>CM053623.1:370127740-370148645 GCA_028646595.1 Phalanger gymnotis
CATGGAACAGCAGAAAGAGTATCGGTTCTGGAGTCAGAGAACCTAGGTTGAAATTCCAAATCTAACATTTACTACCTGAGTGACCATGATGAAGGCGCTTCACGGCCTGACTCTCAATTTCCCCATCTGTAAGGAGTTGTACTAGACAGCGTATGAGGTTCCTTCCATCTCTATGTCTGGGATCCCATGGCATAAAAGAGACGGATTTTTTGTAGCAGCAGCCAGTGTAGAATCACTGAAAACAATTGGCTTAACAAAAGAGATATTACTAGATTTCTTGTTCCCATTCAGTTTCAGGCCCAGCCTCATTGTCACCTACAAGAGACTATCCAGGATATCCACATGGTGGTGGTCTAATTTGATAGCCTGCCTGCCCAGCTGTATGTCATAGGCATGACGATATAATTTATAATCCTTATGGATGGTCAGGCAGTCAATAAACATTTATTAAGTGCCTACCAGGTGTCAGGCACTGTGCTTACTGCTGGGGATACAAAAACAGAGGCAATAGTCCTGCCCTCAAGAAGCTCCCAATCTAATGGTCAAGTCAACCTCTTTTGCATTCATGTGAATTTCAGTGAGGCAGCTTTGCAGTGTGTTGGGGCTTGATATCATTAATTCAGTGTGGTTAGCCAGTGGGAACACTCGGGGACAATATCCAATACCCATAAGGATTGCTTCTGTTGTTTGGAATCTGGCAAGACACCGTCTTCCATGTCGCTGATGAAAGATCAACTTGGGTGAACAGTTTGTTGATTCTTTACTTCCAGTGGTATGTAAGACCTTGCTCCTCAAAGGCAGGGCCTTCCTTTTGTCCATATCTCCCATGCTTACCTTGAATTAGATGCCCCTTAAGTACTGGTTGCATGTTGAATGAATGTCAGTACTCAGCAGTCACTGAATAACGTTATATTTGCAATTATATGTGATTTTAGTGTATGCCTGGAGACACTTTATTATATGGAGAACCTTCAAGGCATTATTTTGTCTAATGAGTTAAGATAATATTTTTTCAATAATAAACAGACATAGCTGGATCCACGAACATGGCATAATGGATGAACTACTAGACTCAGAGCAAAAAAGAGCAAGGTCAAACTCTGCCTCAGACACTAGCTCTGTTATTCTTGACAATTCTATTAATCTCTTCTGGTCTCACTTTCTTCAACTGTAAAGTGGGGATAAAAACTATCTCACAGGGTTGTTGTGGGGATCAAAGGAGATAATACTAGGCATCCTAAATGTCTTCATTCAAATTTAAGCTTCGCTAGTTTAAAACTGCACTAATACTTCTGGGACACCCTGTGAACATAAAAGGTTTGGCAAACCTTAAAGTGCTATTTAAATTCTAGCTATCATCATCATCATCACCATCCCCACCATCATCATCAAAACAGCGTTAGTGGGCACATAAGGGCCCAATAATTTGTAATGAATCCTGTGGGGTTTCTGAGGAAAAAGAAATCACTGTGACCTAGTATATGCAGGGAAGGATCTGTCAGAGGCTAGCATTTGAGATAGGTAAAGAGAAAGGATGGGTAAGCATTGCAAGAGAGGGCAGAAAATGAACAAAGGCCCCCTGGGCAGGAAGGCAGAATAAATGTGGGCAGACCAGCCTTCTGGAGGGAAAGCTTTTTTGTTGGAGGTTAAGTGAGAGGGAAGAAGGGTGAAATGACAGAGCAAATCCAAACTTGACTTGAATACTGAAATTCCTATTAAATACCCCAGTTTTGGGGCAGGGATGGAAGAATCTGTGCACGGTACGAAGCAGCAGCAATACTGTGGGCTGTGAATGACTTAGCTGTTCTCAGCAATATAGTGATCCCAGGACAACTCCAAAGAACTTAAGATGAAAGATACTGTCCCCATCCCCAGAGAAGGAACTGATGGTGTCTGAATACAGACTGAAGCATGCTTTTTTTAAGTTTTATTATTCTCGAGGTTTTGGGGGGGTGAGGTTTTGGTCTGTTTTCTTTCACAACATGACTAATATGGAAATGTTTTGCATGACTACACATGTATAGCTTATATCAAACGGCATGCCTTCTCAATGGGGGGTGGGAGGGAGAGAGTTTGGAACTCAAGGTTTTAAAAATGGGAGCTGTTTCTGCATGTGACTGGGGAAAATAAAATACTAAATAAAAGACAAAAAAAGAAAAGAAAAAAGAATCTGTACACAGTGCAATGTTTCAAAGCCTTACAACTTACCAGAAGCAATGGCACAGAAATACCACCAGAGGGCATAAGTAGTTAATAAACATTTATTAAGCATGAGTATTTGCCAGGAACTGATAAAAATCAGTCCTTGCCCTCTAGTTGCTTACAAAGATGGTGGAAGGGGTTGGCAAAAGTTTGGAAGACACGGCACTGAAGTCTTGAAGTGGTTGAGGATTCTGGGAAGTAAAGATAAAGACAGAACAGATAGGGGGCCGGGAGGGAGTGGGATAATGTAGGCAAATGATCCCAGGTAGGCGAATGCATTGAGTACCTTGAGTATCCTTATAGGCCCTGGCTTTTAAAAGGATATCAAGGACCATTACATACCAAATTATTCACCGGCTGTCAAAAGAAACCATTTCTTATACACAATGTACTACAAAAATTCGAGTGAAGAAATTCTTAGTTGTGGAGGTAAGAAACTCTCCGGCACTGAAAGCTCTGCTTACAGAGTGAAGGCTTTATTGGACTGGAAAGGTTCTAGACATGGGCTTGATGGCAGAATAGGCAACATGTGGCCCAGGTTCTAGACTAGCTAAATATGGAAAGTTTCAAGAGGAGGATGTTAGCCAGCAGGTGGTTATTTGGAGGGATGGTGGGGAAGATGACAACGAGCCTCCTCATCTGGCCGACCTCTGCTAGAGTAGACCCGTACGATACAAGAGCATCACTGATACCATCTGAGATCAGTTAGATTGAGTGCCTCTTACTGGTGAGAAAAATAAAAGTAATAAAAATAACAGAATTTGACTTTATGGTTTACAAAGCACTTTACACGTCACCTCATTTGGTCTTCACAAAAACTCTCTGAGGTAGGTCAATCGTTATTTTCATTTTTTTTAAGAATGAGGAAACAGGAGAGGTTTTCCCAAATTCTTCTCTCTTCCTAACTTCCCTGTTACTCTAGAGAGTACAGTATAACACTATCCTCCCTGTCACTCAGGCTCATAACCTCAGTGTAATTCTTGACCGCTCACTCTGTTGCTCCCCCTATCCAATCAGGTGGCAAGACTTGCCTTTTCTCATTTTGCCCCTTCTCTCATATATAATCCTTTCTCTCTTGACACTGCTACCACCTTCGCGAAGGTCCTCATGGCCTCATACCTGCACTACTGCAATATTCTGGTCTGGTCGGTCTGCCTGCTTAAATCTCCCCCTACTCCAGTCCATTCCCCACTTGGTGGCCAAAGTGATATTCCTAAAGCGTAGGGCTGACCGTGCTACTCCACCGTTCAATAAACTCCAGTAGCTCCCTATTACCTTCAAGATCAAGTATAAAATACTCTGACTTTTAAAGCCCTTTATAACCTCGCTCCTTCCTATCTTGTCCAGACTTCCATCTTACCCTTCTCCATGTCCTTTCCGTCACTGGCCTCCTTGCTGTTTATTCCATAAAATAGTTCTCCACTCTCAGCATGTTCATTTGCAGCCCTGCACGCCTGGAATTCTCTCCGTGTTCCTCTCTACCTTGTGACTTCCCTCAAGTCTCAGTCAAAGTCTTACTTGTGTAAGAATTCTTTCCTAGTCCTCTGTAACCTTACTGTTTTCTCTCTGAGACTGCCTCCAATTTGATTAAATTTTCATCTTGTTTGTAGATGTATCTTCTTTCTACATAACTGCTTTCATGCTGTCTCCTCCATTAGACTCTTAGCTCCTTGAGAACAGGGACGAAGGACCAGGATTTCTTTTTTTTGCCTTTGTTTGCATTCCCAGGATTTAGTATAGTGCCTGGCACATAGTGGCACTTAATTAACGTTTGATGACTTGACCAGTAAGTGGCTGATGTCGTAAGGTCAAAGATGTTGTAAAGGTTAAGTACAGTACTACTATACTTCTACCCCTTTTGTCGGGGGGAGGGTGGGGAGGAACTACAGCAAAGCTATGCCATCAGATATATCACAAGACCACCTCTGCCAATATGACCTCAGGTTCATTCATGCCAGACCTGTTATGTCCTCCATGCCAGGCATCTCTTTGGCTCATATGGCTTGTGGCTATATTGCATCTCATTCCTTTGGCCAATGAAAGGGTTAAGAGGAGCCAGTGGCCTCTGGTTCTTACTAGGACCAGGCGGAGAGCACAGCAGATGTGGCCTTCTGAGAAAGCGGGTGTGATTGTCTTGTGTGGTGCTCTATGGGGGCTGAAAGGAACAAGGGAATCCCACTCGTCTACTGACTTATGTTTCCAGTATTTTTTTACCCCCTTCTCTGCCCCAAAGTTGCTAATTCAAGGCTGCTGACCCAAAGTCTACAGCAGAAGGGGGAAGCCTCAAGGAGTTATGAAGTGTAAGACAGTGTGGTATAAGAAAGTATGCACTGGACTTGGGGTCAGGACTACATGGGTTCAAATCAAACCCTATCATGTATTTAGTGTAAGCTTGAGCAAGTCCCTTAACCATTCTGGATCTCATTTTCCTCACTTGCAAATTGTTCAGGCAGAGGGTGTCACAGGGTTGCACTGGATGACCCATAAGGTCCACTCCAACAGCATATTCTATAATGATGCTCCTTCTCCAACCACATATAGAACTTTTTGTTGTCCCTCTATAATGTCCCTATCAAACAGTAGGTGGTTAATAAATGCTTAGTGATTAATTATAGCTATGTCAAATAATATCATATGTCCCTGCTAGACTGTAAGCTTCTTGAGGACAGGAACCATCTCTTATCCAAACTTTACATCTCTCCAATTTACTAACATAGTGTTTGGTAGATAGTAGGCATTTAGTAGATGGTTGCTGTCAGAGATGTGATGCAGTTACCCTACCAAACTTAAGACTACAATGTACTGCTCTATATTTGTAACAATAAAACAGATATTTACTGCTTATTCAGTTTCTCTTGTTTCTAGCTCCCACTGAGTACATTTCATAACCCAGAGCTAAAACTAGCTGATAATTTTTCTACTTACTTTATTTTCGGTGTTGAGGATAAAGATTTTGTCTTCTTGTTCCAGTAGTTTGCAAGCATAGGCTATGTTAACAGCTGTCTCCTGCTTGTCTCCTGTCAGCATCCAGATCTTAATTCCTGCTTTTTGCAAGGCTTCTATTGCCTCAGGAACATCTTCCTGCAGACGATCTTCAATGCCGGTAGCACCTACAACGGGACAACATAAAACAGGGAACCAAAGCCAATGGAAGCCCATAAAGTAAACTCAGGTTATTACCCATCTAGCCTATCCATTCTAGAGAACAATTCTAACTCTGAAGCTCCAAACTGCAACAGGCATCTGCTAACTCAGAGAAGGCTTCATATACTGTGGAATTTCTCCATAAGACATTAAAGAAAAGTGATTATATGCAAAGAGTTAAAATGTGATTAGAGGAGGGATATTTTGAAAGAGGTAGAAGCCAGTTTGTCAAGCTGAAGTTTTTTTTTAATTTTATTTTTTACTTTTGTTTTTAATTTTTATTTTTTATGGAATAAAACAAGCATTTCCATAACATAGTATAATAAAAGATGATTGTACATGAAACTGCAAATCTATTACATACAACTTGCTATTCCTTTTAAATATATAATAAAGTTATCATGTAAATTTATTTTTTCCTCTTTTTTTCCTCCCCTCATCCTAGAGATGGCTACCATTAGACACAAATATCTATCTAGATGTAAAATCATTCTATACATACTTCTATTTTTCAGTTCTTTCTCTGGATATAGATAGCATCTTCCTTCACATGTCCTTGGTAGTTAATTTGGGTATTTCTAATAGTCAAAATGACTTAGTCACTCAAAGTTGTTCTTCGAACAATATTGCTGTTACTGTATACAGTGTTCCCTTGATTCTGCTCATCATGCTCTTCGTTATCTTGTGCGAGTCTATCCATGTTTTTCTAAAATCATCAAGCTCATCATCTCCTATAGTACAGTAGTATTCCATCACAATCACATGCTACAACACATACATCCCCCAGTTGATGAACATCCCCGCAATTTCTAGTTCTTTGACACCACAAAAAAAAGAGTTACTACAAATATTTTAGAACATATAAGTTCTTTTCCTTTTTCTCTAATTATCTTCGGAAACAAACCTAATAGTAGTATTGCTGGGTCAAAGGGTATAGACAGTTTAATAACTCTTTGTGAATAATTCTGGACTGCTCTCCAAAATGGTTAGATCAATTCGCAATTCCACCAACAGTGAATTAGTATCCCAATTTTTCCACATCTCCTTCAACATTTGTTGCTTTCCCATTTAATCATTTTATCCAACCTCATAGGTGTAAAATGATGTCTCAAGGTTGTTTTAATTTGTATTTCTCTAATCGATAATGATTTAGAGTATTTTTTCATATGATTATAAATTGCTTCAATTTCCTCATTGGAAAATGGACTGTTCATTTCCTCTGATCATTTCTCAACTGAGGAATGACTTGTATTCTCATAGGTTTTATAAAACTCTTTATATATTTGAGATATGAGACCTTTATCTGAGAAACCATCTAGAAAATTTCTCTCCCCCCTCCCATTTTTCTGCTTTCCTTCTGATCTTGGTTACATTTGTTTTATTTGTACAAAATCTTTTTAATTTAGTGTAATAGAAATTATCCATTTTATACCTCACTTTGCCATGTCTTGTTATTTGTAAATTGTTTGCCTACCTATATAAGTCTGATAAGAAATGTTTCATATTCTTCAAATTTTCTTGTAATATCTCTTTTTATATCTAAGTCATGTATCCATTTTGGCTTTATCTTGGTAAATGGTATAAGATTTTGGTATATGTGTACATATATATATATATATATGTATATATGTGTCTATGTACATGTATATGTATGTATGTGTGTATATATATAAAATATGCCCAATATATAAAAAGCCCATCCCAACAAGTAATAACTTAATTCCAGACTAAGATTACTCGCAGGGAAGTCAGGCTGATAAAGACTACATGAGTTGGTAAGTTTGGGTACTCACCTAAAGAACAAGGCTGAATTACAAATATGAAAATGATATTTACATTAAAGCAGGGAAAGTAAGCAGGGACAAGTCTCTAAAGAGGGCAGATTTATGTGATAATCTTGTTAGATATAGAATATTCTCCCAGCTCAGAAGAAGGGCTCAGAAACAGAATGAGAATGGGGGGGCGGGGTGGAGCAGGGAGGAATTTCTTGGTGAGTCAAAATTTAACTCAGAATAAAAATCTCCCAGCTTTTAGACTAGTGGTGTCAATTAAACAATTTTAGTTTAAAGGGGTGCCATAAGGTGGAATAAGGTCAAAAAGGATGCAACTGCCACTTCAGAATACTGTCTTTGCATTGAATTTAATTTTTAAAAGATGGCAATTTTAAGGCTGATGGGTTGGGGTCCACTTCAAATCAATCCTCTCTCATTGAAATGGAATAGGGTGGATTGAAAGTCTGGTGGAGACATGTTGGAAGGGAGAGGCAGAATCATTTCTGGATTGTATAGGATATACGTATACTCTTCCATTTATTTACTTATAATCTTTGTTAGAGTAGAAAACAAGGGAAAATTGGTTAATTTCTCAAGTGATAGAACACTTCTATTTAGGGCAAAATTGCCACTGCCGCCACGGCCACCACCCCACCAATTTTTGAAGGTAGAGATTGTTTTGATTTCTATCTTATTTGACATTCCCAGCATTTTGCAAAGTACTACCTATAGGTCAATTGTCTGTTGAATTGACTTAGTAATTATTTTCTACCTACCCAGCAATGTTAATTTGTTTTCAAGTCTCATGGCAGATTCAAGAAGCAATTGTTCCCTGTTGTCAATGCTAGTTTCTGCTAAAAAATGATTCTTCAGCCACTCAGCATAGTCTGTGTCACTCATGACCTATGTGGAAAGAGCAAAGGAAAAGTACAGCCCCATATATCTCCAAATATAGATTAATTGGGTCTACCATCTTACCATAGGCAAAATTTAAAAGGAAGCAAAGTTAATTTTAATGTTCTCTTCTTCCAGGTACTTTCATTGCCTTCTGTAGCTAGAAATACCTCATGCTACTCCCCAATTGCATAGGCTTCAAGCCTACCAATTTCCCTTACCAACCTAGTTGAAAATGACTTATATTAAATCTCACTCCTTCAAGGTAGGTAAAAATTTAAAATATGTTAATGAGAGAAAGTTAGAGAAAACTTACTTAGGTAAATGCACTTTAATAACTAGACGGCACAGTAGATAGAGTACTACTACACCTGGAGTCAGGAAAACCTGAGTTCAAATACCACCTCGGATATTCACTTAATTTCTGTTGTCCTCATCTATAAAATGGGGATAATAATAGCCCCTACCCCCCAAGGTTGTTGTGATGGTAAAATGAGATAATATTCATAAAGCACTTTGCATACCATAATATGCTATATAAATACTAGCTATCATCATTATTGGCAGCAGCAGCAGCATCAAAGGCTTTCTAAAATATACCAAAAGGAATAACACTCCCAGAAAACATTGTGTCCAAGAAGAATCATAAAATTAGAGTTGGAAAGGAACATAGAAGTTATCTAGTCCAACTCCCTACTCAATCAGGAATTCTTTCTATACTCTCCTAGCTTCTGCTAGAATAATTAGAAAATCCAAGGCCATCCAAAGCAGCCCTTTCCATTTTTGTGCAGCTCCAGTCATTAGGATATTCTTCCTGGTATTGAGCCAGCAGGGTGGGCTACATGTGGCCCTGAGGTCACAGGTCCTCCACCCTGAGCCAAGGTCTACCTTTCTGTTAATTCCGTCTGTTGGCCCTGGCACTACCCTCCATAGGCACACAGAATGAACCTCATACACCTTTGCTGATAATAGACCTTCAAATATTTGAAGACAGCTGCAATATCCTCCTCTATGTTTTACAGTATGTTCTCCAAGGCAAAAAATCACTAGTTTTTCAACTACTCTTCATGACATAAGTTTAGTCCCTTCTTCATAGGACATAGTTTCTGACCAGCCTGCTCTGAATGTGTGCCATCTTATCAATGTTCCTTTTAAAAGGGGCGCCCAAAACTTACTGAAGTATTCAAAATATCATATGACCAGGGAAGAATACAATGAGACAACGGTGTTCTTAGTTTGAAATACTATACTTCTATTAACGCATCTGACACTGAAGTCTACTGACTTGTGATGCCATGGAGCAGATCCTAAAGGATTTGTGAAAGGTATGCCGGGGAATTATGATTTCTGGCAGGTCCTATCAAGCTAGAGAGGATTTAGTATAGACTATAAGTCTTGTCTTTGGGCCAGCCTAGCCTGCTTTGGAGAAAGGATCATAGATTTAAACAGAGATGGATCTATCTATCTATCTCTTTATCTCTATATATCTATATCCAGCTCTGTGTAAATTTTATATCTATCTTTATATTTACCTGTATCTATAAAATATACACGTACTTCTTGCCCAGGATCTCATAGCTCATATGTATCTCACGTGGGATGTGAACCTTGGTCTTCCTGACTCCAAGTTCAGGACCTTATCCGCTATACCAAATTGTTCCTCATTTTCAAAAGGTTGGCTAATGGGTTACCATTTTTTTTTTTTGCCACAGCAAAGAACGAACACTGCCTATTAAGTCTCGGTTAAAAAAAATTCCACTTAAAACTGATTCAACTTAAGACCACAGAATCATTAGCTTCTTCTGTTTTGTGTTATGAGTGTTTCCTAGGCTTTATCAGGTTCTCTTTTGAAATACTCCTGTGAATTAAATTTAGTGCTAATTTCCCAATGCCACTTCACTGTATAGTGTGACCTTAATCAGTTTATTCTCCTAATCTTGGGCATGGGGGATTTTCCGAATCCAGTTTCCTCACCAGCTTCCTTTAGACAGAACAACAGAATGTAGGGTACAGAGGGAGGTGGCAGTTGGGGAGATGAGTCCTATGTTCACACTTAAATCATAGTCATACTACAAGCTAGAACCTCAGATAAAAGGGATTCGATCAATGAGACCTTCTTATAGAAGAATTACAGCTTTCAAATGCCAAAGAGCACAATACCAGTACAGAAACAAGGAAATTCAGTTAACAAATCTTACCTTTTTTGCAATACATAAAGTGCGAAGCCCTTTTCTGGCATAGTCATCTAAATGTCTCTGGGTTTTCTCCCTGATTATCTTTTGTTGTTTTTCTAAAGTCTCCCCATCTAAAATGATTAAGAAAACATAAAAGTAGTATTATAATGAGCTTTTCCAATTACAAACACATCTTACAATTTAAGCTTCAAAGAATAATGTTCCTAGCATGTTAAGTAATTTTTATTTTTGAATACCAAAGTACCCCCAATAAAAGTGCTTCTGACCAGAAAGCATTAGTCTCACAAACTTTGTTTTAGATTTGGAGATAGAAAACACCTCAGAGGCCATCTATTCCAACCTCTACGCTTTGCCAGTTTAAAGACTTCAGGGAATGACAGATGAGTCACAAAGACATACAACCTTCCATATTTTTCTTTCAAAAAGCAATGCTAACAATGAGCACACATGAAATAACTTAGCTCTCATTGCAATAATTTTGGTGAACTCAGTGGAACTGAAACTCATGCTAGGCAATTTTTAAATTGTTAGCAGCTCTACCAGGAAGAAAAAAATGAGAACTGAATCAACTGAGGTTATTGTTTACATGTAGCTTTCATTTACCTTGTTCAACCCTTTCCACAAATATCCTACAAAATAAACGTTTCACAAACAGAGGTTAGCACTAAGAATGGAACATACTTATACATGAATTCTAATTGGTTCTCATGTGACTGATTCCAAAGTCAAGCTTGCTATGGAATGATAATTCAGATAGTTCGGTGTTGCAAACATGTGGCCAACTGGTCTTTATGATGACCTAAGCCAAAGTCCATGTCTAAGATAATGAGACTGAGGCATCAGTTAGGCATGTACCTACCCGTAGATGCTAATGACAGTAGCTCCATGATGACAGAGTCAGCCCCCTTGGTATATACCACAACCTTGTTGGAAAGAGGGTGCCTGACCACCACAGACATTCTTTTTCTCACAGAGTCAAAAGGAAGAATGTGCAAAAGTTGAAATGTTAAAGGTCCCAAAGCAGCCAGGTCAACCATAACCTGGTCAGGTGTGCGGGACTGTAAAGTGCACTGATAAGCCCGCGCTGCATACACTAATGCAGCTTCATCTGGGCTTTCCGCTTCATAGTGCAAATCTGAGGCAAGTGTCTGCCCCACAGGAGAGTCCAAGCTGCCACTGGCGCTGCCTGCACCGGCTTCAGCTTTCTCTTGGTCTTTGAGGCAGGTTGTTTTGCTGGGGTCTTGGGCCCAATCACTTAACTGGGAAGCATCTTCCTCAGTGGGTGGGGTCAGCTTTGATCGATTAAAGAGGGAGAGTCTGCTCACAAAGGCATTTGGACCCCCAGATGATAGGTCTTTTCCACTGCAAAGGGATGGAAAACTTGCCCTTCGAACAGATAACTTCTGGAAGAGATTTTTAATTTCCTCTAAGGATGTGATGGGCATTCTACCCAGTGAAGAGAGTCTCAACTACAGGAAACAAAATAAAACACACCATAAGCCAAAATCTTCGAGTGTTTGCAAATGGGTTTGCAAAAAAAAGAAAGTGCCTAAAAATCACTAATCCAACAAATGTTGTTGTATAACATATTTACAGATGCAGTGTTTAATGGCAGATAAGGTGTCAAGGAAAGAAGTCACATAAAAAGAACAGTTCCAATGTTATGTCTCATGATGCTCTTTTATGAAAGAAATCTCATTTGCCTGCAGTCTGGTTTCTTTTAAGTATAATCTAGTTTCTGTCAGTTTAGATTTGTGTATCTATGATAAACCTGTTATGCAACTTAATTACATCTTAAAGTCAACTCGGGTTTCATAGGATCTTAGATTTGGAGATAGAAAACACCTCACAGGCCATCTATTCCAACCTCTACGCTTTGCCAGTTTAAAGACTTCAGGGAATGACAGATGAGTCACAAAGACATACAACCTTCTATATTTTTCTTTCAAAAGGCAATGCTAACAATGAGCACACATGAAATAACTTAGCTCTCATTGCAATAATTTTGGTGAACTCAGTGGAACTGAAGCTCATGCTAGGCAATTTTTAAATTGTTAGCAGCTCTACCAGGAAGAAAAAAATGGGAACTGAATCAACTGAGGTTATTGTTTACATGTAGCTTTCATTTATCTTGTTCAACCCTTTCCACAAATATCCTACAAAATAAAAAGTAGACTCGGGCTCACGTATATAACTATGGTTCTTGGGGAAAAAGAACAAAGGTGTCATAATCTATTATTCCCATATGGTTCCTTAGATGGGAGACAATAAAGCTAGCTCCCAGAGGAAAGGGACTGTCCCTTACTTATCTATTCCTGCAGTTCCTAGCATGGTGCCTTCCATAAAATAGGCACTAAGTAATAATTGAATAAAACTCCTGAAATGATCCAAATGAACTGTTAAAAGTTATTAGCAAATCATAGGAAGTTTTCTACCTTCTTTCAAACTGAACAAGAGGAGTCAAGAACACTTGAATCTGACTTCAGACACTTACTAGATATGTGACCCTAGGCAAATCATAACTTCAGCCTTCCTCAACTTTCTCATCTGTAAAAGGGGGATAATAATAGTACCTACTTCATAGGGTCTTGTGACAATCAAATGAGGTAACATATGTAAAGGTTTTTGCAAACCTCAAAGTATTATATATAAAGGCTACTTATTATTTCAAATTATGTGAAAAACCGTTCCATGAAAAATATGTGACATTACTTTGCATTCTCAACTACACAATTAATTTTTACATGGCAACTGGCTGGTGGGAACCTCCCAAGAACATAATTTTCAAGCAAATGTTTTTAAATTTGAAATAAATCATGTTTATGGCAAAGATGACCATCTCCAAACTTGCCAAAAACAAATAATCTAAGGCTAAATTAAATTTTAATTGGATTTGTGCTGTGTATTGAGAATTTTAAGTGTGGATGTGTGCTAACAGGAAGACACTTAACCAAGAATAACTTAACACATCAGTGAGTTCCCATTATTCACAACCATTTAAAAAAAACTGAAAATGGACTATAGTGTTTGGTGGAACAAGTGGGCTAGATGGACATTCCACAAATGTTTCCCCCTTAGAACATATTTTGTTCATGGCTCCCTAATAGATTTAGCATAAGGTTAGGTGTAAGGACTGGAGTTCTGATTTCATTGACATAGGCAACTTCTGGGTGATATATTTTGGGGGGACTGCTCGGGATATTACGGATTTAATTTCAGAATGGTACAAATGAAAGGTTAGAGAGAACTGGTACAAATACATAAAATAAAGTATCCTGAAAGGTGCTGTAGTAGATATTATTTGGTGGGGGGGAGGCTGGATAATTTCATTTCAGTCTAGTAAATAATTCATCACAAAGTCAATAAAAAGCAACATAACCCTTTCCCATCCTTCATTTATGTAACACTACTAGAGTACAGATCTAAACCTATTATCTCCTTTAGTAGTTTGGGATTGGGGTGAATGAAGAAGACTTACCCTTTGTCGTGGTTGGTTGGGAGATGAAACTACAACTGTATTACAGATCGCCAAGGCGAGAAAGAAGTCAATTATATACAAAGTCTCTGCTGACAGATCTTGTTCAGTTTCATTTGGTAGTGTGAATAACTGAGGTGTAATCTGGCTAAATTTGGCCAAAAGTCCTGTATCTGGCACAACATCCGTTTCCTGTGGGTCAAAACATCACAAAAGGTGTTGATTAAGAACAAAGCCCTCAGACTTCTGTGGTTTTAATTTTACACAGAATATAGTTTTGCACCTAGATACTGTCTATAATAAGGGAAGAAGTAATACATAACATTTAATCTATTTTTTCCAGAAAATTCTACGTGTGTTGGTGAGAATGGCAGAATAACACATTTGAAGAGAAAAGCAAAATTAAAATTCATCAAAAAGTTATTTGTGCACAAAAAAAGATCAC
The DNA here is from genome assembly GCA_028646595.1 of Phalanger gymnotis. Classification (NCBI taxonomy): domain Eukaryota; kingdom Metazoa; phylum Chordata; class Mammalia; order Diprotodontia; family Phalangeridae; genus Phalanger; species Phalanger gymnotis. The sequence goes on from CM053623.1 coordinate 370,141,868, forward strand.
AACAATGATGGTGCCCATCATCTTTACATCTGCATTTTTCCTTTCCATTAGAAGGACTGCCACTTACTTTAGTGAGCAGAAGTGCCATGTCTTGATAGACACTGTGAAAGCACATAGAATTAGCTTTGATTTCCCACTGCCGTGCTGCTTTTGCTATTGATAGCCATTCTATAAAGACCTCTCTCTCAGAATAAGAACTAGGAAGCCAGTGTGTTACTAGGTTTGAGGTGTTAACTAACAGTCAAAACAGAAGCACCCCTATGAAAGACCCGATTTCTATAAATGCTAGAATTCATGAAAGAGCTCTAATGTTAATGGCTCACTTTATAAATCAACTTGAGACTAAAGCACTTTTCCTCACAAAAATCTGATGAAGTAAGTGGTTACGATTATCTTCATTTACAAATGAAGAAACTGAGGTTCAACAGTGTTATTTTCCCACAATTTCTGGAACACAGTACAAATCCAAACGTCCTCTCTCTCGCTCCTTCCATTCCTTCTATCTTCCCTTTCTTCCCTCCATCCCTCTTTCCCTTTATCACAGATTATAAGTGAGAGGATTTGGATTTGAATTCAGGTCTTCTGACTCTTAAGAGCAGTGTTCTTTCTACTATAACATACTGATTCTCCATCAGCTTTTAAGAGTACTAAGCACACAGGATATATCTAGGGAGAAGAGCCTCCACAAATCCCTGGCTTAACCTAGGCTTCTACCCATTTTAATGCCACAAAATACCAGAAAGATTATAGAATCATAGAACTAAAAGCTGCATCAGAGATCATCTTTTTGCCTATTAGAAATAGTTTTAATTCACCCATGTCATTACATTTGAGTAGCTGATACAAGAGACACTATAATTTTTAAAAGTAAATTAGTTCTCAAAGAAACCTATTTAGCAGATTAAGTCATGTTTCTCCTGCCCTTACTCTGGAAATGGTTGGTTCCAGAAAGGGTACCACTGTTAACAGAACAATGCAGTACTAAGTATTGGCCATCCAACAGTATCTGCTCAAATGCCTTGCAAGTCTATCAATTATGTCAGAAGATGGAATATTTGCCCTGAATAACATTGACAATTTATCAAAAATATAGATCAGGTTTGTTGAATTTAGTTTACTTTGAGTCTTTCATGGTTTACGCTACTGCAAATTCAACCAAGTCAATTTATGCATATTTCAGATAAATATGAATATATTTCAGGCTTCAGAAAAATACCAAAAAATTACCCTCCTATTCTACACCTTAAGCCTCACTATGGCATAAGGATAATCGTGATTCATTAGGATGGGACACACTATGTTATTTCTGAAATATATGCTCAAAAACAACTGTGAGATAAAAAATGGCAGGGGAAAAAATGGCAGAGCTATCCATAGCTACTCAGGGTATGAACTAAGCCCTACTGGCTATAGTCAGAGTATGAATCTTCAGTGTGACTTCATTTGACTATTTTATCTGTTTTAATTCAATCAACAAATATTTCTTAAGCACCTACTTTGTGCTGAGCACTGTGGTAGGTATTGGGGATACAAGTACAAAGAATAAAACAATCCTCGTTTACAGCGAGCTTACAACATAATGAAAAGAAGTCTACATTTTTAAATTTACTTTCCCTGTTTCATGGACTTTTAGCCACTTGGTCTTGAACTTGGCTTTTATTTTTTCTTTATTTAAGGCCATATTAGATACTAGACTGAGCCCTCATGTTGTTTTCTAAGTTTTGCCCTCTAACAGTTGACTAAAGATTTTTTCCCATTCTTCAAGTTCCACTGGATTCTAAGCAGGCTTTGAAACATGGTGCAAGTGAAACACAGAGGATTAAGGAGGGAGGGGAGGTCAAGTCATCTCTCATTAAAACCACTTCCATCTGCTGGCAGCATATGGCTAGGCCAGAACAAAGCAGGAGCCAAGGCATGACATAAATGTTTCTACACCACATCACTGTTCCTTACTTCGGACTAAGCAGGAGTCCAAATGTGACTAAGGCAGTGTGCATGGAAAATGTGAAGTAGGTGAAATACCAGAATGATTGAAGGAAAAAATTTATAAATCCTTCTGACCAGTCTGTGGAAAGAAGTGTTGAGGCAGATGAATCTAGAGAGATGTTGTTTTCTTACACTATTTATCAGAAAACCAGTGGGGATTAGCCACAGATCAGATATATGTGAAATTATGCAAAACATTTCCATGTTAGTCATTTTGTAGAAGACTGGATTAAAATTTTTAAAATGAAAGAAAGTGAAAAATGGCATGCTTCAGTCTGTATTCAAACAGTATCAGTTCTTTCTCTGGAGGCAGACAGCATGCTTCATCATTAGCCCTTTGGGATTGTCTCGGATCACTGTATTGCTGAGAATAGCTAAGTGACTGACAAATCTTCACTGAACAATATTGCTGTTACTGTGTACAATGTTCTCTTGGTTCTCTTCACTTCACTATGCTTCAATTTGTGTGTTTCCATGTTTTTCTTAAGTCATGCTGTTCATAGTTTTATAGAATAATAATGTTCCATTAAAATCATATACCACATCTTGTTTAACCATTCCCCAATTGTTAGGCAACACTTAGATTTCCAATTCTTAGCCATCACAAAAAGAGCTGGTATAAATGTTTTTGTACAAATAGATCCTTTTCTCTTTTTTGGATGTTTTTGAGATACAGACCTAGCAGTGGTATTGCTGGATCAAAGAGTATGCCCAGTTTTATAGTTTTCTGGGCAAAGTTCCAAACTGTCTTCCAGAATGGTTGGATCAGCTCCACCAACAATGTGTTAGTGTCCCAGTTTTGCTACATCCTCTCCAACAATCTGCTAGGTGTGAGGTGGTACCTCAGAGTTGTTTTAATTTGCATTTCTCTAATCAACAGTGATTTAGGGCATTTTTTCATATAACTATAGATAGCTTTGACTTCTTTGTCTAAAAATTGCCTGTTCCTATCCTTTGACCATTTATCAATGGGGGAATCACTTGTTTATAAAATTCATAAAAAAACTATAAAATTGACTCAATTCTCCATATATTTAAGAAATAAGGCCTTTATCTGAGATACTTGTCACAAAATTTTTTTTTCCCAGTTCTCTGCTTTCCTTATAATTTTGGTTGCATTGTAGACCTACATTTTGGAAAAATCATCTCCGCTGCTGACTGGAAGATGCACTACAATGGAAAATACCTAGGCAGGGAAATCAATAAGAAGGCCATAGTAGTAGTCTAGGTGAGAAGGTCTGAACCTGGGTAGCATTAGTGTGAGTGGAGAAAAGGGGAAACACCTTAGAACTGTTGTTAAAGTAGAAATAGTAAGATTTAATAACAGATTGAATATGGGGGATGAGTGAAAGAGAGATTGAATATAAAAATGAGTATGGAGAATGGGGTTTGAAAATAGACAGCTCAGCGTTTAAAATAACTTTTGAGAGACTCATGGGATTGGACTGTCAGAGGTCCTTTCTTGAGATTGAACTTCCTGGCAGGTAGTATCCTGTTAGGCCACAGGAGGCCTAACAGTAGGCAGGTGAAGATGAAGATGAAGGACACCATGATGTCCAACTACAATGACTTGAAGAGAATTCTTATGCAAAAAGGTCTTGATAAGCCACCCCATACTGTCAGAGCAGCAGAAGCTCTGTGAACAGTCCTAAATACTTATCTTTTTCATCTTTATAGACTGAGGGAAAGAGACATATTAGCCTTAAACCCAAGAAGTTTTCTTCACAGTCTTAACATTAAAGTATTGCCTTCAAGGCTCCATTTCATCAGATAAACACAAGCTTTCCTTTCCTCCACACGTCAGTGGAAGCCATCTTCAAAAATGGGCTTTTGTTTGTTCAAATTCATTGCTGTCAAGTGCTCCCTTTTTCAATTACATAAAGATGTTTTGATTTGGAGCAATAAGGTGTGTGTTCTTTCAACATAATTCTTGTCTGGGTAAGATTCAAGACACATATGTATACTTACAATAGGACTACTGAAAGCTTCCTGTCTGGAGAGAGATCCATCAGTGGTGCCATCTTCTCCTCCTAGGGCAAAACAGCTCCCAGCCAGATGATTCAAGGACTTGCTTTTCAAAGGCCCATTATTAACTGTCCTGCAGCTGTGTGCCTTCAGTTTTGTCATATTGCTGAGAGAGCCACTAGGGGTGTCTGTCAAATCTTCATCTTCAGAAGAAATCTCCTGGTAGGACTCTAGTCTCTTGGCTGATGGAGAGAAATTACACTTGATAATTAGGGTACAAGATGATCTGCTTGCTTATTGAATACCAGATGAATTCATTTCAATTTAAGTTGTTGTTGTTGCTGTCTTTAACGAAAGAACTATTAGCAAAGTAGACTTAGATTTTAGCCTAACACCTACCACAGCCTATGAATCTGGATAAGTCACTTATCCTTTCTACAAAGTTAGAATAATAGTCTTGCTCTTACAAGAGTGTGTAGAGAATGAATTAGAACATAAAGGAAAGAACATTGTGTCTTTAGAAGGAAAATCTCTATGGAAACATGGACATGCTATCGTTAAAATCTAAAGAAAATGGCTACTGATTCTGTATATCTTGATTGTTCTATTTACTTAGCTCTGGGGCCATAGGCCTAGTAATTTACTCTCTCCAAGTTTTAACTTCCTTAGCTTCAAATGCTTCTCTCTTCCTGTCTTACTACTGCCAAAGGCACCACCATTTTCCTAGTCACTCAGGATCGAAATCTAGATGCCATATTTGCCTCCTCATTCACTCACTCCCCATATCCAATCTGTTGCCCAGTCCTTCCATCTCTGCTTCTGTGTCTTTTCACTGGCTTTCTCTCATGCCTGGAATGCCCTCATGCCGTAATTTTGCCTCTTTGCTTCCTCCCAGTCTCAGCCTTTTCTGGTCCTCCCCCATCTTTTCCTACCACTGCCAATGTCTTGCCTCCGAGACTGTCTCCAATTTAGACTGTCTCTCATGGGGAAGACAACACAGAAACAGCTGTGTATATAAAATGCGTGTGTATACCTACATCATATGTACATATGCATGGAGTTGTTTCCTTGTCATCTTCCCCATTAGAGGACATGGCTTTTTTGCCTTTCTATGTATTCCCAGGGCTTAAAAAAGTTCCCGGCACATAACACGTACATAATAAACTCTTGCTAATCTGACTAAAATGAGGGGCTTGGATTAGTTTATTTTAAAGCTCCCTTTGAGCTCTAACTCTGATTCTGTGATTCAACAACTGACCTTCAATGTATTTCCCAAGTTTCAGTTGGTTTCACTTTTTTTTATTAAGATTTTTATTTTTAGTTTACAACACTCAGTTCCACATGATTTTGATTTCCAGATTTTTTTCTACCCCCTTCTCCCATCCCTCCCCAAGATGGCATAGAATCCCATATATCTTCTACATTTAACTTCGCGTTGAACTTATTTACACAATAGTTCAGCTATAAACGAGAATTATGACCAATAGAATGAATCATGAGAAAGAAGAAACAAATTGGTTTCACTTTTGCAGCTAAAAATATAGTGAACCCCATTATCTGACATGTTTAGACAAGGGGAATTCTTGTTAATAGGGCGATACCATGGCTTCTACCCGCATCGCTGGCCTTACCTCCTGCCTTTGCCTCCTTTTCCATGAATCATCCATTCTGGCCAAGCCAGCCTACTCCTTGTCTCACAAACATGCCATGGGTATTCTTTCTTTCGCTTACTTGTTTACAATTCTCCCTCTCTGAAATAACCACCTTACTGCTTTCTATATGTTAAGGCCCAACTCTTCCATGTGGCCCTTTTTAACCACACATTCCCATTGATTTCTTTCCTTAATAAACTCCTATATCATTGGCCATTAACATTTATCTGACATTTGCTGTTAATAATAGTAATAGATACTTTCCATTTCTAGGACACTTCGCAATTTACAAAGCACTCTGACATTCATCATCTCATTTAGGACTCACAAAAGTCTATCAGGCAGGTAATGAAAGTATCATTACCTTCAGTTTACAGATCAGGAATCAGCAGGCAGGCAGAGATTAAATGACGCGCCCAAATTTATACAACCAGTACGTAGTACACCTGGGATTCAAATTCACTTCTTCTGACTCCAAACCCAGTGCTCTTTTCCCTGCTCCCTTTCAACAAAAATGCTACTCTAAGCTGTTAATGAATTTTTTTGGTATATTTTATTGATTTTAAATTTATCTTTTTGTTATCGATTACTTTGTTTCCTAAAGTAATGTTGAGAAGCATGCGGGACAGAGACAAAACAAAAAGATCCTTGAGTTTGGGGCCTATACTCTATAGGTCTTTGAGGCTGAAGGATTTAGAACAATACCTTGTACATGACAGGCACCCAGCAATTATTTCTTTTTATGTTAGTCCTCTTCCACATTCGAATGATTAAACTTTGAAATGGGGCGGCTGGAAAGCAGTGACTGGCGTGAGCTCCCCACCAAGTCCCTCCAAAAACCTATTAAAAAAAATGGCTCTGAACCAATTCTAGAGCTGCAGAACCCACAAAGTGGCAGAGGGAAGCAGGGCTCCAGCCCAGGACAGCCTGGATGGTCTCTGGGTAAGGTCTGTCCCGCACAGAGCTCCCAGCTCCCAGCTGAGGGAAGCGGAGCTGAGCCAAGCAGAGCCCAGCGTGGGCCGCGGACCGACCAGACCACGAGCCAAGCGGAGAGTGCCCTAGCATCCTGAATTACTGAGCTGTGGCATCTACCAGACCTCACAACCCACAAACAGCAAGACAACAGAGAAGGTTAGTGGGAAAAGCTGCGAGACTGAGTTTGCGGTTTGGCCACC
>CM053623.1:370149145-370185687 GCA_028646595.1 Phalanger gymnotis
CATTCCACGACTGATGCAAGCAGAAGGCAAACATCAATACAGATTGCACCTAGTACAACATAATGGCTAGACAGTTGGCCTTGAAGCCATTAGGACCTGGGGGAAAGTCCTGCCTCTGCCACAGGCTGTGCTACTCTGGCTGAGTCCCTTAAATTCTCATCGCTCTAGAGAACTCTCTAGACTAAAAATGGCAGAGAACTCACATCTGTGGAGGGAGCTTCCTCACCTAGCGGTTTCCCAGACCAGTGAAATCACAAGTCCAATCCCTAGTCCTATTCCTATTGCTCCTAAATGAAAATGTATCAATTTGATGTTTAAAATTAAAAAAAAAAAGATAAGATGTTAATGTAGCAGGAAGGGAACTGCCTCAGTTGTCCCTTTTCTAAAAATGAGGTCCCTTCTCGATGATATGCTGGGTTCAGTGAAAGATTATTCAGGAATTGAGGGAAGAGAGAAGAGTCAGTCGACAAGAATTTATTAAAAATACAATCAGTGTCAGGCAGTTGGCCATTAACATGAAATACGACAAAGCTTTTGGAACTAATCCTCTAATTCTATTTGAATAACCAAGAGATTAAGGTTTAGTTCAAAGTACAGTGTCTTTACAGATTTCCTTAATGTAGCAGAAAGACTTCTTGCTTCCCTATATATGCAGTGCAGACCATAAGAAAATGGACAAAGACTGGTCTTCCCTCTATCACGGGGCTCATGCTAAGTTCTTCAATTTCCTCCTTCATACATTTCTCCCAAAACATTAATATATTAGGAAGTGGGCTTGTTTCGGTGGTAAGTAACTGACGGCATTTTTTAATGTTCTTGCAACAAAAAAAAAGGAAGTCACAGATCCTTGGAGGACTAAAGTATCTGAATATAAGAGAAAGGAAAAAAGCTCCCCAGCTATCTCACTGAATGACTTGTCATAATGAGGCAGGTAGGATTGTTCCAGTACCCAATGTCTTGTAACACTGGTTCACTGATACTAACCAAATCTGGTAGAGGCCAGAGTCATATGAAAATCTTTCTTGGATTTATTCAATAATTTCCTTCTTGGGTTTTTTTTTTCATTTTGAACTAACAAATACCGAATAAAATGGGCATTTCCATATACCAGAAGGTTGTATGTGAAAATACAGATTTTTATGTATAGCTTGCTTTTCTTTTAAATACAGGATAAATTCAACATGTGACTTTTTTCTTTGGGCAGGGCAATTGAGGTTAAGTGACTTGCCCAAGGTCACACAGCTAGTAAAGTGTCAAGTGTCTGAGGCCACATTTGAACTCAAGTCCTCCTGATTCCAGAGCCCGTGCCCTACTCACTGCGCCACCTAGCTGCCCCCTCAACATGTGACTTTCAAAGCTGTTGTACTTCTCTACAATTCACTGGCTTTCCTTGTTTTCTTTCCTGCATTAAAAAAAAAGATGTGTCTTTCTTTTTCCCCCCTTTTTTCTTGCTAGTTCACCCTTATTCCCCCTGTTCCTCCCATCTCTCTACCCCTTTCCACTGGGGAAAAGAAAAAACACAAAGTACTTGTAATGAGCACACATATTCAAGGAAATCAAATTCCTACACTGACCATGTCTGAAAATGTATGACTTATTCTTGGAATTAATTTTCTAAGAGTAAAAAGCTGTATTCATCAAATCTTCCCCCATCCTCTTTCTGACCTAACCATCACGATTCACTTACTTTCCTTTATAAAATCCCCACCATATTGTGTTAAGATCTTTGCTTCAAATGATAAAATTTCAAGGGGAAAACACACAGGTAGAAATACCCGCAAAGGTCAATAACAACGATTTGATAGATTACAGCCATTAAAGTGCAATACACAAAAATAATCTCCAGAAAGAAAAGATAAATAGCAACTGATGTTTGGGAAGGACAAGGGCATATGCATATGATATTCAATACCTACCATTTTCTTCATGACAATAGTCAAAACCTGCGATACTACACCTCCGGAAAACCATTTTGTTCTCAGTGAGGGTTCCAGTCTTATCAGAGAAAAGATACTGGATCTGCCCAAGATCCTCAGCAATGTTCAGTGCCCGGCACTGAATGGTGGAATCCATTTTTTCATCATAGAAATCAATGTCACTTTGAATGAAATAGATTTGGCCTAGCTTGACAATTTCAATGGAGACGTAGAGAGAGATGGGGATCAACACCTAACGAAACAAAGAAAACAGTAGTAAGAAACTGAGGGAAGCCATTTGGTAACAACGTTATTCTAAATTCATATCAGGAGGGACAGATGTTACCTGTAATAAAATAATCATGGTCCAAAACATATAGAAACCTGCCAATGCTGGTGATAAGTTATGTCCGTCAGGCTCAGGCATATTAAAAAACGGGACAGCCTCATAGCTGCTCAGCCAGATTCCGTGGCCTTTAAAACAAATATACCATAAGAAGGATTAGACAGTTCTTACACAGTTCTTCATTCCTGTCTTCAATCTCATGTGTAAGAGACTGGTTGTACATCATGGTTGAGCTTTATACATATTCTTTTTTAGTAGCATGCAAGAGAGGGGAAAAAAACCACACATTTTCCTATGGGTTTGTGTACTTAATTAAGATTCTGAAGTTTTGCTCATGCCAACACATGGATTCACTGAATGCTTTAATTTTTCTAGGGTGAAAAAAAATCTGACAGGGGCAGCTAGGTGGCGCAGTGAGTAGAGCACCAGCCCTGGAGTCAGGAGGACCTGAGTTCAAATCCAGCCTCAGACACTTGACACACTTGTGCGATCTTGGGCAAGTCATTTAACCCCAATTGCCCTGCCTTCCCCCCTCCAAAAAAATATGACAAATCTAATAATAGGAAAGAAAAAGAATGACTGTTGCTAAGATATTCCAAGAGATGATTATTCCACTAATGCAAAAATAAAGAATTCTCAAATAGCACATTTTAACCATGTTTATTTATAACATTTTCTTAAAGATGATCATTTTTAGACATAAGATACTTATAATTTAAAATTATGGAGAAAAGTTGCTAAACACAGCTAGAGAGAACTATATCAACTTACCTAATGCACCAGCAAAACACATTGAGATAAGAAGCAGGACACACCAGAGGATATCAGTGTTTGCTCTTCTCTCTAACTTACTACGCTTGTAACGAGGCCCACTATTATTCAACATTGCTTTAGTTTCATGACCTGGGTAGATAAAGGAAGGTGTTTATTTCACAGTTTCTTGTAGATATATACAAATCAAGTAACAAATATTGCACTCAGAAATATTGCCCTTTCATCAAGATCTGGCAGATAAAAGCAAAAAAAAAAAATCAATTCTTAATTTTGCTCCTTCCAAACTCACTTGGGAAAAGATGAGCCAATGATCACAACTATGCAAAATATATCCTTCTATTTGGGAGAATGATATTTGAACAACTTCACTTTCAATCAGAAAAAGCAAATTTCAAGTAGTAGTTTTTTATAACATGTAAGACAATTATAAGGAACAAAAAGTTTAACCAACCTGCATAAACCACAATGCCAACCACAGCCTCTGTATTTCTAATGGTGCATCCTCTAAGTAATAAATTTTCTTTACTGAGACCAATGCGTTCCTTGCTTGGATGTTCTCTATAAGAAGTATAACACATGAATTGCCTTTAAATAGCAATGGGGTTTAAAGTGATATTCCAACAGTAGGTTCAAACTAGGCTTTGACTTATTAAAAAAAACAAAAAAAGAATTCTGGTTCTTAAATACATAAGCACATAAATTATTTAATCCATTTGTTTTCCCTAAATCAGAGTTACTTGCTTTCTTCTGAAAAATGGTGGGTCAAGGCTCTTCATAATTTCTGCTATTCATTATTAGTACATTTCTAATGATGCACAGATATGCTATGAAAAAATCAGTTGAAGAATTTCTAAATTTTATTCATCCAGCTCTAAAATTCTATGAATGTAAAATTATTCACAATTCGTAATTAGAGGAAAAAAGGTTATGTTTACAAATATATTTAAGTTCCTATAAAATCATGCTCAGCTTCAGAATTCAAAATGGAGCTTCAAAAAAGTTGTATTTGCTACTCAGGAGAGAAAAGAGCATAGTCACTGTTGCTGACGCACATTGACAAAAAAAGAGCATCGATCTTATCAATTACATCTTCTATCATATATAGGGTAAACCAAGACCCCTCCTGAGAAGATTTAATATCAAGAGGAAGGGGAACAATCCACAGAGTTGTCAATTTAGCCTGACAATTTACAGACACGACAGATAAGTACGTGTGTGGGTGTATGTTTGTGAGATACACATACACGCAAATAAAATGTGTGCACATATGTATGTGTGTATATGTATGTATATATACACATATGTATTCATATATATGCATATACATATGTATACACGTGCATATACTATATATGTTTTCAATATATATTTCATATGTGTGTGTTCAATTTAAATAACATGTACATTTACTTTATGCAAGGCAGAGTACCAGATTCTGGGATTCAAAGACAAAGACAAAATACTAATTTCCCTTAAGGAAATTCTATTCCACATCAGAATATGTACATAGACCAGGACATAGAAATAAAGAGTATGGAAGATGGAATCATGTAACGCAAGTTTGGAAAGGTAGGCTGGAGCTTAAGGTAGGCTTAAAGTGCTTAAAGGTAGGTTTAAAATGCCACACAAAGTTTTTATTTTAGCGTAGTGGCAATAGGGAGATACTATAGTTTCTTGAGAAAAGGAGTAATATAATGAGACCGGTGCTTTAGGAATATTACTTTGGCAGCTGTGGAGGAGAACAAGGTGCTGCAATAGTCCAGGTGAGAAGTGATGAGGGGATGCACTCAGATGTTGCCCCATGAGCTGAGAGGAGACATATCTGTTTGTTTAGACTTCTATATCCTTATCCTTATATCAAAGGCATAGCTTTCAGTTATTCTTCGAAATGAATGTCTCTCTTTCTCTCTCTTTTTTTTAAAGGATTAGGTCGAGATCTCATTTCCTTGGCATAGGGAACTTCTGGGTGGAGAAACACCCTTTACCAATGTAGATCTGTACCTTTTTTGTGACTTATAGCCTTAGAAAATTGCCCAGAGCATAGAGGTGTCAAACATGCAGCCCTGACCCACAACACTTAGTGTGGCCTGAACCAGATTAAAGTAAAATTGGGAAACGTTTAACAAAATAAATAAAAATACAATTGTCTAGGCTCACAAAGCAAGGTATGAGAGGGGAAACTTGAATCCAGGTCTTTGTAGCTTCAAGATCAGCTCCCTATCTGTGCCTCACTGTCTCATCATCATGACAATAAACAGATAAATCCAAGTTCCTTCCGCCTCTCCCTTTCCTACCAATAAAAATAAGTCCTGAATTACTTACAAAAACCCTCGAAACCTGTTGAGGTCATTATTAGGACTTTCACATTCTATCCGACTAGAAAACTTCTCAGGATCAACTTCAGAGTCCTAAATTCACAAAACAAAACAAAAACCAGTTCTGGTCAAAAACACTGAGATTTATAAGAACTCTATCGAAATTCTATAGTTATTGCATTTACCCAGTACCCCAGGAGGCATCAAGGACACAGTTGACAATTCTGGACTTCCCCAAGGGCTTCCATACTCTGATAATGCCATCTTCCCTTTCTTCGCTCAGCCCAGCACCTGGCACATAATAGGTGCTTAATAAATGCTTATTGATTTATTGATTCATTTCTAGTCTTACCCAATACAACTGTCCTCCGTGCACTCTATGCCCTATTCATTTTGGAACACTCACCACTTTTCCTAGGTGCCCTCCATTTTCCTGCCTTCAAGCTTTTTCTTAGGTGATTTCCTATGCCTGAAATGCTATCTTCCCATCTGCTGCATTTGTACATATACTTTAAATCCCAATTCAAATCCTACCTTCTTAAGGCATCCATCCTTGTTCCTCCCTTACCTCTTACCCCTGCACTAGTAATTGGTAATGATGTTTCCCTCTTTGGCCCTCACATGCTACTTTTTTTTTCTACCTGTCTTCCCAATTATGCTGTACTACATCTGTTATATGTTATGTGTCTTATAACTCCATAATAGGTTGAAAGTTCCATGAAGGCAGGAACTAAGCTTTATCTAATCTTGGATTCTCACCTAGTCCCTGGCACAGTGCTCTGAGGCACAGAGAAGGCAGCTGGGCAGTGCCCTATTTGGGAAGTACCAAGTTCAATTTCTAGCCCACTTTTATTTTTTTGGACTTGGGAGTCAGGAAGGCCTGAGGTCAAATTCTGCTTCAGGCATTTTCTAGCTATATGACCCTGGGTAAGTCATCTAACCTGAGCCTCAGTCTCCTCACCTTCAAGATGGGAATAATAACAGTACCAACGACAGGGCTCTTGTGAGGATAAAATTGAGATAACACATGTAAAGCTATTTGTAACACTATATAAATGCTAGCTATTAATGTTATTATTATTAAATATTTTGTTGAATTTGTTTCAATGCAGGCAGTTAGGTGGCTCAGTGGATAGAGCATTGGGCCTGGAGTCAGGAAGTTCTGAGTTCAAATTTGGCCTCACCTGCTAGCTATGTAACCATGGACAAATTATGTAAGCTCTGTCTGCCTTAGTTTTCTCATTTATAAAATGTTCATACCCTTTGACCCGGCAATGCCACTTCTAGGGCTGTATCCCAGAGAGATCATACAAGTGGGAAAAAGACTTGTATGTATAAAAATATTTATAGTAACTCTTTCTGTGGTGGCAAAGAACTGGAAATCCAGGGGATGCCCATCCATTGAGGAATGGCTAAACGAGTTGTGGTATATGAATGTAACAGAATACTATTGTGTGATAAGAAATGAGAAGCAGATGGACTTCAGAAAAACCTGGAAAGACTTTTATGAACTGATGCTGAGGGGAGCAGAACCAGGAGAACACTGTACAAGTTACAGCCACACTGTGTGATGACTAACTTTGACAGACTTGGCTCCTCTCATCAATGCAAGGTTCAAAGACAACTCCAACAGACTCATGATGGAAAAAGCTATCTGCAGCCAGAGAAAGAACTATGGAGTCTGCATGCAGATTGAGGCAAACTATTTGCTCTCTCTTTTTTTTTTTTTCTTTTTTGGTTTTGTTTCTTCTCTCTCATGGTTTCTTCCATTGGTTATAACTCTTCTTTACAACTTGATGATTGTGAAAATAAGTTTAATGAGAAGGTATATGTAGAATCTATATTGGATTACATGCTGTCTTGGGTGGGGAAAGGTGTAGGATAGGGAGGGGGAGAAAATTTGGAACTCAAAAACTTGTGGAACTGAGTGTTGCAAACTAAAAATAAATTTAAAAAATAACAAAATAAAATGGGGATAACAGCACCTAAATCTCAGAGATAACATGAAATATTTGTGAGAATAATACTTATCTCTAAATAATATTTATCCCTAAACCACAGGGATGAAATTAGATATTTGCAAAGTGCTTTGAGAACATTAAAGTCCTATAAACATGCTGCGATTTTAGTAGATTCATATAAATGCAAATTTAACAAATGTTAGCTAAGTATTCACTGCGTGCAGAGTATTGTGGTAGGAACTAGGTAAAAGAAATTGTCAAAATTTTCAAAATTGGTAAACACTTGATCTGAATGTTCAGTTTATGAGAACATTCTAATCACTAGCCATTTTGGACTTACATCTCCACTGTAATGCTTTTGGACATAAGAAAGTCTATTTCTTTCAACAGTAGTTCATAAGATGACCTGAGATAAATGTCAACCTGAATTTTAGGGAAAAAACCAAAACCAATAAACAAAACCTCAAAATATTCAAAGCTTGCTTTAAGAGAAAAATCAGACGATAATTATTTGCATCATAAAAGAAGGCAGTGTGTATACGTGATGAAAAGAACATGGGGCCTTAGAGTCTTGGGTTCAATTCTCATCTCTGATGTTTACTAGATGTATATATGCAATAGAAGGAACACAGGGGGATTTTAGGTCGGGTTCAAATCTTGACTCTTATGTTCACTAGCTGGGTGCTCATGGACAAATCCCTTTATCTTTGGCGATGTCAGGGAGCTCATCTGTAAACGGAGGATAATGATATTTACTCTACTCACCTCACAGGATCATTGTGAACAAAGTGCTTTGGATGCTTTTAAAGCAACATAAAAAGGTGAGTTATTACAGGAGCGGGGTGGAAGGAGTGTGGTCCTGATGTGATTTCACTGGTAAGCAACTAAATCATGGTATGGAAAATCCTCTCACTGATGATGCAAAGCGGCAACTGCTCTGTAACTTAAAGTCTTAGAGAATTTCAGGGGAGAACTGAGAGGTTGAGTGATTTATTTGCCCAGGGTCACATAGCCAGTAGGTGTTGCTTATTACTTAGCTTTCTAAAAGGGCTCACGATAGAGCTCCTTTAGTTCAGCACTTGGGGAACACTTCAGATACGATTCCATTTGCATCCAATTTTTTAGGAACACATCCGTTAGCATCACCAAATCATAGATTTAGAGTTGGAAAGGTGTATAATCCTCTCACTTTCCAGATGAAGAACCTGAATATTAGAAAGATTAAGCAGCTTGTTCAAGGTCACAAGGAAGCTAAGCATTTGAGCCAAGGTCTTCTGTGCGTGGGGCTCTGGACTTGTAGTTCAAAACATATATCTGATATTCAATAGCTTTGTGTCTCTTCGAGAGTCACTTAATTTCTCAGTGCTTTAGTTTTCTCACAAAGAAAATAAATGAAGGGGTGTTGGATTCCATGGCCTTTAAAATCTCTGCCAGGTCTAAACCTATGAGCCTATGAAATTGGCTTTTCTTTCCTTTGCCCTATGCCACGTTATCTCCCCCACTGTGTGAATGGACATTTGCCTGTATTGACATTCAAATCCATAAAGCTCTTAAACATGCAGAACTCATTTCTCCAGCAGCTGGGAAGCAATAAGAAGCCTGCTATTCCATACATTTCAAGAAGCGATTAATTTATCCTGAGACTTAAAGATGCCAGGTACTGTGAATTAACAAGAAGTTACCCATTAGGAATACATCACTTCACCTGCTCTGAATATCCTCGAACCACCTCCCTCTGTTTTAAATTGCTTTCTCCATCAAGACCAGAAGTCTCAATGTGACAGATTCCATCTGGATCAGTGGAAAACAGCAAGACTATATCTGCAGGAATGATTTCATTGCAGGAAAGACGAATAAAGTCTCCAACGGTGACATCTTTCCAGCATCGTTCTATGTACTTCTTATCTTTCCTAAAGTTGAAACATATTTAAAAAGAAAATAAAGTGTATATCTTAATTAAAATTCCTATTTTCAAAGTGTGAGGAGAAAGTATGTTAACCATATAAAAGAAGACAGGATTATTATACTCTTGTTAAACACATAGGTAACAACCACTAAAACACTTTTCAACTTCTTTCCTCAAAGGGATTTTAAATTTAACACCATAACAAGACAATCTAGGAAATGATTTAAAATAATAATTTTAGTTTTTATTTTAAATCACCAAGTAGTTCTTGTCATAGCATAAAAGTGTACATATATGGTGAATGCAGAAAATAAATTCAGAGTGGAGAACTGAGCTGGGTATGACATGTAGCAATTAGTCCTTCATCAACCCTAAACAGATCAAAAGTCCCTTAACACAATTTAGTTTAACAAAGAATTCTTATAGGGGAGACACAGGGTTTATCCTCTGTCAAAAATACATTTTCCATTTTCCATTAACAATTGATTGAATTCCTACCAAAGGAAAGAGAGGGGATTGACCCACCTTAACTAGCTGGTATAGTGCAGTAGAGATAGTGGGACTCAGAGGTAGAAAGACCTGGATTCAAGTAGTGCCACAGGCACATACTGGCTGTGTGACCCTGGGCAAATCATTTAACCTGACAGGACACCCCCCAGGCCCTAGCCCCCAGGCAACTCTCTAACCTCTAAGTTGCAGAGCTGGTGTTGACTGGCTTTGGGAGAGGTAGTTTCCTCCCCGTGTGTTACCAATGAAGTCTTGAGTCTGGTCCAAAACAATAATGCAGAAAATCTAGCCAAAAACCATAGTAGGAATTATGTTCAAGTAGCATTTCCCTCATGGTGGAATGAGATAGTTCATGTGAAAGAACAAATTTTATTATTTAGCTAATTAGCACGCCCTCACAAACAACATAACTTTTAAATGTGACTGCAGGCTTCTTTCAACCCTATTCTAAAATAAAAAATGCTCTAAAATGCTTTGTTCCAATGAGGTTTATTTTAAATGCAAACCATTTCATGTTATTAAGTTCATGGTATTAAATACTCAAGTTTCATATTAAATTAACCTAAACACTAAGCATATCCCTAGGCAAGCTTAGGGAAACACCATATGCAGAACATGGAGTCAATCAAAATGGTATATGAGCCAACTAAATACGCTCTCTTTAATTCGTGAAAAGCTCATATTGATCTTCTAGAGAGGGATGGATTAAGACAGCAGAATTTGCTTTAAACCCCAAAACTTCAGAGGCAGATTTAATGATTAAGTAGGCCATATTAAAAAGTGCTTTCACACAGTCAAATATATTTTGGTATCTATCATCCAGATAACTAAAGGAATGGGAGGAAAACAAATGAATGAAAGAAAAATGAAGGAAGGAAATGGTATTAAGTGTTTACTATGTGTAAAGGACTTACAATGAAAATTGCTACTACCTCAAGAGAAAGAACTGATGGAGTCTGAATGCAGATCAAAGCATACATTTTAAACTTTATATTTTTTGGGTTTTTTGGTCTGTATTTTCTTTCACAACATGAGTAATATGGAAATGTTTGACATGACTGCCCATGTATACCCTACATCAAATTGGTTGCCTTCTCAATGAGGGGGGAGAGGAGGAAGGGATGGAGAAAATTTGGAACTCAAATTTTTAAGAAATGAATGTTAAGAATTGTTTTTACATGCAACTGGGAAAAAAATAAAATAAAATGTTAGAAAAAGATTTCTTGAAAATAAAAGAAAAAGGACCTTGAGATTATCTAGATAATTTCCCTGCTCTATCTTTAAGAAAGATGACACCAGAAATGAGATTAAGATCTATACTAGAATTTCCCATACTTCCTTGGTTCAAGTCGAGGTTAGTATCTCAGTAATTTTTTCATGGTTGTCCCTAAGCCAAAATAAATACCTAAAAGGTCCAAACGACATAATAAAAAATTTATGTCCTAATCACTGAAAAGATGATACACATAAACTGAAAGAAAAAGTAATATTTTAATTTCATTCTTAAATAATAATTATTAATGAGATAATAATGATAGTTAGCATTTATACAGTGATTTAAGGTTTGTGAAACAATTTAAAAATATTATATCATTTTATCCTCATAACAACCACAGAAGGCAGGTGCTATTATTCAGTCAATCAAAAAAACACTTTAGTAAGTTACTACTATGTGCCAGGCTGCTAAGAGTATAAAAAAAGAAAGAAAACATGACAGTCCCTATCCTCAAAGAGCTTACCATCTAACAGGAAGACAACAGACAAAAGGAAACTGAAATGGTAGGGAGGGAATGATGGAGAGATGGCTGAGCCAGGCTCCCTCCTTAAATGGATTTTCTGGTTATCCCTATTTGACAGATGAGGAAACTGAGGTGGAAAGAAATTAAGTGACTTTCTTGGGGGGGGGGGTCCCATGGCTAGCAAGTGTCTGAGATCAGATTTGAACTAGGGTTTTCCAGACTCTAGGTCCAACCCAATAGGCTGTGCTACCTATTTGCTTCAAAACATGTATTCGTATTGGGCACTAGACAACTTCTCAAACCTTGGAATAAGATTGGATAACACAGCTCCCAGTTCCTGTTTCACACTGATTTTTGCTTGGCACTTGCTTTTTATCACAGCAGTTGCTGAAAACCTAGCTTCACAAACATGTTGTTTAGCTGTTTTTCAGTCACATCCAATGCTTTGTGACCCTATTTGGGGTTTTCTTAGCAAAGGTACTGGAGTGGTTTGCCATTTCCTTCTTCAGCTCATTTGACAGATGATGAAACTGAGGCAAATAAGTGACCTGCCCAGAATCATACAGCTAGTAAGTGTCTGAGGCCAAATCTGAACTCAAGAAGAGGAGTTTTCCTGACTCCAGGAATGGCCCTCTATCCATTGTGCCACCTAGCTGCCACATATGTTCACAAACATAAGATATCACAAATAGGATGAGGATTTACAAAATAGGATTCGCCATTTCAGGACTTAGTAGTGTGTTTGTTGTGTTTCTCTAGAAAAATTTAAAATATCCTGGGTACTGTGGCACACAGTTTAGGGAACCATAGATTTAGACTAATTTTAAAAGGTTCACTAACAAGGTCGGCCAGGGAATTGACCTTGTTAGTGGGGTCAAACTCAAATTGTACAAGGGTCAACCAAATTGTACATAAGAAGCCCTGTGGGCAGCAAACTGATTGAGAAAAACACCTACTGATATCATCTATGTTCTATTGTATTTTTACTTATTTTGTTAATTACTTGTTAATTATTTCCCAACACACTTTAATCCGGTTTGGGTGGGCCGTACATTATGGCCAGGACCAAAGCTTCAGGTTTAAAGCAGTCCTTTCTCACTCTAAGCTTCAATAACTCTAAAGGAATCCCACCAGCTGGTTCTCTCATTAGGCAAAAGCAATTCTAAATTTAACTATTTATCACAGGGCTGTGCACATAATAGGGACTTACATATTTTACCAATTAATGAATGTCCTAACCTTAAAAACCCTTCATTAGATCCAACCATGTCAATCAGCTTTCAACCTCTCTCTTCCCCTTAACTAAATTCCTTAAAAGTCATCTACAATCTACACTTCCATTACACCTCTCTTTCCACCGTTCTAAAACTCTCTGAAATGTTCTTCAGCTTCACCATTCAACTACAACTGCTCTCTCCAAAGTTAACAATGATCACTTAAATGCCATATCTAATGACCTCTTTTCAATCTTCATCCTTTTTGACTTCTTTGCAGCATATGACTCGACTAACCACTTTCTCTTCCTGGATACTCTCTTCTTTTTGGACTTTTTTTTTGACACTGATCTCTCCTGGTTTTTTTCCCACTCATGTGAACAACCCTTCTCAACTATTTGGCTGTATCTTCATGCATATGCACACTAACTGTGGGAGTCTCTTAAGGATCTGCTCTTAGTGTTATCTGGTGATCCCATTAGCTCCCATAGCATTTCAGTATCTTTTCAATGCAGATGATTTCTACGTTTATTTATCCAGCCCTCTTCTCCCCCTTAAATGCAAGGCCTACATCACCAACTGCCTGTTGGATATTTTGATCCATGTTTTGAAAGTCTCTCAAACTCCACATGTCTAAAAGAGAACTCATTATAGTTCTCCTCCAATTCTCCTTTCTTCTGAATTTGCCTATTCCTGTTGCGGTTACCTCAACCTTTCTAGTGATCCAAGTTTGTAATCTCAATTTTTCTCAATTGCTTTCTCTTACTTCACATGTCTAATCAGTTGCTAAATCTTGTAATTTCTTTCCCTTTGCATCGCTAATATATGTCCTGTCTTTCCAGTCTTATATTGTTTCCCTCCATGCTCTCTACAGCCCAGTCATACTGGCCTATTTGCTGTTCCTCCAACATAATACTCTATCCCCCATCTCCATGCTTCTGTACTGTCCTGTCCTTCTGTCTGGAATGCTATTTCTTCCGTTTCTAACTCCTAGAATAGTTGGCTTCTTATAAGACTCAGCTCAAGCTCAACTTATTGTAGGAGGCCTTTCCTGTCCCCTTTCTGCAACTGCTAGTACCATCCCTTTTAAAGTTACCTTCTAATTATCCTGCATTTATCTTGTATATCTTGATTTATCCCTGTTGTCTACTCCACTAGAATATCAGGGAAGGGACTTTTTTGTTTGTTGTTTTCTCTTTGTATCCCCAGAGCTTAGCTCAGTGTCCAGCAGATAGCCAGCACTTAATGAATGCTTATGGATTACTTAATTTATTGGCTAAAGCCTAGACTAATGACAAAACTCGAAAGAGCAACTACAAGAACAAAGACCAGCATAACGATGGAATTGCTCAAGTATTTCTCTTTCTATTTAAAAATACAAAAATGGAAAGAATACATCAGATATAACAGCTAAGGCTTTAGTTTTCTATTATCATTTGGAAATAGGAGATTTATACCATCTTAAATCCACTCCCTTTCCTCTCACTCACTCAGCCCTCCACAGACTGGCTTCTGATGTCACTCAACTGAAGCTGTCCTCTTCAAAATTAGCAACCATTTCTTAAAAGTCAAAATGGGACGGTCTTTTCTCAATCCTCATCCTTCTTGAACTTTCTGATTTACCTGACACTGTCAGTTACACCCCGACCTCCTGAATACTCTCTCCCTCTTTGGGTTTTCATAACGCTGCTGTCTTCTGATTCTTCTCCTACCTGTTTAACTGCTTTCTCAATTTCCTTTGGTGGCTCATCATACATACTGCCCTGAACACTGTCTTCTTCTTCTGTATTCTCAGTGATAGAAGCTCAGGCATGTCAGGACTTGGTGGCAAGAGTCCGTGGTAAAGATCAGTTCACATAGGTTTAATTATCACCCCTATACCTATGACTCACAGATCTATATATTCAACTCCTTGTCTCTTTCCTAAATACTAGCGTTGCATTATCAACTACCTCACTTTTCAAACTGGATATGTTAAGTATGTCATACTCAGCATGTCCAAAATGGACTATATTCTCTTTCTCCACAAACACCCCTCTCTGCTGAACTTTCCTGTTTCTTCCTGGGGTACCACCACCCTCCCAGATTCATAATCTCAGTAACATCATCAATTTCTTGCTCCCTAACTGCACAAGCCCAGTCAGCTGCCAAATCTTGATGCTTCTACCTCCACAATATCTCTTGCAACCATCCAGTGTCTCTAATCAAACGGCCACCACCTTAGTTCACATCTTCATCATACCTCTCTCCTCCAGGACTATCATAATAGCCTACTCATTGTTTTCCATGCCTCAAGTCTTTCCCTACTTGTATCAATCGTGCACATAACTGCACAGGTTGTTCTTTTCCTTAAGCGCAGAGGGCAGCGGCCCTCCTTTATGTTGGCAATGGACTCCCTTCTTCACCTCCACCTCACAGACTCCCTCTGTGCTTCAAGATGCAACTCAAACCCCACCTGCTACATGAAGCCTTTCCCGACTGCTTCCCAACTATTAATGCCCTCCCTTCCTTAAGTTTACTTAACTATCTTGGATTAATTTTGTTTACTCTATTTATTTTGTACATATACAGTATGTATACATATATGCACATTTATGTACACATTTTCTCTATTCCTCCCAATAGTATAAATTGTTCCTTTTTTTCTTTTTATCTTTGTATTCCCAGCACACAAGAGACACCAAATAAATGATTGATTCATTGACTGATTCATGCCATCTTTAAATTTCATTTCACAGATCACCAAAGGCTTATCATCTGTCCAGCTCTCCACCAGGGCTTGGTCTCTTCCTTCCCAACCCTGGATTAAATCTCTGCTTGTGACAAAATAGTGACAAGAGAATCAATAAGCCAATGTATTTTGTTGGGACTCAATATATTCAGTATCCAAGATATGTGATGAGACACACACATGCAAAAATCAATAACTTTACTTAAGCGTCTAGTAGCCATGGACTGTGTGCAAAGGTCTAGGGATGCAAATACTAAAGTGAGAAAGTGAGACAGTCCTCCAGCTCCAAGGATTTTACATTCTACCAGATGGACATAACACAAAATAAGGAATTGTGGCCAGGCAAATGAGCTCTGATCTAGGGCAGGGGTGGGGAACCTGCAGCCTCAAGGTCACATGTGACCCTCTAGGTCCCCAAGTGCAGCCCTCTGACTGAATCTAAACTTCATCTTTAATAAAAGGATTTGTTCTATGAAGTTTAGATTCAGTCAAAGGGCCACACTTGGGGACCTAGAGGGTCACATGTGGCCTCGAGGCCGCAGGTTTGCCACCCCTGGTCTAGAGTCAGTGAAAGGGATTGTGAATGGAGCTACGGGAAGTAAATTATCATATTCTTCCTAGTGGCAATAGTAATATTGAATTCATTATTGTTCCTAGAGTAAGATTAAAGAAGTGAGGGATATCTTGTCAACTGCCATGATGCTTCTCATGTACTATAACTGCCCACTTTCCATTTCTTGCCTAGGGAATGTATTCCTAAAAATTCCCAAAAGAGCTCAGGTGCTAATTCCATTCTGACTAGAGATAGGATTATTGCTACTCATACTAATCAAATGAGGCAATAATAATTAATAATAGCACTATATTAGCATTCGGTTTGCAAAGCACTTTATGAATATCTCTATTTTATCCTCTCAACCACTCTGGAAGGTAGTGCTACTAATATCCCTATTTTGTAGATAAGGAAACTGAGGCAGACAAAGATTAAGTGATTGTAAGCTTGTAAGTGCCTGAGGCCAGATTTGACTCCAATCTTCCTAACTCTCTTCAAACTACCTTCTATTTATTTCCCATACCTTCCTATTGTATCTATTGTTTCACCCAATAAAATG
Source organism: Phalanger gymnotis (assembly GCA_028646595.1). NCBI lineage: Eukaryota > Metazoa > Chordata > Mammalia > Diprotodontia > Phalangeridae > Phalanger > Phalanger gymnotis. Next base: position 370,165,667 of record CM053623.1, read on the forward strand.
TATGCTCCTTGAGGAATTATTTCATTTTTGTCTTTGTAACCTCAGCACTTAACATAGTCTCGAAAATGAAACTTATTTTTTCCTCTTATCTTCTCTATTTGTTAATATTGCCATCAGTTTTAAAGTCCTCAATGCTCAAAAATATCAGTAACCAAGTTCTACTTGTATCCATTCCTACTGATACCACTTTAGACCCTCCAAACTCCATTTCCTTTTTGCCAGCCTATACACCACTACCAAATTTATCTCCCTAAAACAACGTTTACATCATTCCACTTCTTTTCTTAAAAACCTGCAAGACCAGACTCTTTACCCTAAAACTCTAGACCTTCTAAAATCTGACCTTCACACAATTTTACTTCTGCTCTACGCACTGTTCCCAGCACATGCTATCTGTTGTCCAACTTCTATGAATTCTAAAGAGTTTTCTGTCAGCAATTTGATCTGAGAGCAATCACTAAATGCGATTTCTTTTTTTAAATTTTAAACAATTGCACAGTATATTCCAATGTTGTTTTGGGAGCTTACTCTACCTACATATCTTCTATTCCTCTTTCAGGGACATAATTAGAAAAAAATTCAAATTTTGATATTGAATTCAAGGCTATAACTTTTTAATTAAACTTAAAGCAAACCAAGGTAGTGTCTATGAAGGAATTTTTAATATTTTATGCATTAAGAGACTTTTCATGCAACGTAAGGGTGCTACATAAATGTTAAAAAACCAGCATGCATTTTACTTACCTACTATATACCTTGGTTATTAAGTTGTTGATCTGTTTATCTATCTTGTATTTTCGGTAATCTTCCAAGCCATCTTTAATTGCTATGATTGTGAGAACGACCACAAGGGGCAGCATAGTAATTTCTTTTTGGAAAGCTTCTACCAGAGGGACCCAATTGAGGACGACTAAAAAGAGGAAATACAAGTTGGCAGCTCTGGAAAAAACATACATACACACACACACACACACACAAAGAGATGTTGTTAACAAGATGTGTTAGCTGCAATTTCAAAGGTTTTATTTTTAATTGCAAAACTACAGAACATTTTTCTGAGTCTTTTAACCTGGTTTGGAATTTGGTACTATAAAAGTAGTAAGTCTTTTACACCTTGGTACTATAAAAGTAGTATACAGGGAAAAAAAATTATACTGTGAAAAATCTAACTAAAGGTTTATCATCCACCTTGAAATCTAGATACCTTCCTCTCCTATAAATGTTAATTCTCAATTCAGTATTGGAATAGGCCAGCAAAAATAAGTAACAAAAATAACAAAATGAAATGTTAAGAGGATGCAGTTGAAGCAGCAAAACTTTTGTTTCATTTTTTTGGCCAGTGATTTTATCACTGTAGAAAACCCTTAGTGAGCAAACTACCTTTGCCAATGCATATTGGCACCTACTCTCCAACTTACAGTCTGAGAGTTGCCACATCTTAGAGAACTAGCCAAAATTTAGCCCGAATTAAAAGCTACAGACCTTGGTTCATTTTTATATAAATTTGGCAAAGCATGGTCCATGAGGTGCTCCTCTTCTTTCTAAATTAAATTCTGGGCCTGGATGAGTTAGATACATAAGTCCTCTATGATAATTCTTGTGGGCACAGTCAACCTACTTATATGGAAAAGAAATAAGGTAAAGAGCCTCTAAATTCAGTCAATGACTTGATAATAATGACAACTGGGACTTGAGGGCCTTAGGGCCTTATGAGTGACAAAGGTAGGCCATTTGTTAAAAAGCTAAGCAGGAACACAGAAAAAAATGTACACAAGGTCTGGAAGGTGGTTGAGAGGTGGGAAGCTTATCACCTAGCTGGGTAGAAGGTGGTCTCCACTGTTTTTGGTTCTGCAAACCCCGTTCGACAACAACAATAAAGTGTGTTGTGAACCCCCAGATCAATATAATATACTACTCATAATGCTCTTCTAGATTTATTCATAAATTTACCACAATGAAAATTTTTGCCCCAAAAGCTAACAATGAAAATTTATCAGAAAGAAAGATTTCACTTGGACTTAACTTGTTCTGTGAATCTCCCTCCCTCTCTCTCTGTCTCTCTTCTTCTTCCAATCTCTTCATCTCTTACTACTGTCTGTGAAATATTCTCAAGTCTCTATAATAATAATAATTATAAAACACAAAAGGCTATTCTACATATAATTAGGAAAACTAAATATAAAAAATTAAAACTAATTATAAAATAATTACAAATATCTTATGTGAGACATTATGTAAGAATTAAAAGAATCCAGCAAAACCTTATATGCTTGTTACTATTTGCAAATACTAACATAACTGGACAATTATTTATTGCTTAAGGCACCATTAAAGACTTCTTATCATGAAACCAAAAGTGGTTTGTGAACCACTAAACGACAGCCAAAGAATGAGGATTATAATCAATGTTGATGAAGAAATGACAGATCATTAAAGTGTCCCTCTTCTCCGTTCCAGTCATAGGGGGCTACTAGCTTTTGTCTAATCTTGTCCTCTCTCTCAGCTCCAGACATTCACATGGATCATCTTCTACCCTTGAACACGCTTCTTAATCCCTTACTCTGCCATTCCCTCCCCCACCAAACCATCACCATATCTATCTGAAAATGATCTCTTCTTCACGAAAAACTTTTCCACACCATTTTGTTTCCTATTTCCATTTCCCTATTATGTTCTACCTTGTATAACGTTTGGGAGGCAGCATGGTAGTAGAACAGATAGTGGTGGATTTGGACTCAAGAAGACTTTGATTCAAATTCTACCTACAACTAGATCACTTGACGGGAGAAAGTTATTTAAACCTTTCTGAGCCTCAGTTTCTTCAAATGTAAAATGGGGAGGATAATATCTGTAGCATCTAATGAATAAGGTTGTTTGGAGGCCCAAAGGAAATAATGAATGTAAAGGATCTTGCAAAATTGAAAGCACTATATACATGTCAGTTATTATTGTATTGTGTTGTATTAGACTATAAGCTCCTAAATAGCAGGAATTATCATTTCCATCTTTATATCTCTAAGTGCCTAGGACAGAGTCAGTACTTAATAAATATTTGTTGAATTAAATTCCATGGAAACATCAATCCCACCTTGCTTATGATCTTGTAGTAACAGCTTACATTGAGGACATCCCTTACTCTAGAGAGAGAAGGTATTAGGCCAGGGCATAAAGAATCCAGTTACCTTTTCTTAACCTAACAGTTCTTTTAAAGATCAAATGATAGAAAATTTAGAAGCTGACACTATTTTTTTTGGTGGGAGGAAATCAGGAGCAAATGAAGCCAAATGAAAATAAAGCTCTATACTGTCAAATAAAGCTCTGTACTATACCTATTAATTTCTAACAATATTAAGGATGTTGAAAGAAGGCTTGATTAGAAAAAAAATTATTTTTCTCTTCCTTCTAAGAGATTTGTATTACAAAGTTTTCCAATTAAGCCTACATTCTAAACTCTAGAAATAGGGCAAATTAAATTAGATATTAAGTTAGATTCCAAAAAACCTACAACTTCCAAGCTATTTCCCTCTCAGAACTTATACTAAAAGTATTGCCCTACAGGATTGTAATTTCTCTCTTCCCTTCGGAAGCACAGCAGTACCAGCATATATATATTACTGTTATTGTAATTATAATTAATCACAACCAAGAAAAAAAATTGTGTGCTTCAAGGCTACAGGGCTTGAGAGAGAAAGAAAAGATTACTTTAAGAAGTAACCATAAATGATGACATGATATCAGGAACTTATTGAAATTAATTTTTAAAAAAATAAATTGTCTTCATAAGCCAAACTTAATGACTATTAAGGTGAAAGCTGCTGTTTGGCACAGAAAAGGGCATAGGGATGGCACCTTAGACAATGTCTATTTAGATTGTTTCTCATTAATACTTAATGGAATATATAAAAAAGACTATCTTTAAGTAGTAACCTCCAAATACATAGTTCTCTATCACTGTATGTTAGATGAATTAGTGTGGAAATTGTCATTTAAAGTTTCCATATAATGTCTTTACCCACTAAAGTTGGAATGTTTCATATAAAAGAATACCTTGTCTCAAGCTGAAATCATCTTCACTATAACCAGTGGCAGAGAAATTGAAACTTAGACATTTGCTTCTAAAATTTTAGAATAAAAAGCATCTCCTCTGTCTAATTTGTTAGACAGTTAGGTGGCAAAATGGATAGAATACCAGGCCTAGGTTAGGAAGACTCAACTTCCTGAATTCAAATCTGGTCTCAGATACTTCTACCTGTGTGATCCTGGGCAAATCACTTAACCTTGTTTGCTTCAGTTTCTTCATCTGTAAAATAAGCTAGAGAAGGAAATGGCAAACGACTCCAGTACCTTTGCCAAGAAACTCCAGATGGGGTCATGAAGGGTTGGACAAAACTGAAAATAACTGAAAAATCATAACAACAACTATTTTGCTGATTAGGTTTAATACTCGTGGGGAAGGTAATAATATTTAGCATAATTATTACTTGGCTGGACCTGTGATTTCATTGGTGAAGAGAAGTCTGGTGAGAAAACTCCTCTATATGACAGAAGTAGGATTTGAACCTAAGTCTTCCCAACCATGAGGCAGACTGTCCTCCATATCATGCTGCTTTTCCAATAAAAATAACAGTTATGTTATTATTGTTAAAATATTTCAAAAATAATGTTTTTAAGTCACATCAAATATTACTTATGCTTCAAGTGCAAGCTGGCCTCATTCCTAGAAAAGCAGGTAAAAGGGATCAAATAACATTTCTCTCTCCAGCTTATTAGGGGAAATGAAATACTCATTTTTTTTTTAAGAAATGGGATAGTTATTTGTGAAAACAAACAAAAAAAGAATAACCATCTGGCAAGGCAGAAGAGAAATCTGACCTGTGGCAAGGGGTCAGAGAGTAAAAGGAACATGACACACAAGAAAAGGTGAAAGAAAACTGAATATTTAACTCTTTAGGAAAAGTATTTAAGGGTATGGAGGCAGCTAATTGTTGAAGTAGTAACGACTGTGAGGTTTACTGTCTTCCCTGACTAATTATCTAAGACAGGACCAAGATCCTCCCAAGACTTGTCCAACCAGATGACTACTACTCACTTCTGGTGATTCATGTTGACACAAATGATACTACCATGAGGAGTCTGGGAAACATTACTAAACCTCCAGAAGTCTTGAACAAGACATTTAGGACCTCAAAAGCTTAAGTGGTGCTTTCCTTACTGGTGCCAACTGAAGAAAATGGATTTGAGAGATGGCAGATTTGGAAAGTAAAATATTCCTTGAGAAGATGTGTAAGAAAAGGGGTTGGACTTTTGCATTATGGCTTAAAATATAGAAATGACAGGTTCTTGTCTGGAAAGGAAGAGCACCTAACCAAGACTGGTGTTTGTCTGACTTAGATTTAGAAATCTAATCAAAAAAGGACTTTAAATAGAGAAGAAAGAAGCAAGACAAAAACTGCCTATATCTTTCTACTGAGCCTGGTAGGAGATGGTTAACTACCATGTTGGAAGAAGAAACATCCAGAAATTCACAGGAGATAAGTTGCAAGGACTATGTCTTTTTTTTTTTTTTAAAGACTAAAGCATGGACTAAAACAAGCAAAGGAAATTGCACAATTCCAATTCAAGGAGGTAAAACTGACCTCCCTGAAATCTGCAGAATGATATCAATAGCTGGAATATGGCTCTGGAGAGGCAAATCTTATTCAAATCAATAAGGTTTATTTAAATAATGAAATAATAATCATCCAGGGAAACAACTCTTATGGTTATGAGACCTGGAAACTTCCTCTATGGGTCTTGCGGGCTTTGCCTCCTCAGTACCCACAGCTACTGAAGACCCAGAAAAGAACATTGTAATAAGGTTCTTGTCACCATGGAATGGTTCGATGTCAGGAATTGATATGCTTTTATTCATGAAAATTACATGACAGAAGAAATATTCCCATCTAGCTTGCCTTGTTGCCACACTATAAGAACCACTGGGCCTTTACCTCTGACTTGCAGCTGAATCCTTCTACAGATATTGTCTATCTGAATCAGAAGAAGGGCTCCCTGAAAGCAAGAACTCTTTGATTTACCTCTCCAGTGTTTAGCACAATTCTTTACATCTAATAAGCATTTGATAAATGATTCTTTTCCGAATTTACAGAATAGGTAAAGAAAGGGGCTGGTAGTGTTCAGAGTAACGCTGCATATAAAGAAGATAGAGACCCATAGCAGAAAATCAAGGAACCAGAGTAGTAAAGCAAGTAAATTGGTATGCGGATAAACATAAATGGAGCCAGAAATAGAAGTGATCTTGTCACTGAATGATAATAATAACAATATTAATAACAATATCTAACATTTACATAGCACTTTAAAGTTTGGAAAGCATAACATAAATAATATCTCACATCCTCACACTGTCCCTGTGAGGTACATGTTATTATCCCCATTTTACAGATGATGTGGTTGAGAGAGGTTAAGTGACTTGCCAAGGGTCACACACCTATGACGAGTCTGGGGCAGAATTCAAACTCAGGCCTCTCTGACACTACACCTAGTGCTCTAACCAAAAAGCTACCAAGCTTTTTCTAGAAAATGAGAATAATCTCCTCTTGAATATCTAAACCTCATATACTCATAGCTAACTTTCGAAAATATGAAGGTGCCATACCTTGTCCAACCTCATTAAACTATATATCTGTGTCTTCAAATGGAAATCAAGACTCTAAGAGGATTTGCCCAGGGTCACTCAACTACTAAATTACTGAGGCACGATTTGAATTCATGAAATTTGAGGGATACTGATCATTGGAATATGGCTCTGGAGGGGTATATCTTATTCAAATCTATAAGATATGTTTAAATCATGAAATGATCATCCACAGAAACAGCTCTAACACCAACATTTTATGTCAGACTACCCACACTAAAGAAGAGACAGATGAAGAATTTGAGAAATAGATGATGAATCACAGACAAAGGCACAATATAGGAGTAATAGGGGCTTCAATTATATGGACACCTGCTGGACTACTCTTTCTTCTAAAATGAGAGAAGCTAATAATATTGTTTTGGGTGGATGATAACTTTAACCTTTGGGAGACTGAAGAATCCAAGAGGGGAACTGTATCTTCTACCTGTCAAAGAAGTCCTGGCTGCTGGGGTGGAAATGAAGTTACCACTGTACCATCCAATTTGAAATTAAGAAAGAGAAGAAGGCCAGTTATTTACGTGTAGCACATACCCTAGATTTTGCTAGAATAGATAAAAGGTGCAGAGGTATGATTTTTACTGCCCCAAGACCAATATTGTCAGTCCAGAAATAATGGAGAGGTCTTAAGAGTGAAATTATACACAAACAAACACATACACACAATTTCAACAAGGAAGAGCGGTAATTGTCTAAAGAGAGTGGTGTAGATGTAAAGGGAATTCATCAGCAAGTAACAGAGGATGAGTAAACAGCATGCAATGGTCCTATAAGAATAGTGACAAGGAGACTAAAGCTCACAATGAGCTAAGCCTGGTGAGTAAAGTAAAGGACAACAAAATGAATTTAAAATCTATTTTGGAGACTAGAGGGGAATCAAAGAAAGTAGATGGAACAATATAACACTTGCCAGAGAAGGCACAGCTGCTCAACTCTAGTTTGTTGTCATGGACAAAGAAAAGATTCTTTGGATTGGAAAGTACAGAACAAAAACGGCTGATATTTTGATAACTAAGGAGATAATATAAGCTGTCTTTAACAAATTGAACTTATCTGGTCCAGACAAACTGCACTGTAGCATGCTGGAAAAAAAGGCATATGAGATTGCTGAACCATTCTCAGTGACTTTTGGAGGATCCTAGAAAATTAAGGAATTGGAGAAGGGCAAATGCGATCCTGGTGTTCCAGTGAGGAAGAGAACAGAGTGTAAAAGGTATAAGACTTTGATTGTGGCAAAATTCTAGAACATGCTATTACATGGATGCTCAACAGCACCAGAAAAAGAAAGTGAGATTATGAAACGTCAGCATGGCTTCACCAAGAACAGGTTATGCCAGAATAACTTCATTTCCTTTTTTTTTTTCTTGTTGACATGAGTGCTTAGGTGGCTATAGCTTACCTAAATGGTAGCAAAGTATCTGATAACATTTCTCAAATAATTCTTATGAAAAGGATGGTAAGATGTGGACTAGATTAACTTACACTTGGGTTAAAAAAAAAAAGATTCACAAATACAAGACGGGGGAAGTGTAGCAAACCAGAAGTTATTCTAAAAAAGAAATGAGAGTTCACAAACTGTAAGCCTTTATGTCAACCGTGTGATATAGGCCCCAGCAAAATATTCCGATCTTAGGCTACATTATGAGAGGCATAATATTTAGGAAAAAGGAGAAAATATAGCTGGAATATTCTGCCTGGTCAGACCATATTTAGAGTACTGGATCATATTTTAGGAAAGATATTGAAAAAGTGGAGCATATCCAGAAAAGGGAAAATAGCATGATGAAGGGATTCAGGATCATGACATATGAGAAATACTTGGGGTAACTGGAGACCTCCAACTCAGAAGAGAGAAAGTATAACAGAGGGGGCATGATAACTGACTTCAAGTATTTACAGGCTTGCCAGCTAGAGGAGAGACTGGATTTATTCCATTTGGCTAGGGTACAAGACAAGAAACAACAGTTGGAAGTTTAAAGAAGCAAATTTAGGCTTGATATCAGAGTGGAGAGGAAGCTTCACAGAAACGAAAGGTATTCTAAAGTGCAATGGACCATCAAAGGAAGTAGCGTGACAATATTTTTAAGCAAATGCTGGATAACTGCTTGTGCGGTATTTTGTAGTGTCAGACAGTCAACAAAGGTTTATTAGGCACTTAATGGCCACTGAGGTTTCTTCTAGCTCTAAAAATTTAAAATTCTGTGATTCTGACAAAATAGTCTTGGAATAGCTTTTGGTGGGGGTGGTGGGACTATACCATGTACAAAGCACTTTGTACTTTGCAAAATCATGTAAAATGAACAATTCCTCATGTCAAGTTCTTTGTGAAAGTTTATATGATGACCCTAAGTAGGCTGCATTAGGATTAGGGGCAAACAAAACAAGCAGTTGCCTAAGGGCACAACACAAAGTATATTTTAATATGACTTTTACAAATACACACATTTTTAATGCCCCAAATTTCCCTAGTACTTAGCTATTTGTTTTGTGATCAAACTGCCTGAGTTGGAATGAAAGCTCTGAGCCTCTTAAGGATAATAATTTATGGTGTGCACAAAGACCTCATTCCAGCTTGTCAGGCAATGATTTTCCTCATTCCATGTTTTCAGATCAGGCAGGTCCCTTCCCGAGAAGTGTGGTGTGGTGAGGGGCCCACTGGTTAAGGCCCCCTGACTCAAAGCATTTTGAGAAAGCATGGACACCCAGAAGGTTTGAATCTCAGTTCTAACACATGGTTGGGTGGCTCTGGGAATGTCACCTCACCTGAGTCTCACTCTGTTCTTCTGTAAAAGGGGAATAAGAATACATTCATTACATTAGTTACCTCACAAAATTATTAAGAGGAGTAAATGAGATAATGTGTATTAGGAAGTTATTTGGAATAAGAATATTTGAGATCAATTCTTAGATCTGCTACACTACCTGTATCACCTTGAACAAGATGCTTAACCTCTTTAAGAGGTTAGGAGGGCTTCAAGAGGTCCGAGGCCTCCATTGCACTTGCTGGCTCACCATGGTCCAATTCTTTAACCATGACCATCTCAGGAGAAACTTGTACTCCAATCTTGCTTCCCCATTCTCAGTAAGTGACCTTTTGCCTTTGATGGTCAGGATGGAGTCTCCAGGACACTTCTGGGCTGTCGCTTCATGAAAGTCCTCGAATGCAAAGGCGAGGATTTTGAACTTACTCAGTAGACAAGATGGAATTGCTCAAGATTTCAGAGCAAACGTGTCTCAAGACCAGATCTGTTTAAGATCTGTAAAGAAGATAAACTTGTCGAAAGAAATGAATGATAAATTGAAATGAAGAAAAAGTAGAGTCCACTGACAGAAACTTTTCTGGCGCAGTGGATAGAATGCTGGACCTCGAGTCAGGAAGATTTGAGTTCAATTTCTACCTCAGATATTAGATAGATGACTGTGCAAGTCACTTAACCTCTCACGGCCTCAGTTTCATCATCTCTAAGATGGAGCTCCAAGGAGCTCCTTGGAGCATCCAGCTCCAAGGTTGTTGTGAGGAAAAAATGAGGTGATATTTGTAAAGCACTTTACAAACCTCAAAGCACTATATAAATGCTAGATATTATAATAACCCTGTGAAACACAAAGGCACTTTGCAAACCTCAAAGCATTCCATAAATGCTAGATATTATAATAACCCTGTGAAACACAAGCATTATTACCTCCCATTTTACACATCAGGAACCGGAAGATCAGAGAGGCTAAGTGATTTACAGGTCATAGATTTAGAGCTAGAAGACAACTCAAAGATATCTAAATAAACCTTGCCATTTTACGGGATAAGGAAACTGAACCCAAGAAAGGGTGATTCGTCCAAGGTCACAGTTCACAGCACTGTACATCCCGTAGGTTCAATAGTCAGGCAGGTGGTAATGAGGGCCTCTCTAAGGGTCAGGTTTAGTGAGAATAGAGAGGAGGGAATAGATGGGAGACGCATTACTGAGGCAGACTTGGGGGAGCTTGGTAATTGATTAATTATGAAAGTTAAGGAAGAGAGGAGTTCAAATATAATGTTAAAGTTTCTGATATGGGAAAGTATGATGAATGGTGGAATCAATGACAGAAATAGTCAAGCCAGAAGAAATAATAATTTTAGGAAAAATATACAACTCAATTTTGTACAAGTTGGCTTTGAGGTGTACATATGCCCTCCTGATCAAGAGCGCTCTGTGTGTGTATATGTATATATGCACATATGTACACAGCACACATATATACATATATAGATTATATACACATGTGTGTGATTATGTATACATACACACATACATGCATACACATATGTATATATACATGCACATGTGTATGTATATAAACATTCCCCTCCTGGATCACTACCTTGTTATGGCTTGCAAAGCTCAATAAAGCTATGAGCTATGAGGACAGGTCATAGTGGAAAACTCCGACAAAAGGTGATCCACTGAAGAAGGGAATGGCAAATTACTCTGGTATCTTTGCCAATAAAACCCCATGGACAGTATTAAAATGCTAAAAGATATGACACTAGAAGATGAACTCCTCAGATTGAAAGGAATCTAATGTGTTAGGGGAGGACAGAAGGGACTGCCGTGCTATGGTTTACAGGGTCACAAAGAGTTGGACGTGACTAAATGCCTGAACAACATATAAACGTGTATATGTGTATACACATATGTATGCATCCATACGTATGTACATTTATCCATTTGGGTCAAAGCTCTGAAGGTGAATGAGATAAACAAGGGAGAGAAAGCAGAGGAAGAATCAGCAACTGATTCTGATTCATCAGGGCGGCAACTAGCCAAGAAGGGACATTCGTTATTCATATAATGCAGGTGATTCTTGGGAAAGAATAATGTTTCCCCTCAAAACTACTAAAACAATAAAGGAACACAGAAGGAGGGAAGCACATTTATTATACAGATATGCTTCCCCATAACCTCTGTCAGACCAGGATAGTCTATATCACCATAGATATCAGATGATAATCTGAATCCAAGAGATGCCCATTACATCACAAAGATCTCAACAGAACTGATGATGAAGCTGACTTGATTAGAATCAACTAAACATGGGATGAAAAATTTCATAAATCCCATAAACTGAAGTGAACAAGGGAAATTCTGAGATTCTTCAACCACAAGTAAGAAAGGATACCTATGAAACTGCTCAAACAAGTTCCTTGGCACAAAATTCAGCAGAGTATACTTTGTTGTCCGTATTCGATTATTCATGTATGTTCCACAGGTTTTCTCATACTCCTCTTTGAAGCACTGTGCTCGTGCAATCACCACTCGGTGTTTTCCCGCCAGTTTAGGCGTCGGAGGGGGCTTCTTCCCGCACACAAGCAACGAGGAATAGTTGTAAAACCTCTCGCCATCATTCCTGCTTGCACCAGACATCAGTCGTGTCCAGTGATATCTGGCCCACCGAAGAGGGTCTGTCATGCCTGAAGTGCCTGGAATCCAGCTTGTATCAGCGAATCTAACCAAATAAAAAGAATTTTGTAAGAATATGGAAAGTCTGCAAAGGCAGTGTAACAGAAAGACTCTGGCCCTGTCTTTCTCATCAAACCTTTTTGAAATAACAGTAATGGGCCCAAATATTCGGCAAATGGGTTGGCATTCTAAACAACACAGGGAATGTTCTATGTCTTTTTTAGAATGTTTTCTGAATCAAAAAAAAAAAGTAGAATGCTTTCTGAAGAGAAGAAACTGAACCTGATTGTATGACCAGAAATCTCAGTTCCAATGGTGCTTGTTTTCAGCTTTTTTTTCTAAATTTAAAATACATACATATATATGTATACACATACATAGATACGTATGCAATGAGTCTTACCTCTTAGATACTATGGAATTTGAAATAACAACATATATAGTTTTAAGGTTTGCAAAATGCTTTGCATATAATATCTTGGTCATTAAAATAATCTCTGAGATGGAGAAGCTATCATTATTCCCATTTTACAAATGAGGAAACTGAGGCTGATTGTGGTTACATGAATGTCCAAAGGTCACACAGCTAGTAAGTATCCGAGGCAGGATTCAAACTCTGTTCTCTGATTCCATTGCTCAATCTGCTAATGTCCCTACCTGCCTCAGGAAACTGAATCATTTCCTCTTGGAAATTTAAAAAGTAAATTCTAATAATTAACTTCTCTGGCATCAGCCTAATCCCACTAAAATTATTTTTGTCTTCTAATCCCTGCCTACATTTATAAAAAAGGTATTCCATTGTAATTAAATTATGTCAGTTTCCTTTTCACCTTCATAAATGTATGACTCATCTAAGATATTTGATTATTTAAATACCTCTTGCTTAATCAAAGATATCACAGAAAAAAATGTGAAACACGATCAAGAAAACCCAAAGTACCTCATACTAAACAAAACATTAGAGTTAAAATAAAAGGACACCTAATGCAAATTTGGGGTAAGGAATACAAGAATCATAAAAAACCTGTATATGACAGGGTGATACAGAAGAAAGAGAATTAACTGGATCTGAAGTCACAGATCTTGGGTTCACCTCTGACCTCTGAAGCTTCCTCACAATTGGCAGGTCAATGAATCTCCAAGACATGCAGTTTCCTTAGAATAGATGGTCTTCGATGTACGCTCTGTGATTTTATGAACCAGAATATTGGACCAAATATATATAACAGATATTGCCACTTAAAAAGAACCCCTATGTATTTTGGTTTCTGTGTGGCTTATGGAATTAGACACACTCTGTACAACATTATGTTAAAATATAAAGCCTATCCACGTATATATTATATAGGTACATGCACACATAAATATTATAGATGTTATTTCACATATATCACTTGAGATATATGATATATACTATTCTATATGTAACCTCTTGTTGTTCAGTCACGTCCAACTCTTCCTGACCCCATTTAGGGTTTTCTTGGCAAAGATACCACAGAGGTTTGCCATTTCCTTCTTCAGCTCATTTTACAGATGAGGAAACTGAGGCAAATAGAGATGAATGACTTGCCCAGAGTCGCACGGCTAGTAAGTGTCCTAGGCTAGATTTGAACTCAGGAAGAAGAGTTTTCCTGACTCCAGGTCTGGCACTCTATCCATTGCATTACCTAGCTGCCCCAAATATGACTACAGATATAAATTTTAAGGTACACATTTAGGTAAGACTAGGAGTAGAAAAGAACACCCTGATATCTACGAGGTTAGAACTACCCACAATTTAGAAATGATGTAAGCATTTTTTACTCTAGCCCCCAAAATCTTTTTATGATTTGGGTGAAAGCAAGATAGCTAAGATACTAATAACTTTTCAAAAAAGAAAAAATGTTAAAACTTTCTCACCTATTTTAATAAATACTAGCATAATATTACAACAAAGGTAATGCTTTACAGGAGATTTTAATAGTCTAGTTTTTAAACATTCCTGGAAACCATTAAAAACTTTTTTAAAAAAAGGGAGTTCATTTATAATTGAAAGTTCGTTGTTAGACTAGGGAAACTAGAGGGATAGAGATTATAAATTTTATTCAATCTGTGCAGTTTCTAAAATATCATTCATTGTAGGCTATGTGAGGCCTAAAGTCAATACGTGTTTCTTTATTGTTTGTGTTATGTATCTATTATATACAAAAACACTGTGTTAGGCACTTGCCTAGAGATGAAAAGAGATTAGGCAGTCTCTGCCTTAAAAAACCATAAAGCCTATTAAAAGAAAATACAATTGATAGAACAAATATTTAAGAGCAAACTGAATCTAAAAATTATATGGCTCTACTGTTGTTTCTGAAATGGCCTCTCACAGGTTCCGCTGAGGGTCTCAAGGGCAGCATTTTGAGAATCACTTAAAAATACTAGGAAGCAACTGAAGGTCTGAGTTTAGGTCTTCTGGTCTACTCAGTCACTACACATAACTATCCCAAGTGTACAGATATTTCCTTCTATAGAGGAGCTACGTTTGACCATTTCACTGCCAGAGACACAATCTTTTTAGCTTCCTTGTCTGCCTGAGACACCTTTAATTTGCCAATATTTACAATTTTTCTCCTGATACTTTTGTGGAGGGTTTCAGGGTATGGTACAGTACCAAAACTTGGATATATAATTCAATTTACTGCCAATCTCAGTCACTCAGTGTTGGATATCCTCATTCCTTTTTTACTAAGGAACTGCAAATTGCAAAAAGTTAAACAATCACTAGCAAAGTTAATTAACATCTAGATCTCCTACTGTTCCTTGTTTTTTCCAGATATCTCTTCTGTCCTTGAAAAATGCTTCTTAGTTTCAAAGAATTGACTCCTTCTAGGAAGCCAAGTGGTATATATTTGGGAGAGACAGAAAGCAGATAAAAGAGGGCTAAAAGTGATTGCTTACATTTGTAATTTCTTTTCAATTTCCAAGCTTGATATTTAATGAACACCCTGCATCCAGACCATGAAGCAAGCCCCCATCTGGCTTACTGAATGTGGGGATCTTCCTATAAAACATATGGTATACTGCAGATGCAAGAACCCTGTATCTGCAGCTCAGGGAATGGAGGAGTGTGACTGACAAAAGGAGTGATGGGCCAACAAAGAATTGAGGAGAAATAGCAGAAGCTGATAGAACTCTCTTTCTCTGGAGCCAGGAATAAACAACTTGCCCACTCTCCTAATCTAACTGGTTTGCTCCAGCAGGAACAATGTCTGTACAGAAATGATTAGAAAAATTTCTGTTTGCAGCAGTGTTTTCTATTTCAAAACAGTATTAGTAATGGTAATAGAGTGCAGGAGAGGAAGCAAGGCAAAGAGGCTTTTTTTAATTTTCTTCCAGATACAAATAAGACAGGTTGCATAACTATTTAGACAAATATTGCAGATGAACAATGAACAGGACCCAGAAATTGAATAAGAGGAAGAGAATAACTAGATTGCATATAGGAAATTGTGCAGCCCTTTGAATGACCCCTAGTTTTTTCTTAAAACAAAATCACAATTACACACACACACACACACATGCATGCACATACATACATACAGAAACCAACATTAATGTCGTTTCAATGATAATAGATGCAAATCACGTAGTACAATCTCAGGGGGATCAACAGTGTGAGTTACTAGGATGTCAAGAGACAGCCACAGTGTGGGTGTAAATAGGCTAATTCACATTACCAATGAAGAGCTGTGTAGATAAGACATCATACAAGATACCTAAAAAGATGTGTAACTAGAAAAAAGGGAGGTGGGCTGGTCACATACCGAGAGGGAACACATGGAGAATCCATATGCAAGAGCTAAGCGGAAGGCACCTGGCATACACGTGACCCTTTCATGGGGGACTTAATGGGGACAGAGGCAAAAGCTGTCCAAAGTGAGGAGCGGACAAGTTGCAATCTGTACCATATTAGGGAGCACCTACATCACTGGCATTGTGGATTGACTTAATATTGAAATGGCATAGCTGAGGAGCAGAGGAAAAAAATACACAAGTAGAGAAAGAAGGGAAGAAATACGCAAATAAATATGGCATGCTTCAAAGGTCAGCGAGGTGGCACAGTAGATAGAGTGCCGGGGCTGGAATTCAGGAAGACTCATCTTCCTGAGTTCAAATCTGGCCTCAGACATTTACTAGCTGTGTGACCCTGGGCAAGTCACTTAACCCTGTTTGCCTCAGTTTCCTCATCTGTAAAATGTGCTGGAGAAGGAAATGGCAAATTACTCCAGTATCTTTGCCAAGAAAACCCCAAATGAGGTCATGAAGCCTAGGACATGACTTGAAATGACTGAACTCCAACAAAAGTTTCAAGACCTCATCAGACCATTTCCATAAAGTGCTTTTAGTACTGTTTTACAATTCCACATTTTTACCTTTTCCTTCTATCTACTTTATATGCATCAGAGGGCATGGTTATTCTCAGTATGAGTGTCTGTGTCTACCTTCCAAGACAGGGCTTTTTAGTATATGGTCTTGGAGTAACTTTTTCTGCTCACCACCATTTGGTGAAATGAATGGTCCTTGACTCGTTCATCTATGTACCATTTCTGGAATACATACCACTCCTTGCAAATCTTTGCTTCCAAAAAATGTAGTACTAATTTACATAATATTATTTATTTCCTAATAAGGCAACTAGGACATGCCATATTAAGATAAGAGATGTGATTATTTCATTGTTTAATCATTTTCAGTCATGTCCAACTCTGTGACCCCTTTTGGTGTTTTCTTGGCAGATATACTGAAGTTGTTTGCCATTTCCTTCTCCAACTCAATTTACAGATGAGGAAACTGAAGCAAACAGAGTTGAGTGACTTGCCCAGGGTCAAACAGCTTAAGTGTCTGAGGACAGATTTGAACTCAGGTCTTCCTGACTCCAGGCCTGCTGCTCTATCCACTGTGCCACTGAGCTGCCTGTGATTATAGTAGGAGTGACTTAATAAATAGAATAAAAAAATCTGAAAAGCAGGTAAATTATCACATGTGTACACATACACAAAGTTTGATGAAATATACCATGGTCAAAAGCAAACTAGTGCTGAAGAAGGAAAAAGTATTCAGAGATCCAAAACTATTTAAATTTATATCTGGATTAGCGTCTGCTCTCGCATCACAGATACTCACATTCCTCCTCAAATTGAAAGGAGCCAGTGCTTTTGAGGCCTCCTTAGTTTTAGCTGACACCGTGGGTATTCTAATCCAAAAGTTGTTCCTAGCACCTAACCTTGATTTTTCCTGTTGCTTCTAAGTTCATTCCTTTTTTATTCTAATTTCAACAGAGCTGGGAGTTGCTCCCTATTGCCTAATGTTATGTAATATAGTCCATAAAACATAATTTAACAGTGCTATAAAACTAAAACCCTTAAGTTAGCCTGTAAACATGATGAATTTTAATTTCAAAATTTCCTAAACCCTCACAGAGTCAACATCATTCAGATTATGAGCAATCCTTCTTTCATTTCAGGCAGACATTTTTCTAGCCAGAAAGCATAACTGGGAGTGATTATGAGAGGGTCATTGTCCTGTTCACAGAGGCAGTGGGTGTGGCCTCCACTGGGCCACAGACACCTCACTGACCCTGACCTCTTAATCAGAAGACTGAGAAAGATTTGGAGGAGAAACTGGTTGATACCATCAGCCTCAGGAGTAGAAGTATGGTCTTCATATAGGGTATCATTTTTATAACTTGCCTCATGTATAAAATTTCCTCAGTTCCTCTGATTGTCATATACAGATATGGTACTTGGAAAATCTAATCTATGCCAGTGATATATGTAGCTTTTAGTTAAAAGATTAATTCTGCTTGTACATGTCACCTATGTGATTTCACAGGCAATAATAAAATATACCGCTTGTATAGCATACACCCATGTGCACTTATGATTAAACAATCATAATACTATCAGGATTATAAAAAGATTCTGGTTCCAGATAAACACAGGATAATATGAAGTCATAGGCCCCTGGGCAGCATTCGCAAAGTATGGGTATGCCTATGGGTTGACTTAGACGTCAATTAAGGTCCAATTGTAAAATTCTATAATTCTGTGTATCACCCAAAAGGTGTTACAAATTACAATAAAATGTCATTTAGCTGATTTTTAGCACAAAGGAAATGAAACATTTTGAACTCAAGATAAGACCACAAATTAGAAGTAACTATATCTCTGGGGCCAAAGTCAAATTAACCTGAGAGGATAAATGAATGGACAAGTATTTTTAGGCACCTACTATGTGCCAGGCACTGTGCTAAGTACTAAGAAATAGAGACGACAAAGAAACAGTCCTGGACCCTCGAAGAGCTTCTGTTGGGGGATATAACATGTACCTAAACAAATCTATTTAGAATACATACAAAACAAAGCCAAGGTTATTTGGGGGTGGGGCACAAGAAGCTTTATAATCAGGAAGGTCTTCCTGTGGAAGGTATTGCTTGAGCTGAGTATTACAGGATCCAAAGCATTCTAAGAGACACAGGTGAGGATGGAATCCACTACATTCCCCAGGTGGGGGAGACTGCCCATGTAAAGGTAAGAGAAAGAAGACCTAATCATGTGAGAGGAGATCAGCAAGAAGACGGGTTTGGCTGAAGCAAAGGGTAAGGTAAGAAGAGCAAGACAAGATGAAGCTTGACAGGTAGGTTTGGGGCTTGAAGGACTTTACTGCCAAAAAGACATGTTTTATTTGATCTTAGAGATAATTGGGAGTCACTGGTATTTACAGAGTAGGGGACTGACATCACCAAATGCTTTAGGAAAATCACTTTTGGCAGATTGTGGATAGACTGTTATCTATCAAGACTTGAAGTAGGGAGACCATTTCCCTAGGATGGTACCTACTACTGCAATAATCCAGGCAAGAAGTGATGAGGACCTGAACCAGGAAGGTGGTGGCTGAATGAACACAGAGAAGGGATCAGATGTGAGGAAGCTTTTGATGACAGAAAATACAAGATCTGGCAAATAAGTGGATTATGTCTGATCCTTCAGGGGGAGTATGGTCAAAGTTAACACGGAAATTGTGAATTTGGATGATTAGAAGGATGGTGGTTCCTTCAAAGAAATAGGGAAGCAGAGAGGATTTTTAGCAAAAAGGCAAGTTATACTTTGGACAGGGTGAGCTTTAGATGTCTATGAGACATACAGTTTGAAATAGGCAGCTGGTGATACAGGACTGACTATCCCTGACCGTGGGATCCCTGAGGATAGAGACTACTGGGGGAGGTGGGGGAGGGGAGGGCTTTTTTTGTATGCTCTGCACTAAGCACAGGACCTGAGGGCAGAAGGCAGAGACTTCATGCTTGCTGACTTATTTTGTGTCATCACCTAGTCCACATCTTTCCATCTTTTTCACAAGAACATAAAACTTTCACAAATGCCTTGCTAAAATTTAAGTAAACACTTCTCTATATTAATGTTCTTATCAGTTTAGTAACCCTCTCATTAGACTGGTCTAGCCTTGTTCTTTTTTTTTTTTAATAAATTTTATTTAATATATTTAGTTTTCAGCATTGATTTTCACAGGAGTTTGAATTACAAATTTTCTCCCCATTTCTACCCTCCCCCCCACTCCAAGATGGTGTATTTTCTGGTTGCCCTGTTCCCCAGTCTGCCCTCTTATCTGTCACCCCACTACCCTCCCATCCCCTTTTCCCTTCCTTTCTTGTAGAGCAAGATAAATTTCTATGCCCCATTGCCTGTGTATCTTATTTTCTTGTTGCATGCAAAAACTTTTTTGTTTTTGTTTTTGAACATCTGTTTTTTAAAACAAATTCTCTCCCCTCTTCTCTTCCCACTCACCCTCCCTAAGAAGTCAAGCAATTCAACATGGGCCACATGCCTATCATTATGTATAACCCT
>CM053623.1:370186187-370215906 GCA_028646595.1 Phalanger gymnotis
AAACACAATCGGGATAACACAAGATCTAGCAGCTTCTACATTAAGGGATCAAAGGGCTTAGAATATGATATTCCAGAGGTCAAAGGAGCTAGATTAAAACCAAGAATCACCTACCCAGCAAAACTGAGTATAATACTTCAGGGGGAAAAATGGGTATTCAATGAAATAGAGGACTTTTAAGCATTCTTGATGAAAAGACCAGAGCTGAATAGAAAAATTGACTTTCAAATACAAGAATCAAGAGAAGCATGAAAAGGTAAATAGAAAAGAGAAATTGTGAAAGACTTATTAAAGTTGACCTGTTTACATTTCTACATGGAAAGATGATATTTGTAACTCATGAGATCTTTCTCAGTATATATATAGACAGAGGGCACAGGGTGAGTTGAATATGAAGGAATGATATCTAAAAAATAAAATTATGGGGTGAGAGAGGAATATATTGGGAAGAGAAAGGGAGAGAGAATGGGGTAAATTGTCTCACATAAAAGTGTTAAGAAAAAGCTGTTATAATGGAAGGAAAGGGGGGGGAGGTGAAAGGGAATGAGTGAACCTTACTCTCATAAGATTTGGCTAAAGGAAGGAATAACATACACACTCAATTAGGTATCTTGCCCTACGGAAAGTAAGGGAAAAGGGGATAAGTCATTAGCTTCCATGTGCATGTTAGAAGGGAGGACAGATTTGGAGAGGGGGTAGTCAGAAGCAAACACTTTTGAAAAGGGACAGAGTCAAAGGAGAAAATAGAATAAATGGGGGGTGGGATAGGATGGAGGGGAATATAGTTAGTCTTTCACAACATGAGTATTACGAAAGTGTTTTGCATAACAAAATATGTATAACCTATATTGAATTGCTTGCCTTCTCAATGAGAGGGGGTGGGGAAGGAAGAAGGGAGAGAATTTAGAACTCAAAGTGTTAAAAACAAATGTTACAAATTGTTTTTACATGCAACTAGGAGGGGAGGGGAGAGATGGGGAGAAAATTTGTTACTCAAAATCTTATAGAAATGAATGTTGAAAACTAAAATAAATAAATTAATCTAAAAAGGGGAAGAATATAAACTTCTTGAAGGCAAAGATTTTGGTTCTTGTTTTTCTATCCCCAGCACCTGACACACTTCCTCCTGTATAGTAGACAAATGATAAATGTTTGTTAAGTTTGAATTGAATTGAATCTATTTGAATTCAGTGGTGCTTTGACACACATAAAGAGGAAATGGAAAGAAGGCACGGGTACTTATAAAAGTGTTTAACTAAGACAGCTAAGATAATTTTTCAAGAAAGAAAGAATGGATTTTTTTTCCTGAGTATTATGAGAAAGAGACTTTTCATAATAAAGTAGGGAGATAGAAAGCTAGCTAGGTTTGTGAGTAACACAAAGCTCAGTGTGCTTTAAGTTTAGAACTCACTAGGACATACTTCGGTAGTTTATGTCTTAAAACAAATCCTTCATGGTTTTTTTTTTTAAGTCAGAAAAAAGCTCTGGGGAGAAATGGTGGATCTTAAAGGTAGGGGACAAAACAAACCCATCACTACTTAAATGGACAGGAAAGCTGCTTTGGTGAGTGGCAGACATATGGAGCTTTGGGGAGTTTTTTGGGATGGGATCTGTGTTTCCAAAGGTACAGGGAAATCTAGTGAGAAATAAGGGCAACTACATGGCACAGCGGATAGAGTGCTGGGCCTAATGTCAGGAAGATGCAACTTCTCGAGTTCAAATCTGGTAGCTTTGTGATACTTAACCCTGTTTGCCTTGGTTTCCTCATCTATAAAATGAGCTGGAGAAGGAAATGACAAACCACTCCAGTATCTTTGCTGAGAAAACCCCAAACGGGGTCATGCAGTCAGACACACTTGAAAAAACTGAACAACAAAAAGTGATGCATAATAATAACAGCTAACATTTATACAGCATTGTGCCAGGCACTGTGTTAAGCACTTTATAATGATTACTTCGTTTGTTCCTCATAATGACTCTGGGAGGTAAATGCTGTTATCTCTGTTTTGCAGAAGAGGAAATTGAGAGAAACAGTAAGCCCAGGACAGATTTGAACTTAGGTCTTCCTGACTGTAGGGCACCCTATTTACTGTGCCACCTAGCTACCTATAGCACCACCTATCTGCTTGTACTATGTAGCTAAGGCATCTGCTTTTGCAACATAATACTTTTAGTGTTCCTTTGGACACAGTGATGAGCCTAGTCACACAGCTAGTATGCGTCAGAGGCAGGATTTAAACCCAGGCATTCCTGACTCCAAGGAATACTCTTTCTGGGACACCATGCTGCTTTTCATTCATATTGTTAATTGATGCTTTTTTTCCGTTGATGTTTAACACTGGTTATATAAACAAACAAAGAATGTCAATACAGCTTTGAATATGGATTTTCCTGTATTCAAAACAGGTCAAAGACCCGTGTTAAGACATGGTCAATCTTACTACCCAATCTAGATCAATCATCAATGCTGACAATTCTGTGGGCACAGAATTCCTCTGAAATTGGCCTCTTTGAGGAAATTGGGTGTCAGAGAGTATTGTCCTCTAAGACTGGAGTGATCATGACAAATGACAGACTGCTCTCTTCTGTAATGCCTATTCCTTTCTTCCACACCCTTAAAGCTTGTGAGTGGGTGTGGGGTATGACTAGGCTAGGAAAGTAAGGTTTTGCCTGCAGAGAGAGGTTTCCTTAATTGGGGATCTTGGCAGGCTACGCCCCAGAACTTGTTTCTTACAGAGGGAGAGGCACCTCTTCAAATGCTAAAACTTGTTCTTCCTCTCTCACCCAGTCTGAGAAAGCCTTAAGAAGTGCCATGGAAATATGGAGTCTGATCTGCTTGACGGACATTAATGGAAGCCACACTAGGAAGTCCCAGTTTTACTGTATCAGCTCTCTTAAGCTTCACTGATAATGCACTGAAATGTCAGAATAATGGTTGCTCAAGATCATTTGACCTAACATTTTGGATGAATCAACTGACCTCTAAATAATTTGTTATTTTTCCCCCTGATAACTTTGTTTTGTCATATATAACTGGGACAAAATGTTTAGGCTTGAATTAATTACAGAGTTGGCAGCTTCACAGCTGGCAAAAGTGATCAAGGTTTGGTCTTGTGGTGTTTGTTCCAAACAGCTCTTTCCCATACCTAGCAAATCTAAATTGTTGTTGAGTCATTTTCAGTGGTGTCCAACTCTCCATGACCCCATTTGAGGTTTTCTTGGCAAAGATACTAGAGTGGTTTGCCATTTCCTTCTCCAGCTCATTTTACAGGTGAGGAAACTGAGGCAGAGTTAAACGACTTACTTGTCATAGTAAGTGTCTGAGATCACATTTAAACTCAGGTCCCCTGACTCCAGGCCTGACTCTCTATCCACTTCACCACCTAGCTGCCCAAGTCTAAATTAACCTTTCTGAAAAAGGAAACTGAGCAAGAAGATTGTTAGAACAGAAAAAAGATCACAGAATCAAAAATTTAGAGCTAGAAGAAACTTCAGAAACTAGTCCAGCCCTCTCATTTGACAAATCCAATAACTGAGCCCCAGAGAAGTGCATTAACTTGACCAAACATACACAGATAATAATGGACAGAAAGAGGATTTGAGCACAAGTCATTTGACTCCAAATCCAGGGTTCCAGGTGACTGGAACTTGCTTAGGAACACAACTCCGACCTTTCTGAACTAGTGGATAGAATGTTAGAGTTGGAGTCAAGAATGTCTAGGTTCAAATCTGGCCTCTGTGACCCTGGGCAAGTCACCTAACCCTATTTGCCTTTGTTCATCTGTAAAATGAGCTGGAGAAGGAAATGGCAAACCACTCCAGTAAAAACAACTAAATATCAACAAGAGATTTGCTAGATGTATGACCTTGGGTAAGTCACTTAACTCAGTTTCAATTTCCTCATTTGTAAAACAGGAATAATAATGATGGGATGGGATCTGAAAACACCATGTCTTTGACAGCAACCCAGTCCCTGAGTTTTCCCATACATTTCAGTAGCCCAGATCACTGGTGCTCTACCCAAGGCATCTGGCCCAGCCCAGCCCAGCCCACCTCCATTACTTAATTAGCTTACTTGACACACCTTAGTAACATCTAAACGACCACTCCAGGCTACTTATCATTCCTAGATCCCATCCAGATCTTCCCACAGTGTTTCTGGATGAAACTATCAATCTTACCCTCATCAAATACCCAGATTCCTTAAGAATCCTGCCTACTTATATTGTTGACTCAATAAACTTTGTCTTGGACTGAAACATATATAAAGCCTTAAAGCATTTTTGTTATAATTATATTTTAGAAGCCTGCCAGACACAAGCAGAGTCATAGGTAAGACAAACTTTTTAAAGAGCAGAAATAAAGACTCGGTCAAAGCAGTGAAATATAGTGGAAAGACCACTAGTTCTGGAGTCAGAAAGATCTGGGTTCAAATCCCACCTCTGATGCTTGCTACTTTCTTATTGTTCAGTCGTGTCTCACTCTTTGTGACACCATTTTGGCAAAGATATTGGAGTGGTTTACCATTTCCTTCTCCAGTTCATTTTACAAGAGAAAACTGAGGTGGAGTTAAGTGACTTGCCCAGGGTCACACAGCTAGTAAGTTTCTCAGGCCAGATTTGAACTCAGGAAGATGAGTCTTCCTGACTCCAGGCCCAGTACTACCATCTGGCTGCCCTTGCTACTTTGGATTCTTGGGTAAATCACAAACCTTGAGGCTTAGTTTCCTTTTCTGTTAAATGAGGGGGCTGAACTAAGTGGGCTCTGATGTTCTTTCCAGTTCCAGATCAATGTGATTTAATGGCATGACTCAACTTAATTATAACGATATCTCACATGTGATGAGCTGGAAAGCAAACAAAATTTAAACTTTTAAATCTGACTCCTCTACTATCCCAGAATTGCTCGCTAAGTGTTTGTATTTCAGGATTCTCCGGATCTAAAATCCTTGCAGTTCTTAATAGTAAACATTCAAATCCTGAGTATCTGTGCGGACCTATAATTTTTTTTTAATGAGTCATTTCCACATTCCTGATAAGCTAGCACTAGGCAGATGTGTAGTTTTTGTCAAACAACTGGGGCAAGAAGAAAGAGCCAGAGCTGAGCAGCTGGCAGGGACGTCAGCCGAAGCGTAGCTCGCGGGTGATTGGCTGCTTGTGGTGCCTCGGCTCGCTCTAGTGAGGAGGAAGGAGTGAGGATTAGAGGACGGCAGAGGAGCTGGGCGAGCAGGCTGGAGCAGCTGAGTTTGGGGACCCGCAGCCGCGCTGCGCAGCGCACGGAGCCCGAGGATTGCTTGAAGAAGGGAAATGGCTGTCATGGGAGGATAATCCCACCTGCGTGCATGCTCGGCTGTTTCCTGGCACCTTGGGAAGCGGGACCATGATGCAGTAATGTGGCAGAGGCAGGGACCGGTAAGAGCAAAGCCCTTTGGCTGCTTCCCCCACCCCCACCTTCCTGTTTCTTCTTTGTTTTAGCGTTCTTTACATGCAGTACCCCCGGGAGAATACAAAAATGACGCACGGAGGTACTTTTCCAGAGAAGCTTTTATCTTGTTCTGAATTTAATCTCGGCAATCTGGAGTTTAGGACAACTTCTTAAAAACTAAACAATCAGCTCTAGCTTGCATTTACATTCAGGTCCTGGTCCAGGGGCTGCAGGACTCCGTCCTACACTAGCTCATTAACCTTGGACCAGTGACTTAATCACCCAGTACCTCAGTTTCCCCATTTGTTAAATAAGAAGATGTGACTAGTCAACTTCTTAAGTTCCCCTGAGTGCTAATATTACTGGGAACTAAAGCGCCTTTGTATATGTTTGCTGTTGTTGGTTTTTTAAGTTGCTACAGATCTTAACTGAGGCTGTGGAGGTAGGTAGCCAAAATTATCTAGTTGTCAAACTGCACAACTTCACAAAGTGTGATGAAAAGGAAAGATGTTAGAATTTTAGTAATCTCTACCTGGCTATTTTAAAGGGATACTACAGATTAGGAACCCCATAATCTTTCATTCACTACAGAGCGTTTTGATGTAGACACTCAAAATGATTTGTAAAATTGATATGATCTTGATAAAGACACAGGTGATAGTTCCATTGTACTATGCCCTTGTTGAAAAAACTGACTTCATAGCTTTAGTCGTTAAATTAAACTTTGAGACCCTCAGGTCCCAAATTCTATTGTGCTAGCTACTTCTGTAACTGTTTCTCAGGGCCTCAGTTTCTTACATGAAAAAGGAGTTGAAATAAATTCTCTCTCAGGCCACTAACGGAGTAGCTCTAAAAATCTGTGAATATACAATGAGGAAATATTTGATTAGCAAATAGAAGGTTCTAATGAGTATATTTTGGCAGAGGCCATATTCACACTTCAGACCTCCGTGTAGATAATGAAAGCATAAATTTAAATTCCTACTAAAAATTCATTAGGATGGATTATCTTAAGTTTTGACAAATTAAATGATGATTTTAGGTATTATTCTTCTGAAGACCAGTTAGTTACACTTAGAAAACAAACACTTCCACAGCCACAGACTGAACCAAAGCTCTTAACAAACTGCCTGAGAAATGTATGCTGTGGTCCTCACAGGTGACACCAAGCAAGAATCTAAATGACTGCAAACCCTTTACCATTACTGGGGCGCGGGGAGGAGTGAAAAGCTCCTACCCACAGAATGTGGATAGTAGATCAGTAGCAAAATGTTTCTGAAGAAGGCCACATTTGAAATTTGTATCATGATCTTTCCAGATTCCATGTAAACATAAAAGGAAAACATCCTGGTGGTGACTACCTGTATGCCCTTGGGCAATTCATTCAACCACCCTAAGCCTCAAATTCCTCAGCTATAAAATAAGAGGGTTGGACTTGAAGGTCTTTGAGGTACCTGATGTCCCATAATTAAAAATATAGGGATTCTGGTGTAACCTAGCCAATAACTATTGTCTGGGACGGTAGTGGGGAACCTGTGGCCTCGAGGCCTCATGTGGCCTTCTAGGCTCTTGGGGTGCCGCCTTTTGACTGAGTCCAAGTTTTACAGAACAAATCCTTTTATTAAGGGGATTTGTTCTGTGAAGTTTGGGTTCAGTCAAAAGACAAACTTGAGGACCTAGAGGGCCATATGTGGCCTCGAGGCCACAGGTTCCCCACTCCTGGTCTAGGATCTCTGACCTTAGGTTACCTATGGTTTCAACTAATTATTTTTCACAAAATTATATAGCAAGTAAGTTGATGTTGAGAAGAAAGAAGAAATCCTTCAGAATTACAATTGAATTTTTTGACTTGGATTTTTTTTATGGGTTTGTTGTTCAGTTGTTTCAGTTGTGTTCAATTCTTCATGACTTCATTTGGGGTTTTCTTGGCAGAGATGCTGGTTTGCCATTTCCTTTTCCAGCTCATTTTACAGAAGAGGAAACTGAGGATTAAATGACTTGCCCAGGGTAACATGACTGGTGTCTGGGTCTGAATTTGAATTCAGGTGTTCCTGATTCTAGATCCATTGTACTATCTAGCTGCCCCCTTTTTGTGGGTTAGGTAGTAGAAAATACTCATAAAATTAGAATTCTCAGTTAGATAACTGGCGTAAGTTTTTTCACATTTTACTAAGCACATGTCTTCCAATCTTTTTTTTCTTTGATGTTTGTACATTTCTAATTGCCTGATGAAAGTCTGTGTGGTATAATAGTTGATTGGGAGCCTGCCTTGGCCTCAAACTAAGAGTCAGGAAGACCTGAATTCAAGTCACCTTTGACTCATATTGTCTGTGCAACCCTGAGAAAGTTGCTTGATCTCTCACTGCGCCTAGATAACTCTCTAGGACTTGTTACTGAATCTGCATTGGTGTAAAGTTGCCTTAGGTGACGCCTTAGGTGAGTAGAGCACTGGCCCTGGAGTCCGGAGGACCTGAGTTCAAATGTGACCTCAGACACTTGACACATCCACTAGCTGTGTGACCTCAGGCAAATCACTTAAATCCCAATTGCAGTGCCTTCCCCATCCAAAAAACAAACAAACAAGAATTCCTAACACCAATGAAATAAATGATCTAGACTTGCTTTGTAGTATGTGGCAGACTCTTATGGAGTGACTTTAGAGCAGGGATTTAAATTTTTTTAAATTCTATTTTCAATTCCAAGTTCTCTGCCTCCCTCCACTATTTCCCACACCCACTGAGAAGGCAAGAAATATGATACACATTTTACATATGAAATCATGCAAAACGTATTTCCACATTATCCATGTTATATGTTATGGGAAAGCAAGTAAAATAAAGGAAGTTTTTTTTTTAAATGCTTCATTCTGCACCGAATTCATCAATTCTCTCTCTAGATGTGGATGGCATTTTTCATCCTGAGTCCTCTGAAATTGTCATGGATCATCATTACAACATTGCTGTTACTCCGCATACTGAACATTGCTTCTTCTATTTCTTTAGAGCAAGGATTCTTAACTTTCAGTCTCCGAACTTGTTTTTAGAAATATTTTGGTAACTGTATTTCACTATAACTTGTTACCTTTCTATGCATTTTTTTGTGCTTTTAAGCACATTATTTTGAGAAGGAATCCATAAGTTTTTCCAGATTGCCAAAATTGCCCATTGCACAAAAAATGTTGAGAACCCCTGCTCTAGAGGATGGTGAGCAGAGCGTTAAAGGAATTGGCAAGTATGCTGTATAGGTACTGGTTGAAGAGACTAGGAATGTTTGATCTAGCAAAGAGAAGTCTTGGTGTGGGGAACATGGGGAGTCTTCAGGTATCCGAAGAAGAGTTAGACTTGCTCTACCTGATCTGGGAGATCAGAACCAGGGGCCGGCCATGAGCTGAAGTGACAGAGGCAGAGTTCTCATCCAAGTACAACTTTCTAAAAGTATATTAGAAGTAGCATGTTGGGAAGATAAATAAGCATACTAGTTCCAACCCTTCTGGAAAATAATTTGGAATTATATGAGAAAAGTTACTAAATTATTCACACTTTTTAACACAGTGATCCTACTGCTGGGCATATACCTGAAGGAAGTCAAACATAGGGAAAAGTTCCATAGACATAAAAACATTTATCTACAGTGGCACTTTTTTGCATTAACAAAGAACTGGAAGCAATGTCCGGGCAAATCAACTGGGAAATGACTGAACCAGTTGAGAGCTTATCAATGTATGGATTGTTACTGCATTATAAGAAATGGCAAGCATGAAGGATTTAGGGAAATGTGGAATTAAGTGATACAAATTAGAATAAGCAGAACTAGAACAATATGCACAATGGTCACAAGAATATAAAAGAAACCAACACTGAAAAACAGTCAACCTCTGCTATGCGTAATGACTAAACTCATTCTCCGAGATATGATGAAAAAACACAATTTTCTCAGAAAAGAGATGTGGGTGGGGATGGGAAGAGTAGGGATGATGGATATAGACTACATCGGTTGGTTTTGTTTTAATCTTCCCTTTGTTAAAAGGGAGGGTTCAGAGGTAAGGATTGCTTTGGGGGAAATGACTATAATACAAAATAAAAGGTAAAAATTAACCTAAAAAGGCATTAGAGAATGGTAGTTAATTCTTTCTATTTTGTCAGCCTCAGCTGTTAGAAATTGCCAATAGGGAAGGGAAAGTGATAGTGAAACTAAAAGAATCAAATACTGTTTTTGTTAGCAATTTTAAAATGTGGTCATGAAAAAGGGTGCTAAAATTAAAATAAACTTTGAGGTTTTAATTTCTATTTTTCCTATTAATGATCTGGAGCAATCTTTTGTATGATTATTGGTTGCTTCAGTCCTTGCAAACTACTTCTTCATGTCCTTTCGCACCACTTACCTTTAGTCTTGGTCTTATGTATTTATGTCAGTTCCCTATATCTTGGATGCCAGGCTTTTATCAGCAACTACGTGACACAGAAATATTTTTCTTCTCGGTCTACCCCCTTATTGGCCAAGGCAGGTCCTAGAAAACTAGAAGGGCTTTGAGCAGTGGTGGGGAACCTTCGGCCTCAAGTGTGGCCCTTTGACTGCATCCAAGTTTCACAGAACAAATCCTTTTATTAAGGGGATTTGTTATATGAAGGACCTAGAGGACCACATGTGGCCTTGAGGCTAGGCTGCAGGTTTCCCACCCCTGGCTTTGAGTATGAAGCAGTTGAGGAACACTTTGCTTTTAATCATTCATCCAAGGACTAGACCAGCTTTAGAGAGTCTCTTTATCAGATAGATTTAGCCCTGGAATGAATATTTTGGCCATGGTAATTCATGAAAACCTTCTACTAAGGTATAGAGCAGTTTATGATCTGAGTTGATAAAATACATATTCTTACTGATTTAACATTTTTGAAGTATCAAAGCCAAAACTTTGTTTAAGGATTTCATAAGTGATAAAGTTAAACAGAACCTGATTGCACAGTAAGTAGTTTCAACTGCTTTCATCTTCAATAATTGAAAACATCTGTTTCATTGTTTAAAAATTTCCTAGAGTCTAATATACAAAGTATGCTGCTTGGCACTGAGGGATATACAAAATATATATAATACTGGTCCCTACTGTCATTGACTTTATAGTGTAGAGGAGATAAAGTACATTATGATAATACCACTTGATAAGTGCATTAGAAAATGAGACATGAAATCTGATGAAGATGGTTAACAACCAGGGAAATCAAGAATGATTTCAAGGAGGAGATGTCGTTTGAGTTGGGCTTTAAAGGCTGAGGATGAATTCACTAAGCAGAGGGAAGTGGGGAGGGCTTGAGAAAAGTTTGGACAGTACAGAATATGAACAAGACCGTGAAGAGTCTAGTTTGACTATGTAGGAGAGTATGTGGAGGAAAATAATATAAGTATTGGCAGATTGTGGAGGCTCTTCAGTACCAGGAAAAAAAATGTGGTTTTCGCTGTGTGAGTAATAGGGAATCTGTGAAGGGTTTTGACCACAAGAATGGCATGACTAAGGTCAGTATATATCGTATTTCCCCATGTAGAAGACACACCTTAATTTTGAGGCCCGCAATTTGAAAAAAAAAATGTGTTACATAAACTTATTGAACTCAAGTTTTATTCATCTGCTCATAGCTTTCAGGCATCTTTTGGGCAAGTCTGGTGTGTGTACGCATGCTTAGTCCATTCCGTTTCATGAATCTGAAGCACCAGTTGTGTCCTCCTTTGAGATCAGTAACTTCTTTTTCATCAGCAATTCTTCTTGCCTCATGCTGAACCATCTTTGTGGACACAGGAATTCCAATTGCCTTTTGCTCTTCAATCCATATCTTCAGTTCCCTCTCTAAATCAGTCCATTTTGCTGATTTGCCTCTCATGGCCGCCTTCTGCCGTGGCCTTTTCAGTAGGGTTTCTTCTTCCCCATAGCCAGTTCCGAATTGTTTTCTCAGTTGAAGGAGGACCAAACTTACGTTCAGCAGCACGATTTCCATTCACTTTTGCAAACTGGATCACTTTTAACTTGAATTCAGCACTGTACGAAAATCTTTTCTGATCTATTTCTGGGCAGAATGTGGCAAAATGTAACCTAATATACTGGTAACAAATGTGAAACAATGAGCACAAAGACAACACACACGAAAAAGCAGGAAATGCAAGTAAAAAAGTCTACAGCCACTATATGAGATGCACCCAGTTTTTAGACCCCAAATTTTTAGGAAAAGAGTGCATCTTATACATGGGGAAATATGGTAAATTATATAAACCTGGCAGTTGTGTGAGTATATTTTATAAGGGAAGAAAATAAAGAGGTGGGAAGACTTCATAGGAGGCTATTGTAAGTCTGGATGCCTAGAAATAGGAGAATGAACTGGTGCTGTTGGAAATAGATATGGATACTAGAGGTATTATTGAGGTCTAATTGACAGGATTTGAGAACTGCATGGATATGAGAGGTGAAGGAGAAGAGTGCAGGATATGGGTAAAAGGTTGGTACCACTGAAAAGTTAGTCTGGGGTGGAGAGGGGGAGAGGGGAGAAATAACACATGTTAAGTTCGTGGGATGTTAAGGTGGAGATATAAGCAACTAAACATGTGTATATCTGAATCTCAAAAGAGAAGTTAGGATTAGAGATTTGGCAGTCATCTATACTATATAAATGTGGTGCAGTTTTAAGCCTGAAGGAGGGAATGAGATTGCTAAGGAAGACAGTGTAGGTTTCAAAGAAGGCTCAAGGGTAGAACTTTGGGGAATAATACGCCTAGGGCATCAGAAAGTGAAAAGCCAATAAAGACAGTGGAGAAAATATTAGCAAGAGGAAGAAAACCAAGAGAGGGTAATATCTTAGAACAGAAGAAGGGAAAGAATATTTAGAAAGAGGTTGGTCAATAAGAGATGTTTCACAGGTGTCTGTAAGGATATATATTGAGAGAAAATTGTCAGATATGGTAATTAGGATATCATTGGTAACTTTGGAGTGAGTAGTTTTAGTTGAATATCAGATCAGAAGCCAAACTGAAATGGTTAATGATTAGTGAGAAAGTAATAGCATATGTAGACAGTGTTTATATAGATAGTAGGTTTTTTTTTCCTAGAAGTTTGGCCTTGGGGGAAAAAAGCAACTACAGTAACTGAATATATTGAAGGGTCAAAGGAATTATATTGGGATTGGAATATGCTAAATATGGTTGTAGCCAGATGAACTACAAGCTTCAAAAGGATAAGGTTTATCTTTTATTTTAAATTTATATCTACCCTATAGTGTTCTACAGTAGGTACTTAATCAAGATTTGAATGATTGATATAAAAGACCCAATGGAGGGGAAGGATTGAAGATATGAGAGAGAGAGAGAGAGAGAGAGATTATTGTTGCAGTTAAATTGGAAATAAAAAGGAGTAGAATGTACTACAATGTGAAGAGTAATGACTCTGGAGTTAGGTGGCCTGGATTTAAATCCCTCCTCTGACTCCATCTTTAGACAAGTTCCTTAGCCTCTCTGAGTCTCAGACTTCTCAACTTATAAAGGGAATATGTTAGTCTAGATGGACCTTTAAGGACCTTTCCAAATCAAAATCTATGATACTGTGTATCAGGGACATGAGTGGAACTATGTACTCTGTGTACTCTTCTCTGACAGAAGGGAAGGAAGAATGGATATTGATGCCGAAATGTTTTGAGGAGGAAAATTAAGGGTACTTCAATTTCTCAGGGTTCACATTTGCTATAAGTGACTGATCTAAGATTGGGGTTAAGCTGGGGTGGTAATGGAAGATGACAAGAAGGGAGAGTGGGCAGAGAAAGAAGTACTACCAGGAAGAAGATGGCCGAGGGCAAGGGGGTAGTGGGGTGTTGCTAACCACAGTCTGTCAAAAAATAAATGTTTAACAAGTAAGCCAAAGCCAGGCATTGATATTGGCATTGTTTGTTGACATTCTTCATTTTTTAAAAAATGTTACTTTGTTTATTCCAGTTTTCACTGTTATTCTCTGATACAGAATAAAACTTAATTTTTTTTTTCTGTATGCAGAAGTACTTAAGTATAAGAATAAAATGATTAGGGCATGTGAGAAATAAAGTGCTATGAGAAAATGTGAGGTGAAAGTGCTCAATGTTAGCCACAATAGTAGTCCCATTTGGACTGAAACATGGAGTACATAAGGAAAATTATGAATCCTGCATTGGGCTTTAGATTTCACAACGTTAAATGTTCTGTGATTTCAAGACTCAGTTCAGCACCATCTTCATGAAGCCTTTCCTAATTTCATCCTATCTCAGCTTCTCTGCCCTCCCTTTCCCCCTCTCTCCCTCTTTCTTTCTCTCTCTCTCCAGGATTAAATACAAAATCCTCTTGTATTCAAAGTCTCAACTAAAATCCCATCTTCTGCTGGAAGCCTTTCCTAATCCCTTTTAATT
The DNA here is from genome assembly GCA_028646595.1 of Phalanger gymnotis. NCBI lineage: Eukaryota > Metazoa > Chordata > Mammalia > Diprotodontia > Phalangeridae > Phalanger > Phalanger gymnotis. The sequence continues at coordinate 370,200,014 of CM053623.1, forward strand.
CTTCCCTTCATCTTAAATCTTCCCACTCCTTAAATCTACTAGCACTTACTAAAACCAGGCTCTCCACTCCCCCACCTCCACCCCGCCACTGACACAGCCTCCCCGGCCACCCTTTCCAGTGCTGGCTTTCCCTTCATTCCCTTAACTCACTGGTCATGGTGAGGGAGTTAGAGTACTCCTTGCTCCCTACTGCCACTTCAGGTTCTCCTCTTTCCTCTATCAGTCAGTCACATCTTTTCTTTTGAGGTCCAAGCTATTCATATCTACTACCTAATCAAAATCCTAGTAACTGTTATCTATAGATTCCCAGGTCACATTCACTTTCCTTTCTTAATGAGTTTGATACCCAGTTCACAATTTTTCTCTCATCCCCAACTCCTGCCCTCATACTAGGGGACTTCAGTGTACATATTGGTTCTCCCTCAAATACTCTAACCACTCAGTTCCTGTTTCAGCAGCTCGGCTAGCAGCTGCTGTGGGGGTGTAAAACCAACAACAGCCAGCACACAGAATGCTGCAAGCCCAGGTTGTTTTGATTTGCTTAACTAAGGAAAGCAGCATTAAGGGGTTAACAACCTTATTTTAATCCAGCATACAAACACCATTCACTTAGTTCAGGGGGAAAAGCCAGTACCCTGAACTTCAGAGCAAATACAAACAAACTACAAACATCAACAGACCAAATACAATTCATAGTTACCAAGAAAACCATCAACATCTGAGTTCAGCCGGGAGGCCTTACAGTGGCTGCCCAGAGTCCCTGACCCCCAGGAGTAAAAGCCTTAAGCAAATAGCTCTGTTCTTTTTCATACAGTTTCAGAGGTCATCTGAGCAACCAGAACTTAGGCTCCTATGATTGGCTCTGGTGTTAGCACCTCGTGGAGCCCCACCTTAGTTACCAATTCACAATAGATAGGGGTTTGGGCCTGGGGCTTAGCACCTAGTAAGACTCAATCAAAGACACTGAATTAATCCAAAGAAACAAAGGCCAGATTCTTCAAGGATCCCCAGTACATTCCACCCCTTTCCAGGTTCCATGGCCTAACAAAAATCTAAATTAAATGGCCATGGATCCTGGAACAAATAGAACCATTATACATTGTGATCCAATCAAGAAGGAAACTAAAACATATCATTCCGTGCCATTCCCAAATACTTGTTTACAATTCAGATGTCCACCCCTAGGTCAAAGCAAGTTAATCTCTTTAGCTAATACAGAGTGTCCAAATAAAGTACTTTCCACCATGGCTCTTTCTCCCCACACTGCGTTTGAGGAGAAGGAGACATCCAGGAGTGGAGTGTATTGAGGATCCTTGAAGAATTTGCCTTTGTTTCCTTTGATTAATTCAGTGTCTTTGATTGAGTATTACTAGGTGCTAAGCCTCAGGCCCAAACCCCTGTCCATTAGGTGCTAAGCCTATGTGGGTGTGAATTGGTAACTAAGGTGGGGCTCCAGGTGGGGCCAATGAAGGGAGGTGCTAACTCCAGAGCCAATAGTAAGAGCCAAAGTTCTGGTCCCTCAGATGACATTTGATGATGTCTGAAATTGTATAAAAAGGAAGAATAGAGCTATTTGCTTAAGGCTCTCATTCCTGGAGGTGCAGGACTCTGGGCAGCTGCCATAAGGGCCTTCCGGCTGAACTTAGATATTGATGGTTTTCTTGGTAACTATGTATTGTATTTGGTCTGTTGATGTTTGTAGTTTGTTTGTATTTGCTCTGAAGTTCAGGGTCCTGGCTTTTTCCCCTGAACTAAGTGAATGGTGTTTCTATGCTGGATTAAAGATTGTTAACCCCTTAACATTGCTTTCCTTAGTTAAGCAGATCAAAACAACCTGGGCTTGCAGCATTCTGTGAGCTGGCTGTTGTTGGTTTTACACCCCCACAGCAGCTGCTAGCGGGATTGTTGAAACAGTTCCTTAGCCTATTCACCCCAACTAGCTACTTACTCCTTTACCTCACTTCAGCTATACACAATGATGATCACACGCTTGATTTTACCATCACCCACACATGTACTACCCTTTGTGTATAAGAATTCTGAATCCCCTCATCTGACCATAATCCATTGGCTTTTCACCTCTTCCATTATAAAACCCTACTCTTTGTCCACATTATGACTTACAATCCTTTGATCTCTCAGGACATATTCCCTGAACAAGCCAGTCTTTCCTCCTCGTCTTGACCTCTTGGTGAACCATTTCAACTCTACTCTTTTTGTAGCCCTAGCACTTAATATAGTACCTGGCACATAGTAGGCATTTAATAAATGTTTATTAACTCACATATAGTACCCTTCCCTCCCCCAGCCCCCCACTACCTTGTATTAACTTTGTATATATTCGTGTATAATTATACATATTGTGTTCTTCCTCTTTACACTTCACCCACTCCCCAAACAGAAGGTAAGTGTCTCAAGGTGAGGTTCTGTTTGTTTTTTGTTTTGTATCCTTAATGCCTGGCACACAATAGGTGCTTAATAAATACTCCTTAATTGATTTCATCTAGTAGATGTTCCCTCCACCTTCAAATAAATAGGCTTTACTAAGATACTTTAAAAAAAAAGTTTCTGTAAAGAAGCCTTGGTAACTAAGTAGCACCTTTTGAGCTAAGACCATTCACCCATGTGAATTGGAAGAGATCTCAGAAGTGGTCCAGGTGAAGTGAGATGCTCAAAGTCATCCAGCTACTTACATAGAAGAATCAGAATTTGAACCAAGGTCCTACAACCCTAAATAGAACATTCTTTCAACTGCACCACACTGCCTGTGTCCAAAATTAAGTTTTGCAAAGAAAAAATATCTGTTATTTAAGCCAAAAAAAAAAAAATGAAATGGCATTGACCGTAAATAGAATATATAAATTTGGATGAGCTGTGCAGTATTATTCCATAATTATTTTTATAAATCCCAATTTCTAAATAGAAAGTTAATTTAAAATTTTATTTTGTCATATGGCATTGGCAATGGCTTTCAGAGTACTGCTTTTTCCATTTCTTCCTATATATAGTCAACTAGAACAATGGTCAAAATGGGCCTTAAGAGATGAACTACTGGCACCAAAATTTTTTTTTTCTTGCCTTGAAATTAACATTCTGGTCATGACTTCAGATGGTAGACACAGTAATCACTTGTAACCACTTGGCTGACATGTTCCATTTTGGTCCTTCCAGAGCTTGCATAACCTCGGAAAGCCCATTGCCCCTCTCTATATGGTGATGAGACATTGGAATAGAAATTGAATGCAGTATTGACAATTTCAGATTATTAAAAATCTGACCAGTACAGGTTCAAGTAGTCTACTCTGTGAACCAGTAGCACTACATATAAATTACTGAAGATACATAAGTACTTGGTTTGTTGGGTTGTTTTTTTTTTTGTTTTTGTTTTTGTTTTGGTGGGGTCTTTTTGAGAAGGCTTAACCAGTGCTTTTATTTTACTTTTTTTTAATTTGTGGAATAAGAGAAGCATTTCCATAACATAGTACAATAAAAAAGATGACTGCATATGAAAATATATGCAAATCTACCATGCGCAACTTGCTAGTCCTTTCAAGAATACAACAAAATTATCGTGTAAATTTCTTTTTCTTTTTTTTTCTTCCTTCCCTCTCCCTACCTCTTCTGCCCTAGAGATGGCTACCATTGGACACACACACACGTACACACACACATAGACACACACACACATATGTAAAATTATTCTACACATAGTTGCATTAATCGGTTATCTCTCTGTTTTGTTTTTAAAGAGCTGTTTTTGCTTCTTCCACAGAGCCTAGGGAAAGGAGATACCTGAAACTCTCTTGGGTGCTAGTTAGATCATTAAAATATAACCTCTGAGCTGTCTGTAAAACTCACAATTCAGCTTTATAAAGAAACAATATTCAATAGCAAAAGCAAAGAACAAAACCAGATTTATTTCAGATATGTAAATGGCCAGGTCTTGTTTGTACAAATTGACAAGATTCCCTTTTACAAATATGCTTTTTCATCAGAGTTTTATGAATGGAGAATTTAAGGAGCATTTTTCTTTCACATATGTAGTGTGATCATTTTAAATTTCCTTTATGAACAAAATATCAATTGATGATGAAAAAATCTCTTGGAAAAAATTCAAGTTAGAAATTCAATTAAAAACACACAAAAAAGGCAAAGAAATAAATTGACCTTTTCCTAATGTGGTAAATAGTATCTATTTAAAATTAAGAGCCATCATTATACAGGGTGTTCCTAAAGTCTGGACACGTAGGCAAAAATGCATATTTTCAAGAAATGAAATGAATGAAATTTTCAGCTACATTTTATTTAATTGGAATATTAACAAATACTATATTCAGTATGATTTCCATCATTTGTGATGCAAAGGTTGATGTGCTTTGAAAGAGTCACATGAACTCCACATTGCTGTCAGTTTTCCTATGTGCCCAGACTTTAGGGACAACCTATATGTAATGGGGAAAAACTAGAGGCCGTTCCTATAAGAATAGGTTTAAAGCAAGGCTATCCAGTATTAGCACTATTGTTTGATATAGTGCCAGAAACTCTAGGTTTAATAATAAGATGGGGGCTGGGGGGGGAGGGGGGAGAGAAATAAGCATTAGGAGAATAAGCATTAAGCAAAGAAGAAATTAATTTGGTTTTTTTTTTCAGAAATGATGTTTTATTTAGTGAACTCTAAAGGTTTATTTAAAATTACTTGAAACAGTAACTGCAGTAAATTTTTAGGATTTAAAATAAATCCACATAAATTATCAGCATTTCAGTATATTGCCAAAATAACCTAGGAGGAGGAGAAAAGAGTAATTTAATTCAAAATAACCACAGAATTGCTTTCATGCTACCTACCAAAGTACACACAGGGAGTATTTGACTACAACCGCAAAATGTTTTACAAGAATAATTAGACCAATAATTGGAAAAATATTAACCGTTTGTGGTTACTTCATGTCAAAACAATAAAAATTCAAATACTACCTAAATAATTAACATACAGAAGTGAGTATAGTAGCAAATTGCTGAGTAAATCCAAAGACCCCAACTACTGGGTTAAGGACTCACTATATTTATTTAAAAAAAAAACTATTAGGAAAAGCGGCAAGTAACCTGGCAGAAATTTGGTATAGGCCAAGATCTCATACCATATAGATGCATCATCTAGGTATAAAAGGTCATATCATAAGTAGAGAAGAAAGAAAGAAAAATACTTTATGCAACTCTGGATAGAAGAGCCTATGATCAAACAAAGAATAGAAAGGATTTTGGGAGACAATTTTGATTATATAAAATTAACAAATTTTTGCACAAACAAAACTAATGCAGTTATAATTAGAATGGGGAGAGTTAAGTGGGAAAACTATTTGCAACAAGTTTTACTGATAAAGGTCTAATATCCAAGATACATAGGAAACTAATTCAAATATGTAGAACAAGAACCATTCCCTAATAGATAAAGGATCAAAGAGTATGAACAGGTAATTCTCCAATCTAACTTTTAAGTCTTTATTTTCTTCAGTGGTCTTTTGGACCTTCTTTTCCATTTGGCTAATTCTGCCTTTCAAGGCATTCTTCTCCTTGTTGGCTTTTTGGAGCTCTTTTGCCCTTTGGGTTAGTCTATCTTTTAAGGTGTTATTTTCTTCAGTATTTTTTTGGGTCTCCTTTAGCAAGTTGTCGACTTGTTTTTCGTGATTTTCTTGCATCTCTCTCATTTATCTTGCCAGTTTTTCCTCTACTTCTTTTACTTGTTTTTCCAAATCCTTTTTGAGCTCTTCCATGGCCTGAGACCAATTCATATTTTTCTTGGAGGCTTTGGATGTAGGCTCTTTGACTTGTTGACTTCTTCTGGCTGTATATTTTGATCTTCTTTGTCACCAAAAAAAGATTATAGAGTCTGAGTCTGCATCCTTTTTTGCTGCCTGTTCATGTTCCCAGCCAACTACTTGACCTTTGAGCTTTTTATCAGGGTATGACTGCTAGTAGAGTAGAAAGTACTTTGTCTCAAGCTTTAGGGGCCATGCTGCTGTTTTCAGAGCTTCTTCTATTCCACTATCACTGCAAGCTCTGTCATAGCAGCACTCCTTCTCCCCCAAGAACTACCAACCAGGATTGTGACCCAGATCCAAGCAGGGCAAACCAAGCCCTGCACTCCCGCTCTGGTCTGCCACTTGATTCCTCCCACCGTGTGAGCCAGGGACTCCAGAAGCAGCTGACGCTGGAGTTCTGGAAGCAGCCGCAGGAGCTTCCTGCTGCTGCTGTCACCACTGGACACCACCTCCACCCCCAGGGCTGGGGCTGGACCACTTTCTAACCCAATCTAGCAGTTTTCCCACTAACCTGCTCCCTGGTCTTTGGTGTTTGTGGGTTGAAAAGTCTGGTAACTGCCACAGCTCAATTATTCATGGCCCTAAGGCCTGCTCCAGCTGACACCTGGTCTGGTCTGTCCTGGCGTGGCCCACGCTGGGCTGCATTCCACTCTCAGCGCTATGCAATAGACCCTTTCCAGTGACCATCCAGGCCATTCTGGGCTGGAGACTTGCTTCCCTCTGCTATATTGTGGGTTCCGCAGCTCTAGAATTTGTTCAGAGCCATTTTTTACAGGTGTTTGTAGGGATTTGGGGGAGAGCTTAAGCAAGTCCCTGCTTTCTAGCCGCCATCTTGGCTCTGCCCCCAAACAGGTAATTCTCAAAGGAAGAAAAGCAAGCTATCAAAAATCATGAACAAATACTCCTATCACTATAAATTAGATAAAAGTAAATTAAAACAGCCCTGAGGCTCTACCTCATACCTATTGGCAAAATTTGGCAAAGATGAAAAAAAAATGGAAAATTACAATTGGTAGAGAAGCTGCCAGAAAACGGGCACACAAATGCAGTGTTGTTGGTAAAATTGAGGAAAGCAATTTAGAACTATGCCCTAAAATTCAGTAAACTGTACATATCCTTTGACTGTAGTGAGGAACCCTTACTAAAAGGATTTGTTCTGTAAAACTTGGACTCAGTTAAAGGGACACACTTAAGGACCTAGAGGGCCACACGCAGGCTTCGAGGCTGCAGGTTTCCCGCTTCTGCCTTTGACACAGTGATGCCTCTACTAGGCCTATAACCCAAAGAGCTAAAGGAACCCAGTTGTAAAAAAAAAATACTTACAATAGCTCTTTTTCTAGTGGAAAAGATCAGGAAACTAAGAGGGGGCCCATCAATTGGGAAATGGCTGAACAAATTATGGAATAGTGTCATGCCATAAGAAATGACATAAGGACTGGTTTTTAGAGAAACTTGGGAAGACTTGTATAAACTGATAGCGAGTCAAGTGAGTGAAACCTGAAGAACAATTGACAAAATAATGACAACGAAAAGGCAAACGATTTTGAAATACTTGAGAACTGTGAACAATAGGCTGATTGATTATGATTCCAAAGAACTGATAATGAAACAAGCTACCCATTTCCTGACAGAGAGAAGTAGTGGTGTCAAGATACATGGACACAGACCATGTGAATTTGTTTTATTTGTCTACAAATATTTGTCACAAAGACTTTTTCATTTATTTTTTCCCCAGTCTGGTGGGTAGATTTGGAGCGATAGTGATAGGATCATAAACAACAACAGAAAAGAGGGTCATTGAAGTATTTTTAAACAACTGTTCAGACAAGAATAGAAGGAAGGTCAGAAGGAAATATACAAACAAGTTAGCTTTGAAAGTTTGGGGTTGAATTTATAATGTACTAAAAAGGAAAAGCAAGTCGTACATATTAATAAGAGAATCTTGATATTGAATATAATCTTTAACTGTCCTTTGTATAAAGAAATTTTCATTTTATTTTATATTTAAGGTCAAAGTAAAAAAGAATAAAATTTTTAAAGAAAAAGTATTCTTTATGAAAAATAGAAAAATTACAAAAAATAATTCCTTATAACTGTGTCAACTGAATAGACACTGTATTAAGATTTTTTTTTTCTTACTGTGAGTTTAGCTCTTTCTTGTTTAGAGAGTTCTATGTTCCTTAGGTTTGATCTGGTTAACTGACACATGTAATTATTATGATCTGTAAATATGTAATTAATGATATCTCCATAAATTTATAGTTCATTCTTCAATGTATAAGTTTGTTTTTTTTTTTACCAGAGCATCTCTGTCGCAAAATAAGTTTTAACATTATTTGGATCTTAAAATACTAGATTTTAATAACCCTCCTCTTCTCCCCTATTAACTTGTTAATTGGAAAATATTTTTGTTTGAAGGTTTGCTAGTTCTCTTAAGATACTTTAAGTAAATATGATCCACTGCCTGTGTTGTGAATGTATTGGTTAAAATTAGCAAAAATTTTGGATTTGGTTAAGTACCAATATTTGACTTCCAGACTTTCTAGTTCATTTGACCTTAACTTCTCTGCACATAGAAAAATGGAAATAGTATTTTTAAGCTATCAAATACTACGATATTCTTTTGTTTTGTTTCCCTACATCCATCAAGTGTGTTACTATATTTTACTTTAGTATTCATTGTATCTCTATGGAGGCAGCAAACAGATAGAGTGCTGGCATGGAGTCAGAAAGATTGGGTTCAAAGTCCACCTCTAACACCATCTATCTTTGTGACCTTGTGCAAATCACTTAATCTCCATGTACCTTGGGAAACCAACTCGCTAGGACTTTATCTTCTAAGTTATATATAGAAGGGTTATGATCTAAGTTGGTGAAAGGAGTCCTAATGTGATGACTTATCTACAGTGAAGAATTCAATTAAATTCAGTGAGCATTTATTAAACACGTACTATACGCCAGACAATGAGAATACAAAGACAAAAGTATAAAAATTCCTGTCCACAAAGAGTTTATATTGAGGTTTGCGGGTGGTGGTGATGGGGTAAGAAATAGACTACAATATATAATACATACAAATAATGAAATACAAAGCGATAAGAATAATTTCAAGAAGGGGGAATGCTGATAGGGGATCAGGAAAGGGCATGGTCAGAAGTGATATCTTCATTGAATAAAGCCAGCAATTCTTCAAAAAAGAATGGTGGTGGAAGAAAGAAAAATCCTTAATAATGCAAATCTTGTTCTAATGTAGATGTCCTACCTATGGATTTGTCTCTGAATATACTCTCTTGTGTAGATGTGGTATAACTGCCCTGTATTTGTCAGACCCTTCATTAAAAACAGCTATGATTTAATTCTTTTTCCTTTATTTTTGTCATGTAAACTTTTGTTATCTTTTCTGCCTGTAAACATGAACCCTGTGCACCCTTTTGTGCTCATTGATACAAGCCTCTTTCAAGAAAATAACATGATGGGGACAGCTAGGTGGTGCATTGAGTAGAGCACTGGCCCTGGAGTCAGGAACACTTGAGTTCAAATCCAGCCTCAGATACTTGACACACTTACTAGCTGTGTGACCTCGGGCAAGTCACTTAACCCCAATTGCCCTGCCTTCCCCCCCCCAAAAAAAATAAAAACAAGAATATAACACGATTAAAGGTCATAGAAGTAGAATATCCTGAATGCTTTGTCAGAATGGCTTTCAGCATCCTTCTAAAGTATGTTTTACCAGAGCAGTTTTTAATGTTGCTGACTAATTTTTACTGGGGAGCATTTTTTGTTCATATGATGTTTTTCAAACTGAAAAAGAACTACTGTGTATGGTACCAAGAACCACTGGGGAGTCCTAAAATAACAATAGAGCTAATTCTTAGAAGCTCTCACAGTTTAAGGAGAATTTTGAGCTTTTGTATATATTAGTCCTACTCATCATTATGATACAATGTTTCATTTCAGTCGCCATAATTATCCTATTTAAATTATACTTTATAAAGCTTGTAACGTGTGATAAATGTTTATAAAGGGATGTGTATAAATACTTGTGATGCAGAAATATGTTTGTGATTATATATAGAAGTAGACATAATGGTAATAGGTGACATTTATATGTTGTTTTAAGAGTTGCAAGTGCTGTACATTCATTATCCCATTTGATATAGTCTTGTGAAGGTTGTGCTACAAAGCATTATCATCTCCATTTTGTAAATGAGGAAACTGAGCTAGTCCCTAGAGATAGCAGCTAGAGTTGGGTTGGAGGTTTTATTAGCCACACCTTATTACAGCAATAGACTCAACATTTTAGAAGTAAAAGATCACCTCCAGGTTCATTTTAAACTGTGTGCCTTCCAGCTCTAAGAGCCACTGGCCAATTGGAAAGAGCATCTCTTTACAAACAGGACATAATCCTTCATCAAATACAGGGAAAGTATCTCAATAAAAGTAATCCCTCACCAGAGGCCTGTCCAGGAATTTTGATGTTTGTGTACTAGTTACCCCTACTACCTAAATTTACCCAAGAACACTATGGGACCATACCTCAAAATAACTCATTTAAAATTCTAGATGGTGAGTGAATGGGTGGATGAATGAATGAAAAAACATTTATCAAGTACTTCTAGATGGGAGAAGTGCTGTGTTCTCATTGGGGATTCAAATACAAAAATAAAGACAATTCTTGCCTTCCAGGACCTTGCATTCTAATAGAAAAATACTACAATAAGAGATTAATGACCCTGAGTGGAGCACTTTGATCTAGAAACTGACCTGGATAACAAGTAGGGCCATGGGATGGTAGATTGACAGATTACTTCTAGGAACATTAGAAAAGTTCATTTGATCATCGTTTCATAACTGGAAGGGAAGAAAAGGGAAAGGCTATTGCTATCATCAAGGTGGCTGTAGAGAAGATGGCTTGAGAGCAGGGAGTGAAGTGAATCATGTTTGGAAATTTCCTGAAATAATGAACCAGGTTGGACAATCATTGATTTGCATAGGAGAAGTCCTAGGATGAATATTCTAGATGGAGATGAAAAGGTTGAAATCTCCTGGGCATAACTTCTGATCTAGGTGGTATGGTGTTTATCAAGGCTGTCAAGAAGACAGATAGTATAAGAACTTCAGAAGAACAGAATCACTTTGGCTCTAAGCAAAGGGGAGGATGTTTGAAGGATGGTTCTATATCTCATTCAGACTCAGCCTAATACATCAGTGTGATTTTGCCACTGTGCTTTGTTCTTCATTGAAAGGGAAAGGAAGGAAATAAGCAACCATATAATACCTACTATGTGCCAGGGGCTAGGCTAAGTGCTTTACAAATATTTCATTTGATCCTCACAAAAACTCTGGGAGAAAGGTACTATGATCATCCCTATTTTCCAGTTGAGAAACTGAGGCAAATAGTTTAAGTGACTTGCCCCAGGTCGTACAATTAGTAAATGTCTGAGGCCACATTTGAACTCAAATCTTCCTAACTTCTGGCCCAGAGGTCTATCTACCATACCACTTAGCCACTTCCTGAAAGTCTTCTGTGTTTCGTTAATTTCATTTCCTCTTCAACAAATATGTATTAAATAGCTCCTGTGTGCTTTATACAAACACTAATTAGTTCCATGAAAACATATTTAGGAAGAGTGCTATAAATGGTATAATGGTGGGGAAGGAAGGGTAGGCATAGTGCTGAGCCTAGCAATTAAAGTCAGAGAGTCATCCTTTTTCTCACATTTTGAGGGGATGGGTTGAACAGAGTAGATAGGCAGCCCCAGGAATAAGGGAGCTAAAAGAAGGTATACAAATGAGCAGTGTATCCAAGTAAGACTAAAAAAAGTACTAAACAACCAGCAGCACTAGGGAGGTCAACTGAAACAGCTCAAGTCACTTGAGGTATATTGAATTGTGTTTAGAAGTTGGGGTTGGAGTGGTAGAGAAAGGAGAATGCCAGGCTCAGCCCAGTGAATCTGGGACAGGAATGTGTCAACAGAGCCATGTAGAAACAGAGACTCAGGACATATCAGAACAGGGCTGTGCTGAGTGACACCGTGGGGTAGGACTTTAGGTGTCCAGAACCTTGGGTTTAGTTGAAGGAAAAGATTAGTGTGTCCTTAGGTTCAGGGAAACCCTGGGAAGACCCAGAGGTGAGGCTTATATGCTAGAGAACATTGACTACTAGGGTTTGGGGTCCAGACAGGAAACAACTATTGTACCCTTAAGGACACCCATTGGCAAGTGGGGGAAACATAGATTGAGCTGAGCAGATTAGGGATGAAAAGCACAGAGCTAGTCTGAAGCAATTAACTAATGGCTAATACAGTATAGCAGGTTTTGTCGATTTAAAGGAGTAATTTAGTTATAATGTATTTGCTATTACAAAATATTCTTGGCCAACTTCATGTAGGATATGCCTAGTCCGTGATGCCAGCAGCATATAGTAGATCATATCCACTTGATATCATGGAAAGAAGGCTAATATGTAATTATAAACTTGAGTCTAGACAGAATGAAGCCTAACATTTCAAATCTCTTTATCACTGTACAATAGGATACTGGTTAAATACTTTGAAGTTGTGAGTCAACAAGAGTATAGTGGAAGCAGCACTAGAATTGTCAGTTGCAAAAGATCACTGTTGTGTTAATTTGGGGGGCTTCATCTCTGGAAGATAGGGTGACTCAAGAAAACAAGTTCAGGGCACCCCTTCACAAAGTCAAAAGACCTGAGTTGAGTCTAGCCTAGAAAGTGTGAACATGGGCAAATTACTCAATCTCTTTTACCTTAACTTTCCTTATCTGTGAAATAGGGATGATTTTGACTGTGGTAGTCATTTTTTATATTGTGTTCCTGGTTCTTAGTTCATCATGCATCATTTTATGTCTTCCCATGCTTCTCTTTTTACTCTTTATACTCATCATTTCCTAGGGCATGTAATATGAATTAACTGTTTCCCAATTATTGGGCATGTGCTTTGTTTCCAGTTCTTCACTAATATACGAAATACTTTAATAAACATTAAAGCCCTTCATAAATGTCAGAATGTGGCGGCAGAGCTGAGGTGGTAGAGAGAAGCCAGGAAGTTGACTGAGCTTGCCCCAGTTTCACTCAGAAACAACATTAAATCAAGCCTCTAAAAGAATTCTGGAGTGACGGAATCCACAAAAAAAAATGGAATGAAACAATTTTCCAGCCCAAGATAATGTAGAAGGACTTCAGGAAAGGTCTGTTTCACTTGGGTAAAAGGGGAATGCAGCCGAGCACAGGCAATGTCCTGGCAAGCCAGCAGAAGGCTCTTAGGCACAGAACAGATCAGCAACTGAGGCCCTGCAGTTCTGGTTCAGCAGACCAGTTGTGAGGCCTCCAGCCCCTGCGCAGCAGGCAAACTGCCAGCCCTGGAACCCAAGGCACAACAGGTGCAACTAGGCTGTGCCACCCTAGCACAGTGGGCAAGCTGCAGCCCCAGAGGCCCATGCAGAAAACCAGTGACCAGGCCCCTGGCCCCCAGTGAAAGAAGCTTGGGACAGTACCCCCTGTACCCCAGGAGCAGAGCTCAACTGTAAAAAATGTGCAGAAAACAAAAAAGAGACATAACCATAGAAAGCTCCTATAGGGACAGGGAAGATCAAAACACAAACTCAGAAGAGGTCAACAATGTAAAAATGCCTACATGTGAAGCCCCAAAGGGAAATATGAATTCATATCAAGCCCAAAAAGTTCCCTTGGAAGATCTCAAAAATGAGAGAAGTAGAAGAAAAACTGGAAAAAGAAGTGAGAGTTATACAAGAGAATTGCGAAAAAAGGGCCAACAACTTGGAAAAGGAAGCACAAAAATTGATGAAAGAAAACAACTCCTTAAAAATAGAATTGGCCAAATGGAAAAGGACATACAAAAGCTAACTGAAGAAAATAATTTCTTAAAAATTGGAATTGGGCAAGTGGAAGCTAATGACTCTGAGACATCGAGTCAATTAAAAAAAAATCAAAAGAATAAAAAAATAGAAGAAAATGTAAAATAACCTCATTGGAAAAACAACTGACCTGGAAAATAGATCCAGGAGAGAGGAATTTAAGAATTATTGCACTACCTGAAAGCCATAATCAAAAAAAGAGCATGGACAGCATCAAGGGAAACTTGCCCTGATATACTAGAACCAGAGGGTAAAATAGCCTTTGAAAGAATCCACCAATCACCCACTGAAAGAGATCCCAAAATGAGAACTCCAAGGAATATAGTAGCCAAATTCCAGAACTCTCAAGTCAAGGAGAAAATACTGCAAGCAGCCAGAAAGAAACAATTCAAGTATCAAGGAGCCACAGTCAGGATTATGCAGGAATTAGCAGCTTCTATATTAAAGGATCAGAGGACTTGGAATATGTTCCAGAAGGCAAAAGAGCTTGGATTACAACAAAGAATCAACTACTCAGCAAAATTGTGCATAATATTTTAGGGGAAAAATGGACATTCAATGAAAAATGGGACTTTCAAACTTTCCTGATAAAAAGACCAGAGCTGAATAGAAAATGTCATCTTCAAATACAAGACTCAAGAGAAGCATAAAAAGTTAAACAAGAAAGAAAATACAAAAACAATGTAGTATTCAATAAGGTTAAACTGTTTACATCCCTACATGGGAAGATGATACTTGTAACAATTGTATCTCCGTTAGGGCAGGTAGAAGGAGTATACTTAGAGGTTGTGGTTATAAGTTGACACTGATGTGATGATAATAAAAAATAATTAAGTGGTGAAAAAAAGAATTGTACTAGGAGAAGAGGAAAGGCGGAGGCAGAACAGGATAAATAATATCACATGAAGCAGCATGGAAGACCTATTACAGTAGAGGGAACAAAGGCAAGGGGTGAGCATTGTTTGAACCTTACTCTTGTTGGATTTGGCTCAAAGAGGAAATAACATACGCATTTAAGTTGGATAGAAAAATCTATCTTATCCTTCAGGGAAATAGGAGGGGAAAGGGGAAGGAAAAGGTGTGGGGAGTGGAGCTGATAGAAAAGAAGGCAGATTGGCGTGAGGTGGTGCTCAGAAGCAAAAAACTGGTGAGGAGGGACAGGATGAAAGAAGAGGGAAAAGTATAAATGGGAAAAAATAGAATGGAGGGAAATACATAGTTATCATAACTATGAATGTGAATGGGATGAGCTCTCCCATAAAATAGAATTGGATAGCAGAGTGGATTAAAAAACAGAATCCTACAATATGTTTACAAGAAACATATTTGAAGCAGAGAAACACAGAGTAAAGGTAAAAGGTTGCAGAATATATTATGCTTCAGCTGAAGTATAAAAAAAAAAAAAGCAAGGGTAGCAATCCTGATCTCAGACAAAGCAGAAGCAAAAATAGATCCAATTAAAAGAGACAAAGAAGAAAACTATTATCTTGCTAAAAGGTACCATAGAAAATGAAGTAATATCAGTACTAAAAACATGTACCAGGGGGGCGGAGCCAAGATGGCGGCTGGGAAGCAGTGACTGGCGTGAGCTCCCCACCAAGTCCCTCCAAAAACCTATAAAACAATGGCTCTGAACCAATTCTAGAGCTGCAGAACCCACAAAGTGGCAGAGGGAAGCAGGGCCCCAGCCCAGGACAGCCTGGATGGTCTCTGGGTAAGGTCTGTCCCGCACAGAGCTCCCAGCCCCCAGCTGAGGGGAGCGGAGCTGAACCCAGCGCAAACGGCACGAACAGACCAGACGCAGACCTACCAGACCAGGAGAGGAGCGGAGAGTGCCCCGGCATTCTAAAGTACTGAGCTGTGGCATCTACCAGACCTCTCAACCCACAAAGAGCAAAGACATCAGAGAAGGTTAGTGGGAAAAGCTGCGGGACTGAGTTTGCCGTTTGGCCACTGCCCCTGGGGCAGCGGAGGTGGGGCAGCTTTAGAACTACAAATGCAGTTGCTTCTGGCCCCAGGCCCACCTGGTGGGAGGAATTAAGTGGTGGATCAGAGCAGGAGTGAAGAGCCTGCTGAAGATTTAAGCCCAGTCCAGGTAGGGGGTTCTTGGGGAAGGAGGAGTGCTGGTGAGGCAGCACATCTGCCCAAGCATGGAACATAGAACTCTTTAGTCTACAAGCA
>CM053623.1:370216406-370283757 GCA_028646595.1 Phalanger gymnotis
TGCTTGTAGACTAAAGAGTTCTATGTTCCATGCTTGAGCAGATGTGCTGCCTCACCAGCACTCCTCCTTCCCCAAGAACCCCCAACCAGGACTGGGCTTAAATCTTCAGCAGGCTCTTCACTCCTGCTCTGATCAGCCACTTAATTCCTCCCACCAGGTGGGCCTGGGGCCAGAAGCAACTGCAGCTGTAGTTCTAAAGCTGCCCCACCTCCACTGCCCCAGGGGTGGTGGCCAAACCGCAAACTCAGTCTCGCAGCTTTTCCCACTAACCTTCTCTGTTGTCTTGCTGTTTGTGGGTTGTGAGGTCTGGTGGATGCCACAGCTCAGTAATTGAGCACGCTAGGGCACTCTCCGCTGGGCTCCTGGTCTGGTCGGCGCCCCGCGCACTGGGCTCTGCTTGGCTCAGCTCCGCTCCCCTCTGCTGGGAGCTGGGAGTTCCGTGCGGGACAGACTTTACCCAGAGACCATCCAGGCTGTCCTGGGCTGGAGCCCTGCTTCCCTCTGCCACTTTGTGGGTTCTGCAGCTCTAGAATTTGTTCAGAGCCATTTTTTATAGGTTTTTGGAGGGACTAGGTGGGGGGCTCACGCCAGTTACTGCTTTCCAGCCTCCGTCTTGGCTCCGCCCCCCCCCCCACTCCAGATAACCTTTTAAATTCATTTCATAATGCCTTCATAATTAGGTTACCTCTGTTATAGATTTCACTGTTAGTCTGATCCAGGTGGTTTTTCTGTCTTTGTTTTCTTTGGTGCTATTTCTAATTCCTCTAAGCACATCTAGGGTTGTGACATTAGAATCCAAGAATGGTGGCTCTATTGACTTCAGTTGTGAAAATAATTTATTTTAGTAATCCTGGAAGATCATTTCTGTTTTCTTCATTGTCCTCTATCCATTTTCATCCTTAAATGCCTTGAAAGGCCTACTTAATTGGGTTTCTCTGGAAGCTTTATTAAAGCTGATTTTACAAAGGAGTATAGTCTATACTAGTGGTACCATATGTTTGCACTTGGCAAATAAGTTGACTTTGCAGACTAAAGGTCTTTTTAAAATTCTTTTGGTTTCCTTGTTTTGGCCTTGGATTTACACTGACTAAATATCTATATAAAATTATTATAACCTGGGTCTTTTCTTCTGTTTATTACCCAGTTTTCAGTGTCAATCTTTATTTGCATCATGTCATTGCCCACCCTATTCCTGTCTCTATTTAAACTTAAACCTTTGAATTTTCCTGAAATGAGTCAATGGAGATAGCCGATCCATCAGTGATGAGTCATATTCTGTTTGTTAAAATACAATCAGTTTCACATTAATGTTATTATTTTCATGACCAATACCTGCCAGTTCTTTTCTTGAAGAAAATATTAATGTTTTATATAGTTAGGAGGCTTCTATATAGCCTTCAAGTCTTAGCCTCTCATTCATTTTTTCCAGTTTGTTTATTTTCATCCCTGCATATTCCTATGTTTGCAGTGAAGTTGCCAAATATTAATTAAATTTGAAGGGTCTTATCAAATTCTTTGTAGAGTTTTTGTACCTCTTTGTCTTCTGTAATAGCGATTAGTTAATAGGCTGCAGTTATTTGCATAGCGGTTGTTTTGCAAATACCAATGAGGACTGCTTTTCAAGATCACCAAATGTCCCATAAGATGGTTCTTACTGCCTGGAAGTACGTGATCTAACAAATTCTGCCAGTTTCTTCATTTCTCTTTCCAAGAGAACCTGTGAGTCATTTTTTCCATTTAGCCATGACTTATCTTTTTCTTCTGGTTTCACTAATAACATAAATGTCAAAATTGCCGCGATTCAGTTGCAAAAATAGCATGCCTATTTGTTGAAGATTGGAGAAGATGTCACATTTAGAGTATCAGTAGCTAAGTCAAAGTTTATATGTGGCTTAAAACCTGCAATTTTTACCATCACTTAGCATTATCCATACAAAAGCAGAAGTCATTTTGTAGTACTGAGGGCCATTTTGTATTTATTTTTGTTTCATGAGTTGCCACGACCAAAGACTTAAAAGATTTCAAAGGGAGAGGTTCCTAGGGGTGAGCCTTTTCATACTTATTTAGGTTGGTCCTCAGAAGTCAGATTAAGGCCTCTACCATACTTGAACCCTTTCTAGCCTTTGGAAGCTGCCCAGACTTGTGCTTGGCTGGGCTGGCCTGGCCTTTAAGAACCCATGGTCACCTTCTACACCAGGTTGAAGCATCAAACTAAGACTAGGCACTTAATAATTGTTGAAGGCAGAAAAGAAGGTAAGCTGGCATCTACCTGTTGATTAGTTAAGCCTCATGCTTGTGATTTTACATGGATTGATTCATCTATTCTTTGTATTTTCTTCTACACTTCTTAGCAGGTAAAGTCACCCTCTAAAGATATGCTGTTCTGTTAGGCTCAAAATGGATAATCAATAGTCTTGTTTGATTTTTTTCCCCTAACGACTCTGTTCTTTATTTTAAATAGCTTGCTCTCTCTAGTGATAAGATTGCCACGTTGCAAGTGCCACTTCTGAACCTTGATCTAGATGTAAAGGAAAATGGTGACGTTAAACAATATTCTGTTGAAATGAATAAAGAAGAACTGCAGAATTTAATAAATTCATTGGAAGCAGCTAATAAGGTATTGTCATGTTGTTAAACAGTTTTGTGTTTAAATTTGTTTATGTGTTTTAATCTTCAGAGTTTTATTATTCCTAAAGCAGCATGAGTAAAATATGGTTTTGTTTTTTATTATTGCCTGTATTTTTCTTTACTACTTTACATCAGGAGTTGGTAAAGGATTTTGTTGACAAGTAATCTGCTGCTTTGGAGTTAAGAAATGAATTAATAACTGTGGGTTATACACACACATATAAAATTTTACTAATACTGTACTATAAAATTAATTCTGAGCACAATTTGTCAGATCTGTCCTTGTTTAATTTTGGTGCCTATTAAAAATAAAACCATGCATTTTTAACTTTAGGATTTATTATTATTGCATATTATTCTTATAGATGGTACTGTAGCATTAAAGAAAAGTGTCTACCATCCATCTTTTAATTGGAAAATGAGCTAAAATGACTCCGGAAGCACTCCATTTGGAAAACATTTAGCTTTTATTTCTTAAAGTAGAATTAAGATAAAATAGCATACTTAAAATGGTACTTTATGAGCACTTTATATTCACAGTTATGCTAATGTTAAGTAACAATAGTAGCTTAATAGATTTGTTTTTGTAGTCTGTCATGTTATATATAATTATAATAGTATTTTTTATCTGTTATATTTAGATGTGGACTTATATAGTCAATGTATAACAATAATTAAATGGCAGAAATTAAGACTGAGGGAAAAATGTATAAATGAATAATTTTATATTTCTGGTGCCTCTCTTTAGTGCTTAGCCCCGTTAGGTAATAGCTGTGGTCATGGACTCCACACCACCTTATTGTGCACAAACTGCTCCTCCTTGTACCATTCTTGTTATCCTATCCTTCTCAATTCCTGATAGGCTTCAGCTTTCTTCCTGTGTCCTGTAATGGTCATTGTTTTCTTAACGATAGGTCCATGTGTCTACTAGCAAACCAATGCTTTGCTCTGGTGGTGACTCCACCTCCTGGCTTCCCAACTAGAATCCTACTTACTGATCCCCTTTCCTGTCCCCTTAACACTAATGCTGCCTTCCTTCTATTAGTTATCTCCATTTTGTCTATATCTTGTTTACTCATGGTTGTTTGCATGTTTCCTCCATCACACCGTGAGCTCCTTGAGAGTAGGGGCCGTTCTTTTTCCTCTCTTTGTGTCCCCAACATGTAGCCCAGCACATGGCAGAAAGTAGGCACTGAATCAATGCTTGTTGATTTGATTTGACTTGACTTTGCGGCTAATAGTGTAGAAAAGCAGAGGCTAATGTTTGTGACATGGAATAAAGGTGGTAGATTAGAATGAAAGGGATATTGGACTTGGAGCCAAGACCTGGTGAGCTGGTGAAGTCACTTCATTATGGGGGTAGGGCTTAGTTTCCTCATTTGTCAGTGAGAAGGAGTTGGACTAGATCAGCTCCCAGGGCTCTCCCAGTACTAACATTCTGTGTTTTTTAAGTTCGGAACCACAGAGTTTCTAGGCAGGTCACAGAATGCATTCAACAGCAGTGAAATGACAAGTGAAACTGTCTAGCTATGCTCATCAACCCAGTCCCTTAAGTGAATGACATGTCAGTTGTCAGTCATGATGGTAGAATGACATGGTTTTTCATACTTTTTTGTTTCCCACCTTTTAAAAAATATTTTGTTTTAGCATTACATCAACATCCCATTACAAGACAATCTGATTTTTTTCTTCAATTTGTCTTTTAAGGTCATCTTGCAGTTGAAGTGAATGGAAATGATGGATATCCGAGTCATTGGCCTCTTACTACTACAACTGAGATGGCAGCAAGAATAGAGTGTGGTCAGAGAACCAATGGGATGCACTGATATAGTATGCTGATCTAAGAGAGCCACAATAATCTGAGATTAGAAAGATGAAAGTATCTATTTGGTTAGGAAAAGCTACTATGGTTGGTGTGAAAAGCATTAAAAAAAAGTAAATATAAAAAATTATAATAGCATTTCATATTTTTAAGACTTGTTTTATGTAGCCTTTTGTAGAGAAATCTTTAGAAATATCTGTTTAGAAAAAATACCTTGCCTTTTATACAAAATACATCAAGTTAATGTAGACATTCTAAGCACAAATATGTCCCATTTTAAAAAAAGTTTATAAATACTAGTGCCATAAGTGATGGATTAATCATTTTAAATGTGTTTTAAATCTAATTTTAAAACAACGTGATACTCCTTATGTATATGTTTATATCTATGTATGTGTACATATATATGCGTACACATTATGTATCTGCACACACATATATAGACAATTTATGAATTGTTTTAAAATATTTCAGAAACAAATTTATAATGTCAGCTAGCACTTAATGACTCTATTATTCACAAACTTTAAATCTGTATACATATAGGTTCACATTTTTATAAAACCCCAGAGAGAGAAAGGAACCTTAGCTGAACAGGATTCTCCTCTACAATATATTTGACAAGGGAACATCCAGCTTTTGTTTGAAGATCTCTGGTGAGGGGGATCCTCTGACCCCCAAGACAGACCATTCCCTTTGGACTGCTGTAATTAGAAATCCGCCTTTATGACATCCACTATTAATTCCTAATTTCTCACTCTAGTTAGGCAGAACAAGAGCTGGAGACTTTAAAGGTTATCAGTTTTCCTTCTGAAATTGTAGGGCCCTGAACTGAGTGCAGTATTACCAACATGGCCTGAGAATCTCAACTCACTGTGGCACAATCCCCTTTCCCTCTCTGCTTCTCAGTGCCACATAGGAGGACCACATTAGCTTTTGGCCAGTCATATCCCACTTGATTCATATAGAACTTGCTTCAGTCTCCAGATCTCTCTTAGACTGGTTGTTCTCTAGCTGTAGTTCTCCCATTTTGTATTTGTAGAGATGAGGTTTTGAATCTACGTATGACTTAATATTTAATCCTATTAAATTTCATCTAATTAGATTCAACCCTGAGGTCTAAGCTTGCCAGGATCTGGATACTAACTTTGTCATCACACATGCGAGCCATCTCCCCCAGCTTTCTATTAAATCATCCGCCTGGATGAGCATGTATTTCCAGGCTTATTGTGCTTGACTCATTTTCACACATTCCGTAGTCCAGCCAAATCAGCCTCCTTCCTGTCCTCACACATTTCCTCTGTCTCCCTGCCTTTTGCACAGGCAATCCTGCATGCCAGAGATGGATTCCCTCCTCACCTCTGTCTCTCATCTAATCTCTTTCCTTCCAAATTCACATCACGTCTCCTTCACGAGGCGCATTCTGATAACTTACCTGCTGGTGCCCAGTGCTGACTTGGCCTTGTATTTATTTTGTATATGCTTATATATGTACCTCTTTATTCCTTGGCAGCGTAAGCTCCTAAAGGGCAGGGGCTGTTTGATTTTTGTCTTTGTATCCCTATTGTCTAGTATGTTGCCTGGGAAACTCATAGGTGCTTAAAAAGTAATAATGATGACTGTAGCTACTAGCATTTATGTTGCACCTCTATGTGCCAGGCACTATGGTAAAAGCACTTTGCAAATGTTATCTTATTTGATCCTTACAACTACTCTAAGTGGTAAGTGTTATTATTATCTCTGTTTAACAGATAGGGCAACTGAGGCAGACAGAGGTTAAGGGACTTGCCTAGGATCATACAGCTAGTAAATGTGAAGCTGTATTTGAATTCAGGTTTGTAGGTGTAGAGCAAGAAGGAACTGTGGTAGATTAACCCCTTCATGTTTTAGATGAGTCACTTAATAGATACTCAGGTGAGGAGGTGAATTGCTCCAAGTCACAGTGATAAGTGGTAGGTGACTCTGGTGTGCTTCCCATGGCACAAACTGCTTTTCCTACATATAGAAGAGTCCACATATGTGTCAAATGAAACCAAATAGGGATTCTATTGGGAAAGTTCGTTGAACACAAATGAAGAAAATATTTAAGGTTTCTTTTTGATGTGAAATACCTGAGACTTGGCAGCTCTGGATGTATGATCTCAGGTAGTCTGGCAGTAAGAATGAAAGGATTCAATTTGGAGGACAGATGATACTGTAATTTTTGGCACGGTGAATATGTGCTTCGTCAGGGACCATCTTACAGAAAAAAAATCAATTTGTGCCAGTTGTTATCTCTTAAAACAACACGCTAAACAAAAATGTAATATTTTATATTTGCATAGCTTTAGCAGTTTACAAAGTGTTTTCCTACTCAGCACGATACCATGTTGCCTTCTACAATGTTACATTAATTTTGTATAGTACTTCATAATTTAAAAAAATCTTTTTTTAATAAACATCTATTTGGTTCTTATGATAGCTTTGTGATATAGTCATGCAGTTATTACTATCCCAATTTTACAGATAAGGAATGGTCATATGATTAGAACTCTGGTTTGCTCAGCCCAGTGTTCCAGGTTAGGACAGCTTGTACTTGAAATATTATTTTATAAATTATGTGGAATTCAGTGCATTTTCCTACTGAGGCAGTGTTAGATTCCCACACCAGCCTCCTAAAAGTTATTTTCATCCAGAATGTAATTTAACTAGAATATTAGTGGTACTAGCTTGAGTTCTGCTCCTAAGAGAAGTGGGTCATTTGGTGTAGGAGTGAGGGTGGGAAAACATAGCTTCCTTTTCTTTTCCTGTTCTAAGATTGGCCTCACCAAAATTTTTGAAAGCAAAGTTTATCTAACTTTTTCAAACTCCTTTTTACTGGCCTCCCACCTCCGTGTGCCCTTTTCCTCTGGTGTCCAAGTCTTCTGAGTTTCCTTGAGGCCCATAGTCAGAACACTTGCTCTGAGAGACAGGGCATGTAAGATGCCTTCTCTCCTCATGGAGATTTTAGAGGATTTTAGAGTTCGAAGTCACCTTAGAGGTCAAGCCTCTCATTTTATAAAGAAAATGATATCCATAAAGATGAAGTGATTTACTAAAACCTAGCAGAGTGTAATGGGAAGAATGCACGGTGTGAGTCAGCAGATACTTAGGTTCAAATCCTACCTCTGACACTTGCTATTTCAACCACCAGCAGCCAGATTTCAGATTCCTTATTTGCGTGAAGAAAAACAACTTTGAAAGCCATGATCAAAGCAGTGGATGATAATGTCAAAAGACTGCCGATGAACCCTACCTCTCACCTCCTGACAGAAGGTTAATGGACTCAAGATGGAAAAGCAAATATACATCCTCAGATCTGGCCAATGTGTTGATTGTTTTGCTAGACAGGACATATTTCTTACAAGGGAAGATGGGGGTGGCATGTTAATGGGTAGTGATATACCTGGAAAAAACCAGAAAAAACCCCCAGGATCATAGGTCTAGTGCTCAAAGGGCCCTCCATTCTACCTCCCTGATGTCATCTTACAGATAAGGAAACAGCTCCTTGCCCAGAGTGACCCAGGAACCCAAGTCTCTGACTCCAGAACCAGTGACCCTTCCATTGTATCTTTTATTCCTTTAATAGTAAATAAAACAAAGGGCATAAGAGGACACTACTTTTGTTAACTACCCTGTTTAATGTAGAATAATTAAGAAAAAAGCCCTTCATAACAGACTTTGCTTTGTATAGAGACAACTGAATGGTGGATAGGTGGAGTTCTGGCCCTGTAGTCAGGAAGACCTGAGTTCAATCCAGCTTCAGATACTAGCTGTGGCCCTGGACAAGTCAGTTATAATCTCTGACTGCCTGTTTCCTCAACTATAAGATAGGAATAATAATACTACCTACCTTTCAGGATTGTTGTGAGGATTAAGTGGGGTATTTGTAAGGTACTTAGCACTGGGCCTGGCACATAGCAGGCACTAAATTCTTGTTTCATTCCTTCCATCTTATGTAGACCTCTTGTTCTTTTGTATATTGAAATGTGCAATGATTGTTTTAAACAGACCTGATGGGGAAAAACAAAACAAAACAAAACAAAAACCAATAAAATGAGGAAGTGAAAACCTAGTTCCACGGGGTTACTGTGACAATTAAAGAGATAATGTAAACACTTGACTGTTTCCTTCACTGATTGAGTTTTGCCTGCCAAGATTTTGTGGATGGTCTTCAAGGGTTGTTAGGACTGAAATTTAGCAAGGGTGGTCCTTACTTTCCATGTTTGGACCCCTTAGGGTTCGTACTCTCCCAGCAAAGCCATTGAGAACTTCATACTATGAAGCACTAGAGCAGGACTGAATCGTAATCCACTTAAAATTCAAGTAAACATTTTGTTTTCCCTGAAAGCCCTCAGATTCTTGTTGAAGATGCTGTTATCTTGTTTTCTTTGCTTTCAGACAGCTTTAACAACTAGCAGGGAGACTTAACAATCATGACACCCTTCTCTAATGCCATCCTTATTTTCTCAGCTTTTTCTGAGGCTCTGAGGCCAGTGCCAAAGTAGTTATTTCCTTCTTCCTTCCCCCCAACATAGCAGGTACACTGTCTTCCTAAATGGGACAAATGCCATGGTTCTTTTAAGGAAATTCTAAATGAGTTAGACAAAGAATTTTATCTTTGAATTCTCGTATAAACTCAAACCCACTAACTAGCATACATTTTACTTTCTGATGGCTGATCATTTGTTAGCTTAAGCAAGGTAAGTGGAGGAGGAAGGAAATGGAGGGTGGTGGAGAGGAGTAGGTGAGGAAGAGGGTGAAAAGTGGCTATTTGAGTAAGGAGGAAAAGGAGATACTAAAAAGAGAGAAAAGGAAGAGCACATGGGCCCATAGCACTAGACATTCAGAAGTGATTGCCATATAGAAACACAAAAGTCTGATAATTCCACTGTCCAGTATCCCCTTGGCATTTATGTACCTGCTTTGTAGTAATGTTGAACTTAATGATAAGTGGTTTTGGATTTTTTTGTCTCTAGTCATTTCAACATGATTGGCTTCTTCTTTAGGGCAGGAACCATTTCTGATATGCACCTTGACTACTTCTTCTGTTTTGTACATAATGTCATGCCCTCTAGGGTAAATGTTCCACGCCAAATAAATAGTTCCTTTTATATTATTTGGAAGACTTGTCAGGTCTAATACAAAGGCATGTTGTTGTTTTTCCCTTCTCCAGTGAGAATGCCTGCTTTAATCCCATTAAAAAAAAATTTGGTTTGGACCTGTGATTTCATTGGTATACAGAACTCCCAGCGAGTAAAACTCTTTTACCAATGCAGATCAATAACCACTCTGCAAACTTTAATCTTGCAGAAACATACATTTTTTTCCTACTACTTCTCACTTTAAAACTCAGTAATCACTTACTTCTTTTACTAGTCCTGGCATTCCTTTTCTTTTAAACTCAGTTTCTGTCCCCAGCACATTCTTTTGCAATTAACAAATGTTTGCCAAGATCCCAGAATCCATCTGCCAAGTGAAGGATAGACATATTCGTACAGCTCATCTCTAGCCACCTTGATGAACTATTTTTTGAACCACAAATGAGCCCACACCTTTTGTATGTTCATCATTTTATTACCAACACAATTTTGAAGGTAGGGAGCAGAGCGTGGGCGAGGAGCAAAGAGCGGAGAAGGCGGTGTGGTTAGAATCAGGAGACTGAATGATAAACAGGTCAACCTCTGATACTCATATTTACAGTGGAATGTGAACAAGTCGGATAAATGGACACATCGGTTTTGCACATCATTTTCAGTACGAGACAATTCCATTGACTTTTTTATTCTTTTTTTTCTTTTATAATATATAAACATATGTGTGTTCTAAAGGAGAATCCAGATGCTTAGAAGGTTTGTGGCTTAAGAAGATTTAGAAAAGCCAAGGTGAAAGTAGAGCAGAACAAAGTTCCTGGAAAATATGCTGGTATCTTCAGTTTTCCAATTGTTGGAGAAGAACGCAAAGAATTATTTCCAAATAAAGGGGTTTGCTTTGTCTTGCATTTTACAACAAAAGTTCACAAATGAGAGATTCAGATTTCTACAACTGCTCGAAGACAACAGACTATAAAAAGATTCCTGAAAGCTTGCATGTTTTCAACTGCAGTACAAAGTAAGCTTTTCAAATGTAAGCATTTTTTAAAAAATAAAAAAAAAACGATGTTTCATTTGTGTTCTTAGGATAAATAAGCGTAACATAAAGTGTACATATTTACAGCAAATTCTACATTTCTGAAGCTGCACAAGGGGTTTGGGAAATACTGCTGATGGTTCTGATGCTAGTCTTGAAAAGTTTTCGGTTTAATCATTTTACCGCAGCATGTAACACCTTGTGATAGGAAAGCAAAGGAATCAACACCTTACATTGGGGTGAAGCCACAAGACAGGGGAAGGAAATATCAACTGAACTACAGTTCTGTGACTGCTAGAATAGCTTTATGTCCTCAAGTCAATCGCACGAGCGTTTCTTGTGTCCATACCTGATTATATGTCAGGTTGATTGTAATTTGAAAAAGACACAAAGTTGTATGAATGACAAAGAATAGAAAAAAGTCATAAGGACCAAAGGGGGCCAAGAATCAGAGGCCATTTAACAGTTTCTGGTTCTTTGATTCACTGCACTTGAGGGAAACCTATGTCTTAGAATAATTGTATAAATCACAGTCTACAGGTTTTCATGGATATTTTGCACAGAGAGCCTCGGAGACGATGAAGGAATCAAAAGACATACAGATCTTTAGGCACATAAAAAAGAATGACTGTAACTGTTTGACTGTTTTAACGAAATCCCTAACAAAAGGGTAGAATAAAGCACACGCTGTATGAAAGTTTGATTTCATGTGTAAAAAGCATCTACAGAGATTCACAAATTCCATTGGACAGGACAGTGGTTGGAATCAGAAAATGCAGCATATACCAATACAAAATAGAAAAATTGAATTATAAAATTAAGTAGTTAACCTGCCCATCCTTGGCATTTGTTCAACCAGTTCCATGTCATAAAAATTTCCCCATGTTTTCAGAAATACTTGTTTTGTATTATTTTAACCATTTTTTTTTTTTTGCAGTATGACTGGTGTATAAAAAGTATTACTGCAACAATCTTGCTTTTGTAACAAAGCAAAAGTATGTCCAAAGAGCATTTTTAAAATACTGCAATTTATGTGTCTGTAATTAAACAAATAGGTTCTTCCTGTTGAAAAAATAAACAGATAAAAGGAGTATTTTATTTACAAGAGCCATGTAATACCAATCATTTTATCAATCTTCTAATAGAGTGTGTGGTATATTAAAATTCATGATTAAGAATTAGCTCTTCAGGAATGGCCTTTCTTGGCTGCTAAGAGGGTACTTTGAATTGTTCAGTAAATTGATTAGTTGAAGATTTTTAAAACCCTACAGGGAATCAAAATATCTAGCATTCTAGAAATATTTGGCGAGTTTAGCAGAAATGGAATGTTTTCTGAGAACAGAGTCACAACGAGGGATAATTGGGGGCTTTGCTCCAGGGCACTAGAATTTGGAGGGTGCTCACAGCACTTGTACTCTTTTGGAAGGTAGATACAACTTGACTTGGTGGTCTCTTTCTCTTCCTCCTTCAAAAGGCATGGTCTGCCGTCACTTCCCACTCCCACCATGCCCCCTTACTTCAAAAGAATTCATTTTTTCTTTGTGCATTTTGTGATGCTTACCCCTTGCATAAGAATTGCAAATTATGACTATGTCTAAGAGGCATCAGTGGATCTGTCTTCACTCTAGAAGGGTGGCACCTGCTTTAGAAAAACCCAGTTCTTTAGAACAGGACGCCATGTTAGTGAAGTACAATAATCGTCACAGGGAGGCTGGTACGAGAAATTTCG
Organism: Phalanger gymnotis; assembly: GCA_028646595.1. Classification (NCBI taxonomy): domain Eukaryota; kingdom Metazoa; phylum Chordata; class Mammalia; order Diprotodontia; family Phalangeridae; genus Phalanger; species Phalanger gymnotis. The sequence goes on from CM053623.1 coordinate 370,228,733, forward strand.
TTTATTTGAAGGTGTTAGATGAATCTCCAGAGGTAGTTCACCGACTGTTAGATGGCGCTCCAGAGGCATATTTCATTGCCAGAAGGATCCTATGATATCTAGTTTATTATTTAAGAAAACAGATTAACTCTGCCTTCAGAAAATTGATTGATGCCTTTATAAAGGCCCATCACCTCAGGTTGTGTCTAATCAGGCAGAGTCAAGGGAAGAACTGAAATATGGTGAGTTCAAAATGGAGAGCTATAATAGAAATTTTCAGTACATCTTTACTCACCCCAATACATTTTTCCTATCCCTCATCAACAACAGGGTTTTTTCCTTAAATGGGAAAAAAAACACTTGCCTCAACTTGCCATTTCACTTTGCCACTGAGCCCTAGAACACAATACTTGGCTTCACATTGGCTACCAGCCTTCCATTATGGCACCTCTATATGCTACCTAATTATCCAAAAGCAAAAGAGAAGAATGTGTTTTACTCATTACAAAAGGAGTTCAGAAACTTGACTTTTAAAAAAATTTGATATTTGGGCACGGAAAATGACATGCTCTTATTTTTGTAATAATTGTCACATGGCGATTAGCAGTTAGGTTGTTTGTAAATAATATGAATTCTCTAGAAAAGAACAAATTATGCAACATATAATTACAATAAATGTGTGTTTATGTGTGATGTGTGACTGAGAATACTGGGGTAATCTCACTGAATTGAATGAACACTAAGGTTTCCAAATCTGAACAATCTCACATATATAATTCTATTCTCCAATGAGTTTAGAGAAAATGAACAAAGGGACTTGTTGGGAGGGCTTTCGGGATATTGCTGCAGTATATTCATAGATGATTGCAGCTGCAACCAGATGCAAGAAGTAAGTTGAGATGAGTTGATTTGATTAGGATATTGGAAAAGGGGGTATACATTGTACATTGTATCTAGAAGGATCGTAGGTGGCAAATAACAAATAACTGAGAATCTGATCATCTAACAGAAATAAGGTATCTGACTATCATCCCAAGGTAAATCAATAAAGGGTACAATTACTATTTTAAAATCTGAATAAATAATTTATGTGCCAAGAAAACAGGAAGATTAATAATTAAGGAGCATGTAAAAAAGAATTTTTATCATAGGGCTTCTAGATGAAGTCCTAGGAATGTATCAAGGACCAAATGGCCTCTTGATTAGTTTTCAGGTCTCATAATTATTCTCTGATTACCATCACAGTTAGCAGAGGATATCCCCTGATGTGATCCCCTTAGGATTCATATTGGGGTCACTTTAGTGCTTAATGCCACAAATTACTCGTAGTTCAGTCACAACTTTATGAGCAGGTAATCTATGAAGCGAGGCTTTGGTTGACCAAGGGAATAAAATTAAACAAGGGGAAAAAAATAGAATGAAATTCATCTAAGAGGGCACGTGGTATCTGAAATTATGAGCTGGTGGTGGCCTCAACAGGGCAGTCTGGCCATTTCTTTGCATTTATGCCACCCATGGCAATTATTTAAAAAGCAACTTCTGATATTCCAGCAAACAAAGGGCAGTATCCAAGAGCCACCCTACCCTTCTTCCTATCCTTCAGAAGAGCTATTGTAAATATATTCTGAGACAACCAATACTCATTTATGCAAATAGGAACTGTAGACACTCCTCATTCAACGTTTATAGACCATTACTCTGTAGGATACAGATAATTAGAAGACAGGGCCTTTACCTAAAGTTCCTTCCAACTCTGAATCATATAATCCCTTAAAGAGTTTAGACTGAATCATTGCCAAATTGCAATTTTTTTTATTCTTCCCCACTGTTTCTTTATCACACACTCAGAAGCAACTATTTCCAACTTGTGGCCCCTTTTCTTTCCTTAGCATCCAAAGAAGATATCGCTTCCTGCTCTACTGAGAAAACTAAGGCTATTTCTTATGAACTCTGTCGTTTTCCCTATATCACACCTCAATACCTCTCTATTTTCACTGTCTTCTTCTTGGCCTTAGTCTCAGAGGAAGAAACGGCCCTTCTTATTTCTAAGACTAACCTCTTTACTTCTCCCTCCTCCATATTTCCCTATTTCTGTTGAATAGGAAACCAGTCACCTAGATTCATAACCTCTAAAAATGTCAACTCTTCTGCTTCCCTCACCCCTCCATAACCAATCATATGCCAAGTTCAATGGATTCTACCTTGCCTATATCTCTCCTGTCCATCCCCTTCTTTATTTACATGGTCACTAATTTAGAATTTTGTCACCTCTTACCTGGACTATTTTTTTGAGCTCCTTTCCTTTAGCTTATTCCTTCTATAATCCTCCCTGCGAAAATAATCTTCTGAATGCACTGTTCTGACCATGTTACCCCCTTACTCGAAAATCTTTACTAGGTCCCTATTGCCATTAGGGATGGCATTTAAGGCTCTCCACATCTGGATCCGACTTACTTTTTCAGTTTTATTACATGTGGCATCTCTTTATAGACCCTGTTTGGAAGGATGTGTGTCCCTTAAAGAACAAGAGCCATCATCCCCCTCTCTCTCTGCTCCCAAATTTGGATTTGCAGGACCTCATATATTACCTTGCACACATTTGGGGCTTAAGAAATGCTTGTTGAAATGAACCATACTTATTAAGATGAGTAGTTACAGGGTCAGGAAAATGTATAAAGATATTTTAGGTCAGAAGAGTAAAAACAAAGAACTGACAAACTTAAACCTCTATATTTGTTAGTTATGGAACATGGAAAGATAAATATTGAGGCTTGGAAAAAACAGAACAATGTTGACCAATCTAGTAATTGCTCAGATGTTAGGTAGTGTGCTGTAATGGAAATCCCACTGCGTTTGGGATCTGAAGACCCTGGTCCAAATCCTGTTTTCCCTACTCATTAGCTGTATGACTTTGGGTGAATCACTTAATTTCTCAGTGTCTTGGTTTCTTTATCTGTAAAAAAGATAAGTAAGTGTTCGGACTCAATTATCTTTAATTAACCTACTAGTTCTGAAGAGCTATGATTTTAGCGATGGAAGGGGCCTGACAGATCATCTGGTTCTCCCTCTCCTTATCTTCCAGGTGAGCAAACAGACCCAGAGAGATCAAAGAACTTGCTCCCAAGAACTCACAGTTAATAGTGGCAAGGCCAAGACTCAAACACAGATCCTCTGAGTCCCAATGTTCAGTGATCTTTCCAATATGCTATGCTGCTTCTCTACTTACATGGATATGTAGGACTTAGGGATTTCATCAGATTATAGACTTTTAGAGCTGGAGGTCATCTTAGCCCAACCTCTTCATTTCACAGATGAGGAATTCAAGGCCCATAAACCATTGTGTTTTATTCTAGGTCAAAAATGTATTTAGTGGAAGATCCAAAACCAGGTTCTAGTTTTCTTAATTCCCATTCCAGTGCTTTTTCTTTAACATATCGCCTCCCATTTAAGTCTTGGAATTATTTAACTTTTTATAAATGTGTTACTTATATTTGTTTATGACTTGGTAAGAACTACTACAAAGTTGGGGAGAAAGGGACATAGAACATAGGCCTAGTCATCTGTAAAGGACAAGATTAAAATTAGTATTATTTCTGCCAGTCTAATGGGAAAAGATAAAGCATTTAGTGACAGTAATGTATACCATTCTTGAAGAATTAAGATAGGAAGGAGTAAATTATTCAGACCAAAATTTGTCATAATTAAACTATGGATAGATATAGTATTATTTCACAGCACTATTTACATATATGAAATTGCAGATTCAAGGTGAGGTTGTCATAGAATCATTGGGTTAGAGACAGAAGGAATCTGAGAGGGAATATCTTTGTGTGGATATTTCAGCAATCTGGTATAAATCCCATGGGTCCCCACAGACTTAGTGTAGGGTAAGCAAGGATATTCCCACTTAATTTGGAATTGGACTGAAATAGGAGGTTTCTTAACACACTCACATATTCGAGGAGGTGGGCACTCCTCACATATGCAGAAATACACAGAAATAATATGGAAGAGAATGGCTGTGGTAGTGACTAATGTAGTCCCGCATGCCATCCCCCAAGGTTTTAAAAGTAGCTACTTAGAGTATAAGGCAACTGAGGCAGGAGTCTGAGGAGATTTTTTAAAAAGCCTTTTTTTTTTTGGTGAAGATTATGTATGACTAGAAGATATCCAAATCTGATGAAGTGAAGATGCTCGTGGGTTGAGTTTTAAGATACTTTCTGAAAGCTGGGAATGAGAAAAAAGAAAAAAAAATCCCCTTAGAAAATAAGTCTTTTCAATCATGTTACCTGAGGCGAAATGAAACAAATTCCAGACAAGGAACTGGCACAGGAAAGATGATCTCAGAAAGGAAAGGCTTTATAGAAGCCAAGCAGATTAAATATGCATATATGGTTTTAAAATTTCAATAATTGGCATTCAGAAGAAAAGCCATGCCTGGAAATATATCTCCCTCCTCCCTTTAATGGTTTCTTAGCATGGGAATTAAAAGTGGGGTGTCACAAGATACCCCTGCTTATATACCCCTCATAAAAGAGCAGGGTGTTAACCGTTGGTGCCCTTGGGTACTCTCCAGCTTCTATCAGTGATGGTTTTGATCTTGTGACCATATCTACCTGAGGCAAATATACTGTTATTTGGATGTTCAGTTTTGATTGTCTATGTGGCAGGCAAGGCAGGCAGATTTGTTGCACGAGCATAGCTGTCCTGCCAAACCGGATCACAGATTCAACCACCTTCCCCCCACCTCCCCATAGCTTACCCTACTAACTTTTCTGATGAGCTTTTATTACTCCAGGATGAGGATAGATATATGTTAGGAGGCAGGGTAGGCCAGAAACTACTATCTTCTTTGGATATGAATAACCTTTGCATATGAAAACTCAAGGAGAAAGAAAAAACGAAAATCATCTTTAGTCTTAGCATCCTTAGAGCCCACAATGATTAAGTTATTAAATTTTTATGTTTAAATACCTAGAAAAATCTACACTTCTAAACAGTTTTCAGATTGTATAGACTGGTTGAGAATTGACAGCTGTCAGTCAATCTGAGTTCCCTTTACATACCCTCATCGAGGTGGAGTCAAAATGCATTCCTCTAAATCTTTCCTTTACATGCCAAAAAAAACTTGTTTTGACAGAGATGTGACTGGATATGGAAGTTGTGTGGAACCTTAGATTATCCAACCTCTTTATTTTACAGAAAAGGAAACTGATCCCCACTCGGGGGAAGTGACTTTCACTGGGTTACATGGTAAACCCTAGATTGGAACTCAAGTCTTCTATCTCTAAATCTATTGCTTTTTCTATGGTACTACAAAAACAGATACATTCAAATAGTGCATTTCTCTGGAACAAGCATCTCCATTGGGGCTTAGATGGCCCTGCATGATGGATTATAGGACCACAGACAACTTCTCATCCATCTTTTCTTATGACTGGATTATCTAGTTTGTGGATACCTTTGGATCTGTATGGATTCCACATCCTTTTCTTCTCTTCCCTTTTCTTCTCTCTTTGAGCATTTAACATTTTATAATCAATCCTAGTGAAACTTTTATAAAGATAGAAAGAAAAATATAAGGTTTTAGAAAACTAAAAGCTTCTCTTTTGGCTCCTAGTTAGTAAATCAGGTGGAAAAAAAATGGAAATTGGGTGGGGAGAACAATAGAAGCCCAAGGATTTGGCAAAAACAAGGCTTTGGATTATTTGTAGATTTCAATTTTTCATTCCAGCCCTGACCCCCTTTAGTAAGCACTGATAATTGAGATCTGGATAAACAAATAGCCATTAAATAAACTTTCACTTCCCATGAGGCAGCACTAGCAGTGGCTGGTAGGCCTAGCAATTTCTGCTGGTGTTGCTAATTCCCCCCATCTCCGTTAGACACACTCAACAGCCACTGCCCCAGCCAGTGCAAGAGGGGGAGGGAGGAGGCACTGAACACATGGACCTTGCGATGCCTTGCAGCAGGATCACAGAACTGCACCAGAAAATGGCTGAGAATGAACAAGAGCTGAAAGATTCTGGTTTGGGCCCGAATGGTGACAATGCGGGCTAGCACTGAAAGCAGCCGTCAGAACAGGTGAACATTATTTACAGGTCTCAGGTTTTTTAAGCTTCCATTCAAAGTCATGGTCAACCACACACAACAGAAGATGACAGAACATTTCAATGAACTATATACAGAATTTACATTAGCATTTACATCTGCCTTGCTAGAGGCTGTTAAGGTATTATTCCACACTCCTCTTACAATTTTATCTTGGCATGATTTTTCATTCTTGAGACATTTTATTCTGTCATTCCCATCACCACAATTGCCAACTGAATCAAAACAAATGTTTTTTTGATTATACTCAGTTTAGAAAAGATAGTGGAATATCACCCTTTGGTAAGATGCTAAAGAATAGACATTGTTATAAGATATCTTGGAGATTCTTTCTATCTGGCATTAGAAATATATTTTTCATTTGGCAAGTTGTAATTAAGCTTCTCAAACAGATGTTATAAAATAGTCACTGACTTCAGAAAGATGGAATGTACTTGAGAACATTTCCAAGTATCATTCATAATGTTCATTTAAGAAAATCCCACCCTTGGACCCATGAACCAGTGTCATTTTGCACATGACATATTTCCTTCTCCTATTTCCCAGTGTAAAGCACTAGAAAGGTTGGAATTGGGAGAACATTTTGCCTCATTCCACCAGCAACATGACCAGCCAGTCTCCTGTTTCTATTTGGCAAAAGAGAATGGAGGCAAAGATCTCCCAGGTAGTTCCAGCCCTAAACATGTTTTTACCTGAGTATCTGCCTCCTAAAGCTGGTAAGTGTAATGCACATCATGTGTAACGTTATGGCCAAAGTAACATGAATGCAAAGGAATGAATGTGCAGTAACATCTATGATGTGAGAGATTTATTCTATGATGAGTCTACACTGGGAGAATCTACTCCAATGTTTGGGAAATTTGAGCAGTTGGATGTCTATCTCTAAGGCTGTAGGAGGACATAGTTAGTCCATACCATGTTCCTTTTTTTTTCCAGCTCCTTCTGTCATTTAAGCATTTTAATAGGTTATGGCCACTTTAAAGCATATGAATAAAATGACCAGTTGAAGGCTAAATATTTATTCTCTCAATAATGTTCAGCTTTGATTCTCCCAGGGTTGGACATGATCTAAAGGTAACTAAGAATGTTTAATGACATCTGTATGTACCATTGTGTGTAAGAAATGAGGAAGAGGGAAAGAATCCCATCTGTATGAGTGGTAGGGCTCTGAAAAGCTGAAGGCAAAAAGGAGAGAGAAGGAGAGGGGAAGGAGGCAGGGCCACCAAGAAAACACCTTCATGCCTTTGGCAAGTAGTGGCCACCTCTCCTTCAATTAGGTATGGGAAGGAGGGAGGGGTATGGTGAGGAATTGAAAGTAGGGCAGGGAAAAGAAGGAGAAGCTTCCCTCCTCCAGTGTAGAGGTGGACTTGAAGAGATACCTTCCAGTTCCTAGAAGCCATTTTTGCAGGCCCGCTGACTATTTTTTTCCTTTGAAACTAACCGTGCTTCAATGAGGTCTTCTGAATGTGGAGATAGGTTCTCAATAGAATAGGAGAACATTCTATTTGGTTTTCTGAGGACTGTCCCAGAGTATTCATTCATTTTACATTTAATACTCTGGAGCACATGTAGAATATTTACATTTATTTTACTAACTAGCAGTAAGCTAATGCCTTGATGATCATAAATGACCTTAGCAAACTGCTTCAGAACTCTTGGCTGATCCCTCTGAACCTTGTAACCAGTGCATGACTTACATAATGCTTCTTGAAACACTGAGAAATACCTACTTTTTCATGATACGTTTTGCAGTTCACATACCTTCTTAGCACATACATATTGCCTCCCCTAGGGAAAGGAGAAAATTATTTCTCAATAAAATATTGACTTCCTCTCTCTCTCTCTCCCTCCCTGTCCCCTTTTCCTACCTCTCTCTGCTTCTATGTGTGTCTTTCTTTGTGTTTGCCTCTTGATGTAGCTGTGTGTCCATTTTTCCGGTTGTGTCTGAGTTGGTGTTTTTCTGTGTGTCTCTGTTTTTCTCTATCTCTTTGTGTGTCTCTGTCTTTTTATGCTTCCCTCTCATCTGGAGCAGGAACTTTACATGACAGGAGAGCATCAAGGAAGGGATGAATGATGTGAGGCAAGGGCTTTTCAGTTGAAATAGTCTTTTAGAAAAATGGCATGATGCCACAAAATTTTCTTAGAAGAGGAAAAGATGTTCACAATAACAAACAAGCTTGGATCTAAAGTTAATTTACATTTTGCCTGACAGTCCTCTCAATAAGTCCTTTCCAGAGGATCTGGCTTAAAGGTATAGCACATCATTTAAGCAGGGAATTGCAGGACCTTGATGCGAACTTGGGACAAGCACAATTAAAGGCAAATTGCTGACATCTCTGCCTCCCTTCCACCCCCACTTCCTCTACTCTCCACCTTACAGATTACAAAACCCTTCACACTAGGTATAGAGTAGGTATAGGTATAGAGATTCTGGGAACGGGGTGGGTGGGAGAATCTTTCTCACTCTTTGGGATTCCTTGTTTTCCCTCTGTTGCGGGGTGGAGGGAACAGAGATTTCCTGAGAATCTGTAACTTGTCAATGGCTTGTTCTGAGACATTAGAATTTTTTTTTTGGCAGCATGATGTTACAGATCACCAGGAAGCAGTACAGGAAAAGAGCAAGGTTTTCTTTTCATTTTCATTTTAAAAAAAGAGAGAGAAAATCAAATTGAGAGATATTAGGAAAAAGTTGCCCTAGATCTCTCTTTCTGTTGTTGTCATTTTTTTTTGTAAACATGATGATAAATAATGATTATTTCAAAGCTGCTCCCAAAGAGCTAATAACCTGGACCGAAATGTACTGGGGGGAAATATTGTTCTCATCTGAAGTAAACATGGTACAGTAATAAAACTGATATGTAGGAACTAAAACCAAGTGGATAGCTGAATATCTTACCTTAAAAATATAGCAGTGTAGCTGCTAGGGACCTGTGAGATTAGAAAAAACAATGGAGGAGGATAATGATCTAAATTATGTTATCGTTACAGAACTTAGTGCACATAGTAAAGCCAATAGACAACATTAAAAAGAGAAAAAGTGACTGGAAAAAACATCCTCGACCACTTGTCTATAGAATTCACATCAGTCAAATCCGGGATCTTGACCTTAAGCTGTGATGCTCGTCTCCGAATACGCCCCTTGTTGTGAATGGCATGCCGATCTAAAGCACTTCGGCCATAGGCCTCTCTGCTGGTGGGGGGCCTTCGGTACTGTATGCTTGCACTGTCATAGGAATACATGGTGGCTTTGGGGTCACTAGCACTTGTAAGCACTTCTGAACCACTGGCTTCGTTTCTTATTTCCAGGGTGCTAAGAAGAATGTTGCCATGAGCATCAACCTGGAAAAAGGGACAACAAGCTTTAGATATATTTAGCCACAAATTCACGAAGAGGAAAATGTTCTATCCTTTTATTTTTGTTTGTTTTGCTTACCAGTTACTAACTCACATGTATACTGGTCTCAGAAATTGATGTCTTTCTCCCTTACAAGATGCCTCTGCAGCATGCCTCGCTGTTGTCTGAATTCCCACTCTGACTGTCCTCGTCTCTGAACTCTGGACATTCCAACAACCCGTACTCCCGAATTTCCCATTTCTTGATGGTTTCCCCTTCCCACTCTCTATTTCTGGAAGGTGCATCTAATATATATGGTTTTTGTAGGGAGGTTGACATTTGGGCAACAGCACAATAATAAAGTCTGCTTAGTTTTGAGAGGATAGATGTTACTCTGGTTGCTGAGTTACCTGAAGAGTAGAGCTAACACTTGGAAATAAATTTGGCATTCTAATAAGCTTGGAAATTTTTTTCTGTACCCTTTCAAAAAAAACTCAATTTTATCTTATTTTCATCGCTGAAATCTCTCCCTCCCACCTCCCTCTCCTCCACACTTGAGAAAGCAAGACATAAAATCCGTGACAAACATGTATAGTTAAGCAAAACAAATTCATGCATTAGTCTTGTCTATATACATATATACATATACATACAAATATACACATATATATGTGTGTGTGTGTGTGTGTGTGTGTGTGTGTGTGTATGCCTCAGTTTGTATTCTGAGTCTATCACCTCTCTATCGGAGGTAGGTAGCATGTTTTGTCATGAATCCCCTGGGATTGTGGTTGGTTTACAAATTTTTCAAAGTCGTTGGTCTTTTTGATATTGTTACTGTTTAAATTATTCTCCTGGTTCTGCTTACTTCACTTTGCATCAGTTTATACAAACCTTCATGAGTTTTTCCAAAACCATCTCCTTCATCATTTCTTATAGCATAATAGTATTCCATCACATTCACATACCATAACTTGTTTAGCCATTTCCCAGGTATTGGCTACTCTCTCGGTTTCCAGTGTTTTACCATGACTAAAAGAGCTGCTATAAATATTTTCATACATATGGGTCTTTTTTCTCTTTCTTTGCTCTCTGGTAATGCTTTCACTAGGTCAAAGATTATATACACAGTTTAAAAGCTTTTTGGATATAGTTCCAAATTGTTTTCCAGAATGCTCAGCAACATTTTTACATCTGTGAGTCACAAAGTGAGGCTGGCCTGCTGAAATAATAGGCAGAAGGCAAATAAAACAGAGGGTAGAAGAAAAAGTACACAGAAAAAGTAAAGGAGGAAGTTATAAAGTCAGTTACTCAGTCGCCACACATTTATTAAGTGCCTACTATATGCCATAAACTATGCCAAACACTAGGGAAACACATGGTCCCTGTCCTTAAAGAGCTTACATTCTCATATGAGTTGCTTCTGAGTTATAGCTGGAAAGAAAGAGTTATAGCTGGAAAGGTAGCTTCATCAAAAGCTGAGAGGAGCAGCCTGTAACAGAGGGAGGTGAAGCTGAGGGGAATTCATAGCAGAAGTCACGCCACATTGGGCATTGTGATAGACTAAGCTATGTGCATTCCCTACCTCTAAATAGCGAATACTTTGAAATTACTTTCATTGTAGTAAATGTAAAATTAAATGCTATTCTCTAAACAGCTTCCTGATAGTGTTTTTATTTAGATGCCTCATTACAGGGGGCAAGTATCTGAAAGAGGTAGTGGTTTGAAGCAGAAGTTTTTAATCTGGGATCTGGGAACTATTTTTTCTAAATTTATCTACTCTGTTTTTCTAACTATCTACCTCTATCATCTATCTATCTATGTCTATATAGAGATATATTTATATATGTATCATACACATATCTATATTGATGATTGTATTTTAATACAATTAATTTCCTTTTGTAATCCCATGTTATTTTGTTTTGTGCATGTGAAAACATTATTCTGAGAAGGGGTCCACAGGCTTCATTAGGGGTGCATGTCACAAAAAACCTTAAGAACCTCTGGAGTAAAGAAAAAGATCTCCCATTTCCATTAGTGTTGCTAATGGAACTGTTTATTGTTAAGTTCCTGGAGCCTTCCTTTGGAGGATGTTTTGGGCCCTTTTCATCACAATATCCCCAATACTCTGGAATTCCTTAAATAGTTCTCTACATTTGAGTGAGGACTTTGTAACTATTTGCAGAAATGCTAATTTTCAAATGGACAGATTTTCACAAGCTATCCTAAAGTATGCATAGATATAGATTATTGCTATATACTCTTTGTTAAGTAAACAAATATCCCAGAGACCCACTTTTTGATAGGCTCATTGTAGTCTGAAATGTGTCAAAATTCTCAGCAGGATTCCAATGATGCCTGAGGGTTTCACAGATCTATAGTCTTTATCACCTTGGAGGGTGAAGCATTTCTCACACCTGGATTCAACATCTGCAGCGTCTTACGGGCTCATTTTAAAAGCTTCAATGCAGCTGCTTCAACCATAAATCAAAACAAAGCACATGCTTCTGCAGCTTTGGTGCAGCTGTCTGTTGACATGAATGTCCAACAAAGGCTCACAGAAGGCCATGTGTGTAATAAATGAGCAATGCCATTCCATGCCCAGAGGCAACAAGACAGAAAACTCTGGGATGCTCACGGTTATGATGAGGGCACACAAGCCATTTATATTAAACTGTTTACAAGGTCTATAGAGCAATAGGGGGATCGGTCAACCTTTACATTGAAGGAAAAATAATCTAATATGTTTTTTCTGCTACATTTAATTCAACAAAGGGTAGCATTTTAAAATACAATTCAGGATGCATTCTGTATATAACTTCTTCACATAATACAACTGGAAAGATGAAGTGGCCAGCTTCCTTTGGTTATTAACACATTATCTGAATTTGATTTTGGGAAAAGGAAGAGGAAGAGGTAGAAGCCTTAGATAGCGCACCTGGTAATATTAATAACAGTATACAGGAAGTATTTTACAGTTTTGCAGGGTCAGCATGAGTAGTAGATATACTACTGCACTTGGAGGCAGAAAGACTTGGGTTCTATTCCACCTCGCCATATTTACTACCTGGGTGATCCTAGGGGACTCTGAGCCATAGTTTCCTCAAACGTAAAAAGGGGATAATAATAGCATTTATCTCAGAGAATGGCAGTGAAGATCAATGAGACAATGTGTGTAAGGTTGTTTTGCAAACCTGAAAATGCTATATAACTATAACCTGTTATGCTTCTATGTCTTCCGAAAAAGAACTCATTCATCACAGGTATGGAAAGCATTATACCCATTTTAGAGATGAGAACACTAAGGCCTAGAAAGTTTACTTGACCATGGTCTCATGGCAGTGGATATCAGAGCCAGCCTCATAACCAGGTTTGTTTTCAAGTCCAACGTTCTTTGTACCATCTCAAATTGTGAAAAGCATGGTGGTTTGGTGGAAAGTATTTATTTTCCTTTAAAAGCTATTTATTTTTTATTTCTATAAGCATTAATAATCTGTCTCTCTGACATACTCTTCTCCTAAATGAAAAACAATAACAACAAGCCTGGAAAAATAAAACCCTCATCAGAAACTAGCATAGTTCAGCATAACACATTCCCTCATTGTCCATGCTTGAAAATATATTTCTCTCTCTCTGCATTTTAAGTTCATCACTTTTCTGGCAGGAGGTGGGCAGTATATTTTATCTTCTTTCTCCCAGACTTGTGATTTATCATGGTACTGATCCAAGTTCTAAAGTCTTTCAAAGTTGTTTTTCTCTATAATGTTGTTGTCATTGTGTAAATTGTTCTCCTGGTTCTGATTACTCGATCTGCATCATTCATAGAGGTCTTCCCATTTTCTGCCACTACTGTTTATTTTGGCAGAACTTACAGCATAATTCCATTCCATTCACATATCACAATTTGCTTAGCCATTCTTCAATGAGAGGACACTCCCTGTCTTCCAAATTTTGGCTACTCTGAAAAGAGTCGCTATAAGTATTTTTGTATGCACAGGTTCTTTTCCTCTTTCTTTAATCTCTTTGGGGCAGAGGCCTAGTAGTGGAATCTCTGGGTTCAAAATGTATGCACTGTTTAGTAACTTTTGGGGCACAGTCCCAAATGACTTCCCTGAATGGCTGGACCAATTCACAGCTCCATTAACAGGGCATCATTGTGCCAGCGTGCCTGTGAAGTTTCCCTAGCTCTTTCTCCTTGTACCCTACTTGAAAGGCCTGTGACGAATCTGAAAACAAAAGATTCTTAATCCTATATACCATGAAATCTCACCTCACGTAAGCCAAGTTTTCCTACAGTCTATTTTTAAAACAGGTGATATAGTTAAGAACATTTTGTTTTTATGTACATTTGATATATACTTTGAGATATCTCAAAAATTGACCCCTCAGTGTTTAAAAATTTTACTTCATAGATTACTTCTATATGAACTTGGTCTGTTCTTCCTGCTATTCTTAAGTGCCCTTATTAGTTCCTGATATAGTACATTTTGTTGTTGCTGTCCAATCAATTTTCAGTCATGTCCTACTCTTTGTGACTCCATTTGGGGTTTTCTTGGCAAAGATACTGGAGAAGTTTGCCATTTCCTTCTGCAGCTCATTTTACAGATGAGGAAACTGAGGCAAACAGGAGCCCAGGGTCTGAGATAAGATTATGGTACATAATACCATGGAATTCAATAAGGATAAATGTAAAGTCTTATACTTGGGTTTAAAAAAAAACCAAGACACTTGATGTGTACTCGATGGGGGAGAGGGAGAGAGATACAATTATACATCAGTTTGTCTGAAAAACAGCCCAGAGTTTTAGTGTCTTGAAAGCTTGATGTGAGTTCCCTGTGTGATGTGGGAAAAGGTTGTACAATGTTTTGGGCTGCATTAGGAGATGCATAGCTTCTAGGAATAAGGAAGCAATAATTCGGTTGCATAGTGTCTTGTACTGACCACGTCTGGAGTGCTGTCCTCAGTTTTGGAAGAATACTGATAATCTGGAGACTTTCCAGAGGACAGCAACCAACGTGGTGAAGGGCTATGAGCCGACGTTGTATGTAGACTAGTTAAAGTATGTTTAGCCCCAAGAAGAGAAGACTCAGGGTGGATCTGAAAACTGTGTCCAAGGTATTTGAAGAACTGGCATGTAGAAAGGTATTAGATTTTTTTTTTCTATTTAGGCCTGGATTGAACCAGGACCATTGGGTAGAAGTAGCAAAGCATGAAATTTGGGCTTAACATTAGGAAAAACTTTCTAACAATTAGAGTTTTCTAAGCTCAGTGGAATGTGATGCCCTAGGAAATAGTGAGTTCTTGTGGGCTTGAAGTCTTGAAGCGGTTATTGGATGACCCGTGGTTGTGTTTGTTATAGTGGGGATTCCTTTGTGAGGCATGGATTACAGCAGATGGCTGATGAGGTTGCTTTCATCTCTAAAATTCTGTGATTCATCTGGTTTTGAAGGTTGAGTCCAAGTTGGCTGCATTGTCATCCATGATGAGAATAGATTGCAATAGCAATTATTTCTTTTTGGCCAGAAACCCTGAGGGTCTTCCCCTTCCAGACTGATTGTTTTTTAAAACTAGATCAAAGAGGCCACTCTTTGCCTCATTCTTACCTAGCCTTAATCACTGAATGGGTATTGCCTCAGTCAAACTGAAACCTTGGAAAGAGTTAAAAACGCCAAGGTCTCCCACTGCATCCAGGTCATCTCCAGTTGTCTTAATCTATATTCTCACCACTGGACCCAGATGGCTCTGGAGGAGAGAAGCTGGTGACTTTGCACAGCCCTTCCTCATTTAAATCCAATTCACTTGCAAGTCATAGCATCAGCTTCCTGATGTCATGGTCCTCTTCCAGAACAAAGGACAAACAACAACAAGACTGCTATAGAAATGCTGACCAATATCTTTTATTTTCTTTTTATTTGTTGTCGTCCTTCTACTTCCATCTATAAATGTTCTTGGGATGATATGGTTTAATTGGGCATCACACCAAGCTTTTGGTGCACTTAGGATTTTTTCCCACTGTTTTGCTATTTTTTTCAGGCAATGTTATTTGTAATTTTCAATCTATCTCAAAGAAGAAAGATACCAAATGATTGGAAATAAGCAGACATTTTATTTACAACTAAAGGCAATCGAGAGGACTTCAGTGACCATATGCTTAATTCAACACCTCAGTGAAAATGACTCACACATATTTTAAAGGTACCTCTTTTTTTGGACATATATGAAAGGAAGAGATAGTCTTTTGCAAAAAACTTTCTATGACAGACCACATCATCATAGTCACAAAACTGCCTGAAAGGTAAGATTCTAATGTGTTTACTATTCCAAAAAAAAATATTGATTTGTAGATTTAAATACAGCTTTAAGGTTTCTGTTCTAACTAGCTGCCCCCATGCATATGTTGAGAGAATAAACCACAGAAATAACTAGTTAATGATCTGATTATTGGCATTAAGCATGGGATGAAACAGCGATATATGCTTAACAAAGGCATTCACTACTCTCTTGAATGGTCTACTATAGAGAACAAAGTTGTTCCCGATAGATTGTGAGATTCTCTAGTGGTCTCTTTCTATGGATGATATCGTGGTGACTGTATTAATCTCAAGCATACTGAATATTCTTCTAAATTTCAGGAGCAGCTGTTGAAATCGGTGGAAGAGGCACACCTTATAACACTTTCAGAAATCATTCCTCTTCTTTCATGAGTCTTGCCTCACCAGGGCCAGACCATTTCCATTGCTGTACTTCCTAGAGTAAGTACCACGCTTCCTCATATGTATTAGAAAGCATAGAAGAGGCTTTTTAAATAACACTAGGGCAGAGGTTTTCAGCTGAATAAACCACATGGTGAGGTTCCCCTGACATTTTAAAAATAGGCAGCAGGAGAAATAGGTATTTAAGATACATTAAAAAAAAGTCCAGAATGATTCCTGTCACTCTCTGCTAATTAAGAAGTGAAAAAAGTGATAGCGAAAAGAAAATAGATTTAGTAAAACCTGAAGATTGTCAGGGTAAGTATAACAGAGTTGGGCTGGAGCCAGTGACTTCACATATCTTATTTGTGCAGGCACATGTGAGGGGTCACATGGATATGTCAGTTGGGATGCTTAAGCTCCTATCCAAGAGACTTGGCTCAAAGACTACTAGAACCCAGATGGAGGGTGCCAAGCAATCTGTAATAATCCAGAAATTGGGAGAGGGATGCTAAGTCCTGCCTAAAGCCTGGGCTGCCATAAACTGTTACCGTGGTCATCTGGGTAAGTGATACAGCATTGGGGGTAGAATTAACCCTTTGGGAGAGCCAACTTAATAGTTTATTTTCATAGTTCATTCTCTGGCTGAGTCCATGGACTTTAAGGGCACATCGAAGGTATTTCAGTATTCCTCATAAAAATCCAGAACATTATCATTAAAGGGCTGGGTAGTGAACTCCTAGAAAAGGAGGTAGTGATGGCAAAGAGCCAGCAAGGCTTCGTAACTCCTGGCAGACTGGCCCCCTTTCATTTTCTAATAGGGTTATTCAACTTGTAGATAAAGGGATACTATGGATATACTTTACCTAGATTTTCGCAAGGCATCTGACAAAGTCCCTCACTGTTCACATGGAAAAGATGGAGACACATGGGTTGGAAGATAGTATAGTGGGGTGGATTTGGAACTGGCTGGATGGTCAGACCCAAAGGACAGTCATTAATAGCTGGATGTTACCTTAAAAGGCTCATAGTGTAGGTATCTGTTATTTAATATTTTTGTTAATGACTTGGATAAAGGCGTATACGGGAAAGGGAAAGGGAAGGGAATAAGCATTTATTAAGCTCCTGTTGTGTGTCAGGTGCTATGATAGACACTTTAAGACATTATTTCATTTAATCCTCACGATAACCCTGGGAGGTAGGTGCTATTATTATCTCTACTTTCAAGGTAGATGAGGAAACTGAGGCAGACAGTGGTTAAATGCCTTGTCCAGGGTCACACAGCTAGTAAGTGTCTGAGGCTTGATTTGAACTCAGGTCTTCTTGACTCTAGGCCAAGCACTCCATCCACTGTGCTACTTAGCTGCCTCTTAGATAGCCAGCATTTCTGTGGCAGGGTGTTCTGTGCCAGGCAGCTAGGTGGTAGATAGAACACCTGGCCTGGAGTCAGGAAAACTCATTTTCCTGAGTTCAAATCCAGCCTCAGACACTAGCTGTGTGACCCTAGGCGAGTCACTTAACTCTGTTTGTACACCTCAGTTTCCTCATCTGTAAAATGATTTGGAGAAAGAAATGGCAAACCACTCCAGTACTCTTTGCCAAAGAAAATCCTAAATGGGGTCATGGATAGTAGGACACGACTGAAAACAACTCAATAAAATTTTAAGAAGGAAACTGACAAGCTGGCATGTGCAACAAGCTGGTGAGGACAACTAGGATGATAAAGAGGCTTGAGTCCATGTCATATGAGGGTCATCAGAAGGAACTGGACATATTTAGTCTATAGAAGAGAACACTTAGGTTGGGCATGATTGTTATCCTCAAGTAAAACAAGGGCAGCAAGGTGGTGATAGTGGATAGAGTGGTGGGCCTGGAGGCAGGGAGATCTGAGTTCAAATCTGGCCTCGGACACTAGCTGTGTGACCCTAGGCAAGTCACTTACTTTCTGTTTGACTCAGTTTCTCCAACTGTAAAATGGAGATAGTTACAGTGCCTAGAGGATAAAATGAGTTAATATTTGTAAAGTGCTTGGCACAAAGTAGGAGCTATATAATCATTAGCTATCATTAGGTATTAAATATCTGAAGAACGGTCATGTGAAAGAAGGATTAGATCCAACTAGAATGAATTTACATGCCTATCCCTCTTCTCTCCTGAACTTCCAAAACCACTTGGCCAATTTCCTGGTGGATATTTCTACCTGATGTCCCCATTTTTAACTTAACACATTCAAAACAGAACTCACCTTTATTTCACCTCTCCTTATAACTTTCCTATTTCTGTTGAGGACACTGTCATTCTTCCAGTCACCTTGGAGTTATCTGTAACTACTTACACTTCCTTACCCTCTCATTAAGATCACCACTTGCCAAAACATGTCTATTCTATCTGGGCAACATTTTCCAATCTGTTCCCTTCTCTCCATTCAGGTGGCCATCACTCCAGTTTAGGCCTTTATCACCTCTCATATGGCTTACTGTAATAGCCTCCTAGTTGGTACCCCTGCCTCTATTCCTTTCCCCCTTTCTAATTCATCATCAACAGAGCTGCCAAAATGGTATTCCTAAAATATAGGTCAGGCCAAGTCACCTACTTGCTCAGGAAACTCTAATGACATCCTATTGCCTCTAAGATTAAACAAATAGACGCACAAACAACCCCCACTCTCCCAAGCAGCTCCCTCTGTTTGACATTTATGATCTGGCTCCAATCTATCTTTCCAGACTTATTTCACACCATTCCCTGTCATACACTCTTAGGCTTAGCCAAGGTGGTCTACATGATGTTCCTCATATATAACATCTCATCTCCCACCTCTTTGCTTTTGTATACCTGATACACACTCCTTCCTCATTTCAACTTATTGGAATCATTAACTCTGTTCTAAAGTCAGCTCAAGGGTTATGTCTTGATGAAGACCTTTCCTGATCTTCCCAGCTATTAGTGCCTCCTCTCAGATCAAAATTACTTGGGATTTACTTCATATATGTTTAATATTTACTTATCTTTGCACATTATATTCCACACCACCCACTCCCCTTCTCCCCATTAGAATGCAAACTCCCAAGAGTCATGAATTGTTTTATTTTTGTATGCCCAGTGATCTGCACAATGCTTGGCATGTAGATGTCTGTCAGACTAGGCTTGATGAAAGTTAAAAAAAAACATCAAAAAACTTCCTTGTAGTTATATCGATAAAAAGAATATGGACTATCTACCAAGTTTTCTTCAGTGTGAAGTACGTTTACATCTGTCCCAGAGGAAAAGACATATCCCTTGCCTGGTCTCTTTGTTTCTTGATATTTTGATTAGAATACAGACTGATAGAGTGGACTGGGTTCAAGTCACTGATTTGGTAGGCCACTAAAGAGTAACAAGATACCTTTTTTGGTCTGATCTGTGATTCAATCTACCACCTTGAAATAAAATTTAAGTTAGTAGCATTTTTAAAATAAGCATTTCTTCTGTAATTCTAAGAGATTCCAAAGAAATGTGGCATATAAGTCAAGCTCACAGAGACTAAAATAGATAGTCTTAGGAGAACAAATAGATTGATAATTATCCTCATTGAGGTCCACAGCTCACAAGAGCTGCTAATAGTAAGGATAAAAATGGTAACAATACTCTGCATTTGTTGAACATCACTCTTTCTAAGAATTCAAAGTGGTTTTGCATCTATTATCTCATTCATTAGAACAGCTTTAGTCCTACTAGTCTTATAGATGGAGGAATCGGTTTCCTGACCTCTTCCACACAGAATCTACACTATGCTTATGGACCCACCAACTTAAATCAGGGTATTTCAAACTCAGGCTCAAAGAATATCTTTTGAGAAAAGTAAGGCATTGCTTACCTTTGTGAAGGGGGGAATCCAATTTGGACATGCTACTCCTAGAAAACCACATTTCTGAACACATTTTCAGATTAATCAAACAATTCCTTAATAGAATAGTAGATTCTACTGAAAATTAAACTACATGAAATCATGGGTTATCCCTGAGCATGTTTTCCTTACAAGAAAGTGAGGCAAATGTCCAGTGTTTGATGCTCAATACACTACCTGGACTTTATTCATCTCCAGTTTGTTCTTCTCATTAGCCCCCTGGTCTGTTTTCCCAGCTCCTTTTTTCTGGGGGCCTCTCCCAAAGAATATGTAATTTACAAAGGCATATTCAAGCAGTGCCAGGAACACAAACACAAAGCATCCCATCAGGTAAATATCAATTGCTTTGACGTAGGGGATCTTTGGCAGGGTCTCCCTGAGGTGAGTGCTGATGGTGGTCATGGTCAGCACGGTGGTGATTCCTGCAAAACAAAAGGGCCAAACTTGACTTAAGGATGCTTTGAGAAGAAGTTATTTTGGGTAGAGAGGGTTGACCATTCCATCCTATGGCTATTCTCCTGGAATAATGGCTTTAGTATGACCAGCCACTTGGTAAAGTGAAGAAGACTTTTTTTTTATGACTAGGTTGCAGCCTGGATAGAAATTGCCTTCAGGATGCCTAAAAATATTAATTGATATTTGTGGTATGCTGATAAGATATTCACTATTGAGTAAGGCACAAAGAAAATCAAATCACAGATCAAAATATTATTTGATGCTTGAGACAATAGGTGACGGATCTTTTGGACTTCATTCATATTTCCTGTCCTCTTTCTTTACCATTCTCTAGTCTCCCCTCCATTCATTCCCCCCTCCCTTCCCCATGTCATAGCATCAAAAGGAAACCATGATATATACTGCCTATAGATTGGTAAGCATTCTATGGCTATGGTCCATGAATTTAAAGAATATATATATAAAACTGTAATTCAATATAGTTTTTTCCTTTGTAATCTTATGTATTTTATTTTATACATTTAAAAACAGTATCCTGAGAACAGATCCATAAGTTTTGTTGTTTGTCTTTCCTTTTCAAAGAGGACTAATGACATTGCAGGGTGATGTCTTGACTTGTGCGTGAATGAATTGGATTTAAATGAGGCACGGTTTCACGATGTCATCATCGAAGTCCAGTGGCAAGACCAAAGTCAAGATTTTACCAGACTGCCAAAGGAGGGGTCCACGTCACATACAAAAAGATCAAGAATCTCTCTTCTAAGGACAATAATATAATTTCCCATAGGCTAGTAGAGTAGCTTATTTCAACCAATTCAGCACTAGATAGTAAAGTAACACCATTGCATTTATTTTGGAGAAAATTCAATAATTTGCACAAAGCTGTTGGTTTTAGAATTATTTTCTGAATACATAATATTTTGTTGGGGCATTTCCCAATCTCATCTCTCACCACTTCCATATAGAGCCCAACACAGAGACCCATAAATACCTTCTGGAAGAACTGAGTTTGAGGTGAGGCATCTTAGGATCGTAAACCTCTTACAGATCAGGAACTAGGCCCATTTAACTTATCTTGTTAAATGTGGTCCTAGTCTAAATCATACCTGGTTCATGTGGGTGCTGATTGGATATTCTGGGATGATGATCAGGAGAGTGAAGAAATGAAGGTGGAGAGAGAATTGGACCTTTAGATTGGCTAGATTGTGATAGTTGGGCACAAGGTATCACAAAAGTGATATATAAGAGAAAGAAAATTAAAGATACATCTAAAAAGAGTGGAGGCAGAAAAATGGGAAAGAGGAAAAACTTCATGGAGGAAGTCACAAGTAAAGGCAGGAGGCTAGAAAACTTAAATACAAGGGAAGGTTGGTTTTAAAAGAATGCTAGAAGACAGTAATGTGAATTGGGAAAGAAAAAGCGTGTTTTGGCCTTCTCTTTCCTGGAGGCAAGGAGATAACAATGATTTGGTCAACACAAACTTATTATAGCAGAAAAAAAGTAAAAACAAAAAAAAAGTAAAATGATGCAGATGAGAGATGGTTTTGAATATGATGGCATGATAAATGCATAGGAAGTATTTTCATACTTGGTGACCTTGTTTCTTTGAAGAAGATAACTGCCTATAATGTGTGTGTACGTATATGTCATGGCTAAAGAGCAAACAAAGGATAATGTTCATAATAGGAAAGAACAGTTTATATTAAAAATGCATTGTATTTCTGTTTTCACATCTATTCCTAAGGCTGATTTTTAATTTGTTTAAGTACGAAGCTCTAACTTATTTGTGGCTATAGACAGCATAAGCAAATGAAAATGGGTTTTCGATTACCACAAACTATTTAAATTTCATAAATTTTGTATCTGATTCCAGAAAGTCTCAGCTTATACTTCTCTAGCTACTGAGACCTCTAATCATGAAGCTCCACTTAGACTAATTAGTCTGGACACCAGAAATGTAGACAGAATTATAATTTGTGTCTCTGCTAATTATTCTTTCCTGTTGTCTACATTAGCCAGTAATAGGTCTGTAGCTATAACATATACACATATGCATATACATACACCTAAAATATAAGAATATATACATACGCATGATATGGTAAATTATTTGCATACTCTCCTTACTCCTGAAGCGTTCAGTGGTTGGTAAAGTGCTGCTACCACTTGACCTTTTAAGCTCGACGTACTTAGACAACAGACATAAACTGTAGAGATGACACATAGTCTAAGCGTGAAAGGATGCTCTCATTGTCTAGTCTTGTCCAGTAGCTTCAAAGGAAATTTTATATTCTAGGCCACTCAAAGAACTGGTACTGTGCTGGTATATGTGGATGAATTACAAAGTTTGATAGGTGACTGGGCCCAATATAAAATAGCCAAGAGGACCCATGGATGCCAAAGACAGGCAAAAGCTTACCACTGACAGCCTCATACATTCTTTTCTTACTTCCCAAGGAATCATTTCAACTTTGAAATATGGCTTCTTTACCCTATGACCCAGTAACTACTCATCTATAGTAGGATTAATTCCTGATTTTGTTCCTCAAGAAGGAAACTATTTTCTACTCATTTCTAATCACAGATCATTAATGTATTTGATGAATAGCCCTTGTCTTATCCTGGCATAATGAACTCCACTTAAAGGAAATAGGAGCCCTGAATAATTGACTTGTTAAAATTCCAAAAGATTATTTTTCAAACTACCAAAATGGGTGCCTTGAAATGTTACTTGCAAATTCTAAATAGGTAAGAGGTTTTCCCCCTTAAATTATTTTGAGAATGAAGCCAGGTAAATGTGCTCTAATATGGCAAGTAGGAATAAAAATGAAACAGCATATTTAAAAATAGATATTCTCCCAGAATCTGTATATAAACAACTGTTGAAAGTCTTCAAAAAGCTAATTTGTGTGTGATATTTCAGAAAATTATTTTAACTTAAGAACATTTGACTGTGATCTAGTCAGCGTACTATCTAGTATGCTTTCATGATTAGCCACGCAATTTTAATTATTTGAAAACTCTTCACAATAAGAAAACTGTGTGTTTATACTAGTTACATCAGGTTGGTTAGTCTAAGCTCAGAACACATTAGCATTTTGCTAGTTTGGAAACACATTACCTAGTGCAACTCTGGCTGCAGATGCATCATAGTTGATCCAAAAAGATACCCAGGACAGAATTGTAATCAGTGTTGAAGGCATGTAAGTTTGCAAAATGAAGTATCCAATGTTTCTTTTAAGCCGAAAACTCAGTGACAACCGTGGATATGCCCCTGGGTTTGGAAGAAAAAGAATCAAATTATGAACGGTCTTGGGCCATGTCCTCCCCTCTCAACACTCTTCTCTGTTCCCACTGTTTCTGCATTTGTTTGGAAGTGATGTTCTTACCGGTTGTGAATTCCACCTTCTTTGACACCATCTTGTAATCCACAATCGAAAACTGAGGCAGTTCAATGTTGTTAACCCCCGATACTGCGCTTTCTCCTCCATTCCAGTAAAATTCAATGTCGTCAGTGGTGTAACCATCTGAAACAAGAAACACAAGCTTATCCTCTAGAGATAAATTCCAGGTTGCCTAAAAGCCACATGTGGGGAAAAAACTCTTGAAACTAGGGCTATTCCCAGATGGCAATTGGTAAGGAAGCTATCCTCAAGATTCTGACTATTAATGGAGACCCTTTGGGTGGAAGCGATTTGATTTCCTGATTACTGGAGGGTGTCAGGGATCTTTCAGACTGTCTCTCCTTTGCCTTCCTGCCTTTGACTTTAAATCATGGAAAGGAGAAAAAAAGAAAAAGGCTGAGTTAAAACAAATGACCAGTTTTTTTTTTTAAATTCCTATGTCAGAATCAAGACACTATTACTGAATTACTGGTTTCTTTGTTCTGGGAGGAGGGGAGAGAAGAGGTCAATTTCTGTTTAGATCCAGTTTTAATATATCTTAAGATATGAATGAAAATTTTATGAACTATGAATTCCTTGGATACCTTCATATCCTAATCATTTATAAATCATTCAATAAGAAAATAATTAAGATTTTAAAAAGGATTGTTCTTAAGTCTTCAATGCAGGAGGCTCATCAATCAATCTTTTTTCTTAGGTTCAAGTGTTTGTGGATAGTTCTTTCCCTTCTTATACTCCCACTGATGATATAAGTATATGATAAAAGTAATTCAATTCAATAAACACCAAGTACGTAAGATGTACAACAGATGATCATAACTCATTAAAACAAAGAATGAGTATATTTAAAACTTAATATAAATATTTAAACATTGGAGGTTAACCAGGGGAATTTGTTAACCAACTTGACAAATTATAGGGAAGTAAATCTGATTTCATCTATCCACAAAGGTTTTGGAAATGCCCATTTGACCCATTTGCAACTTGGTATGGATCATCTGGGAATACATTTACTAGCTTAGTTTGATACAGAAGGATGAGACTATAGAATGGGGGTTAGTAGCAGAGTTTACCTTTCTTTACTCCTCTTCCCCTACCACCCCCACCTGCCAGAGAGCCTGAGAGAACAGCAGGGCTAGGAATAGATCTGGGTGGGGTGAGGGGCTTTCTCCCCCTACTCCCTTCCCTCCAATAATGGCTGCTTTGGAGCAGAGGCACATGGGGTTTTTGCATATTCTTATCCATGTGGACTGACACGGTGGTTGCTGGACCCTGAATTCTTGGACACTGAGGACCTGGACCCAACCCTGGAGATGTAGAGAGAGAGATATGTAGCAGTTGCATGTGGTCCCAGGATAAGTGAATCAAAAAGTGAGAATTTCTAAATCCCAGCCTTTTAGGGAAAAATTGGGAGTATCTGGGTAGGGCTAATCTCAGGCTACCCTTCTAGATCATAGGTCCTGAATTTCTGAAATCCAGCCTTCTAGAGATAAAAGAGGAATTCCTAGAAACTACTTGTCTCAGGCTTGCATTTCTCTAGCAATGCTAAATTCAAAAGTTCTAGGGAGAAACGGGAGATCTTGAGCAGCACCAACCTTTCAGAAAACCAATCTATCTCTCCATCTCTTCTTCTCCCTCCCTCCTTCCCTGCCCCCCACAAATGCCCTCCCCCTGTCCTCATCCTAATAAACATACACAGCCAGAGGAGAAGCAAGAGGATGAAGTCCTAAAATGGGGACATGAAGGATTACCATAAATTATTTGATTAGTGCAGGTCTGACTGTCTTTGTAGACACTGCAAGTTTGTTTTCCTCCTTGAGATAAGGAAGTTGAAACCCTCAGTTTAATAGTATAAAGTTGGATGTCTGGGTTGAAATAAGAAGCCACCAAAATAATGGCAGCTGCCTCTGGAATAACCCTAAGTTTGTTACCCTTCTTTAGGAGGGTGAATCTGGTGAATTGAACAGACCCTGGGGAAAGACAGTGACTCACTGGAGAAGGAAGGAGAATCCTATCAATAGTTTATGGGCTACTATGAGTTCTTTTTGTTGTTTTTGTATTTTCAGTTGGGTAGATTAAAAGACTTGCCATCTGCTGTGAGCAGGTGTAGGTATGCTGGCAAATGTTTAGCTTGTTCTCAAAAAGAAATAAATCAAATATATGCATAATATATTAAAAATTTCCATTATTAACATTTTCTTTATCATTTTCTTGAGTTTAGACAATCAGTAAAACAATAAATCAAGCCCCAATTTGTCCCATTTGACAGTTTTTGAGGTGTAAATGCTCATCCTGAAAATTTAGCAATCAGCTAGTGGGTCAGTTGGCTCTAGGACAACCTTGGCTATGAGTCATGGAACACTGTTGTCTCTGAAGAATTAAAATTGAGGCTCACCCAAAAGCAGTGTGGATAGGTGCCTGGTGGATTTGAGGAAGCTGCAACACATTGCAAATAAGAAATTTTGAAGTAGACTAATGTATGTCATAATAGAAATATATGGGTAAAAATGGTGAGCTAATTATGTAGACAGGGTAAGAGTTAATTAGCTAGTAGACAGCCCATGGGCTCCACTAATATCCCTGTGATGTTAAGAGAAAGCAAGTAAAGATCACAAGATGCGACTGTCATGTTGACTATTATAAACACCCAAATTAACTACAAAGGACCTATGAAGGAAGATGCTATGTGCATCTAGAGAAAGAACTGATAAATAGAAGTATGCATAGAATGCTTTCACTCACACACACACACACACACACACACACTCGCATCTAGTGGTAGCCATCTCTAGGGTGGAGGGAGGGGAGGGGAGAAAAAAACCAAAGTTACCTGATAACTTTATTATATATTTAAAAGGAATACTGAGCTGTACACAACAGATTTGCAATTTCATGTGCAACCATTTTTCTCCCCCCTATTCTACTATGTTATAGAAATGCTTTTTTATTTCTTAAGTTCAGAATAAAACAAAAAAAAATTAAAAAACAAGCTGGATCTAGTTAAGTAGGGCCTGTGACACAGAGAAAAGCCTTATATAGAAGACTGGGTCTCTTGGTTTGGATGACTTGGCTTCCTTGGGACTGTGAGAGGTTAATTGATTTGGTCACGGTCACATAGCTTATATGTGTCAGAGGAAGGACTCAAAATCAGGTCTTCCTGACTCCTACCAGCCCTCTCTCCATTACACCACACTGCTGCTCATGAGTAATGTGCAATAATATGTGTTTAAGGGTGGTATACAAAAAGTGCGAAGATCTGTGTTTGATTAGAGTATAGAGAACAAGGAGGAAAGTCATGGGTGGTAGACCTGAAAAGGTAAGATGGCAGCAGATGGCAAAGAGCCTCGAATGCCAGACAAATGAGTTTGAATATTATGCAGCAGTGTTTTAAGTAGCATCGTGACATGATCAAAGATGGGTTTAAGGAAGGCTAATCTGGCAGCGGTTTGAGGACTTGATTGGAAAAGAGAGCAGTAGGAAGGCCCATTAGGAAGCTATGGCAGCAGTCCAGGTGAGTGGTAATTAAGGCCTATATTACAATGGTGGCAGGGCAATAAGGAGGGAAGGAACACTTTAATGCTGAGGCAGTTAAAGAGCTTTATGTGGTGAGCAATTATTAGAGATCTTAACAGTCTTCAAGTGCTTTTAGAGCCAGGGGTCTTGGTCTTTATCTCCAAGCTCATTTGTATTTTGCTTAACTAAAGACCATTGGACCTAATATTTGAGGTGCTGAGATAATTATGGTTGTTTTGATCAAAAGAATACCAACTCAATTTAAGATAGGGTACTAAATTCTCATGTGAAAGCTAAGAAAGAAGAGAAAGCCAGAAACACACTATTATTCAAAGGTCGTAGGAGAATAACTCCTCGGAAAGTAACGTCAATTTACACACATCTAAACAACCTATTTACCAAAGGTTTTCCTTTACAAACGAATGACTTCAAACAGTGTCTGAAAGCCCAAACACACAGATATTAAAACTGTTGTTTCCTTAGCAACAGTAAGTATGCAGAAGCTCTCAAAACTTCCTTCGAGACTCTTGGGACTTCTTAGCAGTTCAAAAAAGTAAGAAGAAAACAGATTTGAAGTCAATGGATTGTGATAGTTTGAACCAGCACAAATGCAGAAGTATCTAAGTTATTAGTGCTGCTATTTGCTATCTGAAACACTGTCAGTTTGTAGCTGGAAATAAAGATTGCTCCTCATCCATGCCTTTTAAGCCCTTGACTAGCTTAAATTTGGGCTGAAAAAGTTTTTAGATATCCTAATGGAACTCTATAGTCAAACTGCATTTGACATTGCAGTATTACATTTCCCACTTCCACGCCTTTGTACAGACAATTCCCCCCTGTTTGGGATGTAATCCCCTCCTATCATCCTAGCTTTCTTCAAAGCACATCGGTGGCACCTTCCCCATGAGGTCTTTCTGCCCCTGCCATTTCTGTTCTCTCCCTCTTGAAATTACTTTGTGGATACTTGGTAATTACTTATTTGTGGTTTAGGATCTGGATTCAAGTCACTCTTCAGATGTTTCTTAGCTGTGTGACTCCTGAGGAAATCACTTAATCTTCCTTAGCTCCAACTTCTTCGTCAATAAAATTGAAATAACAGTAGCACCAGGATTGTAGTGAGGAACAAATGAAATAAAATAAACTGCTTTGCAAACCTGGAGTCACCATATAAATGTTAATTATTGTTATTATTATTAAAGGTCATATTGCTCCTTCCAGTAGGATGTAAACTCTTAGAGGGAAAAGAATGTTTTGTTTCTGGATCCCTAGGGCCTAATAAGATGCCTTGCATATAGTAGGTACTTATTAAATGCATGCTGAATTACATTTCTAATGAATTTATGGAAATGAGTCATTTTTAGGTACCTAAACATACGTTTTTGACAACCAGTATTTTTAATCAGTCAACAATTATTTATAAATTTCCTACTATGTGCAAAGCACTGTGGTAGGAGACACAAAGACAAAAAAGAAATAATCCTTATGTTCAAATTGTTTACATTTTATAATTTCAATTTTTTAAAAAAAGTCCCATTTAAATAGTTATGTTTTTCTTTATCAAATAGAAAATAGCAATTAGAATGTTTTCATTCCTCTTAATGCTCACATAGTTTAAGCACATCTGGGGCCATGGATTTATCAATAAAATTAAAAGTTACTATCATTTAGGGATCATTCCTGTTGTAGAATTCTTAGATACTTCCCAATTTGGCATCAGTGTATCAGGAGACAGGGAAGTCATCCTGAACATCATCTCCTTATCCTTTTAGTATGTTTAGTTAAACTCTTAAAAGACCCTCATAGATCACTGCCATCTGCCCTCTCTATTCCCCTAATATCTAGGGTAAATATTAGATACCTTATGGAATAAATAAGACTATAAAGGTACAAATGGTCCATGAGGCCAGAAACATGTTAATTCTTTTACAAAGGCACTGAGGGATGTCTTACGGGAGATGGTGGTTGTTCTATCTGATATTAACCCCCAAAAGTTAGGATGGCAGCCTAAATATTCTTAGTTTCTTTTGTTAAATTGGTATGGCCTTTACAGACCGAAATCTATGATCTTATAAAGACATCATACACAAATTTATACATACCATTAAGATCCAAGGTGAGGGAAAGATCTCGGTAGAAAATACTGCTCCATTTAGCCAATAGTAACCCTCACAGAATCTCAGAACTGGAAAACTCGCAGAAAGCTTCTAGTCCGGGGGTGAGGAATCTGTGGCCTTCTAGGTCCTTGGGTGTGGCCCTTTGACTAAATCCAAGTTTTACAGAACAAATTCTTTTATTAAGGGGATTTGTTCTGCGAAGTTTGGATTCAGTCAAAGGGCTGCACTTGAGGACCTAGAGGGTTGCATGTGGACTTGAGGCCATAGGTTCCCCACCCCTGACCTAGTCTAACCTAGGTAAGACTGAATCCCCTCTGCAAGGGCCATTCACTTGAAGATTTTCAGTGAAGAGGTACCCACTCCCTCCCGAGGCAGCCGAATTCACTTTTGAAGAACTCAGATGGTTCAGGTCTTATTTGTATAGGGCTGAAATTGATCTCTCTGCAGCTTCTACGCTTTGCTTCTGGTTGTCTTCCAGGGCCAAATAGATGGAGTCTAATCCCTTCATCAGAAGACAGATCTTCAAATACTTCAAGATAACTATTGTTCACCTAAGCCTTCTCTTTAACCGGCTAAAATATCACTGATCCAATGCCCATATGACAAGATTTCCCATTTCCTTTTCACCCTGGATTTGCATTTAGACAATCTGGGTTCAAATCCCACTTGTGCTGCTCTTTACCTTTGTGACCTCAAATAAGTCATTTTGCCTCTCTAAGACATCGGATTCTTCCTCTGTTAAGAAAAGTGGTGGTGGGGGCGGGGGGAGAATGAATGATGGTGTCTATTTTTTTCATTTCTCTATTTCTTTCCCTATTTCTCCCCCATTAGATTGTAAGCTCCTTGAGGGCAAGAACTGTCTTTTGCCTCTTCTTGTATCCCAGCACTTAGCACAGTGCCTGGCACATAGCAGGTACTTAATGACTGTTTATTGATGGATTAAATCTATATGAATGATTCTTATCCCTAAAATGCTATGCCCAGAACTGCATAAACTACTCCAGATGTGATCTGACCAGGATGTATCACTTCCTTAATTTGAGGCATTGTGCTTCTCTTAATGCAGTCTAAGATAGCATTAGCTATTTTTGCTCCATCTTCAAACTGTTAACTCCTGTTGGGCTTGTAGTTCACTAAAACCTTCACCTATTTCTTACCTTTTCAGCCACTCCTTGAACAACACCTCTGGCATTCCACCCAATATCTTCACTCTCTCAGCTCAGGCTCTGATTATTGCAAAAGCCCCCTGGTGGGTCCCCTTGCCTCTCTTACCCCTCCCATCCACCCCACAGGTTACTGACAAAGTAATTTTCCTTAAGCACAGATCTGACCATGTGACCCCCCCCCCAGGCTCAGCCAGATCCGGGGGCTTCCTACTGCCTCTAGGTCAGATAACATATTAACTCCTCTTTTTAACCCTTAAAGCACAACACAATCCAACCTCGACCTACCAATCTCTCCAACTTCGAGGGACATCACTCCCTCTTGGGCACTTTATCATCAGGCTAAATTGACCTTCTTTGGGTTCCTCACACAGGATACTCCATTTCCTATGCTTGAATGAGCTCCCTGCTTACCTCTACCTATAAGAGTCCCTTTGTCCTTTTAGGTACAGTTCAGCTGCCATCTTTTAGGTACGTTAAGTGGCATAGTGGATAGAGGGCTGGGCCTGGACTCAGGAATCCAGCCTCAGATACTTACTAGCTATGTGACCTTTGACAAGTCACTTAACCTAGGCTTCAGTTTCTGCAACTGCAAAATAGGGATAATAACAGCACCTATCTACCATGGTTGTTGTGAGGATCAAATGAGATATGTGTCTTAGCATAGTATCTGGCACATAGTAGCTGCTTAATGCTTATTTCCTTCTTTTCTTCTTCCTTCCTTTCTTTTTTTTCTTTTCTTCCTCCATCCCATTTTCTTTCCCTCCCTTCCTTTCTCCTTCCCTCTCTCCTTTTATCCCTTCCCTTCTTCTTTCCTTTTCTTCTTCCTTCCACATGAAGCCTTTCCTGATCCCACTCAGCTGCCAACACTCTTCCTCCCAGATATCTTGTAGTTAAATACTTTGTATATATTTGTATTTAACTTTATGTCTATGCTGTGTATATTTTAATGCATACTTGTTGCCTCTTCTATTAGATTGTAAACTCCTTGCAAATAGGAATTGTTTCTTTCTTTGTACTTATATCATCAGTGCCTAGCACTGTGCCTGATGCATAGTAGGTGTTATACAGGGTGTTCCCAAAGTCTCAGTGCAGTTTTGAGGCATTAAAGCTTAAAAGTGCACCAAGACTTTTAAGATACCTTATATTTGCTGAATGAATTCCCCTTCCCCCACGTTCAGCCTGTTTGGGAAGCTGGTTTATTAAACAAAAGGATGGGCTTGATTTTACATTTTTCCCAAGTTTTCACTTCCCTCCATCCCAGAACCACTAATTCTTCCCTACACCTCAGGCTGGAACTATAGTTCTCAATGCTAGCGATCGAGTACAGCTGGTGTCTCTAGAGAAAAGCTGATTCCTTCAGTTATCCTGGCCTGCAAATGAACAAATCCCAATTTTACAGAGAAAAGTTGGGATTTTTCAAAAGGAATTTAACTAAAAACCCAAGGGGGTGGGGGAACCAAACAAAAAGAAGAAGCAACATCATGCAAATGGACAAGTTTGTAGAACACAATTTATTATCTGAAGGTAACTAAAATATAGGTAGGAACTTGAGCTGGTTGGGACTGATGGCAGCATCTGGGTGGTGCAGTAAATAGAAGGGGCTCTGGGTGTGAAGTTAGAAAAAAAATGAATTCAAATACTTCCCCCTCCACACATACTTGCTGAGTAAGAATCTTCCTGTTTCCTCATCTATAAAATGAGAGGGTTGGATGTGATGGTCTCTAAGATTCTTCCTAGCTCTAAATTTATCATTCTGCCATCCAGGATTCCTGTCCCTATTACTATTCCTAGCCTCAATCCTATTTCAATCAATTAACTGACCAATCAACAGGCATTCTGAAAGTGCCTACTTATATGCCAGGCAATATTTTAGACACTGGCGATACAATGGCAGAAACAATCCCTGCCCTTAAGAAAATGACATTCTACTAAGAGGATACAACATGTACACAGACACAGATAAGCATAAATAAAAAAAAAACACAGATGATTTTTGTGGGGGTAAGTAGGCAACAGTAGCTAAGAGGATGAAGAAAAGACTTCAGATAGTATTTGAGCTGAGCTTTGAAGAAAACTAGGCATCCTAAGAGGCAGAGGTAAAGACAGAATAACGCATGAAGCACACGTCGTACCAAAGCATTGAGAAGGGATTTCTTTTGTGTTTGAAAAACAGCAAGAAGTCCAGTTTAGCTAGACAACATAAAGTGTCGTTGTGGTTGTTCAATTGTTTCAGTAGTGTCTAACTCTTCGTGACCCCATTTGGAGTTGTCTTGGCAGAGATACTGTAGTGGTTTGCTGTTTCCTTCTCCAGCTCATTTTATAGATGAGGAAATTGAGGGAAACAGGGTTAAGTGACTTGTCCAGGGTCACACTGCTAGTGTCTGAGGTTGGATTTGAACTCAGGTCTTTCTGACTCCATACCTGGCATTCTATTCACTGCACCATCTAGTTGCTCACATAATGTGTGGAGTACATAAAATGGTGCAATGAAGTTGGAAAGGTAGGTTGGAGCCAGACAGTGAAGATTATTAGTAGAAGTAGATTCTGAGTCTATAGTTGATCATAGAGGTAATAAAGGAGCAACTGTAGTTTATTGAGCAGGGAAGTGAAAGGTCAGATTTATGCTTTATTATTAGCACTGAGGCATTTGTGTAGAGGAAAGGTTGGGTAAAGGAAAGAGGCTGGGTGCAGAGAGACAAATTAAGAAGCATTGCAATAGCCCAAGTGAGAGGTGATGAGGTCCTGAATTGGAGTGGTAGCCACATGAGTGGAAAAAATAGGACCAATGAGAGATACGTTATGGGGGTAAATCTGTAAGATTTGGCAACTGATTAGATATGTGAAATAAGAGCGAGAAACTAAGGAGTTCTCTGAGGTTGTAAACATTTGCGTAAGCCACTGAGTTCTGTTTGGGGCTTCTTTGGGAACCTTGAACTAAACCACTAGTCCATCCTTTCCTTCCCCTCCAATTCTTACTTCCATTGTTTTCCAGGGTAGGGCTTGGGCTTGGAAATAGAAGCAGTCAATAGGAAGTCAGTAGTTTAATGGGGCATCTCACCTTTTTAAAAAATATATAATTAATTTTTATTGGTAAACATTGACACCAGCATTAGAAGTGCCATTAGAAAAATAAAATTTCAGTTGTTTTCTCTCATAAAAAGATTTGATCTTATTGACTGTAGCAGTTGGTGAAATAATCTTAATATAAAAAGGAAGCCGATTTGAGTTACAACCAGCATACACAGTGTGTGCACAAGGGTGAAGAGCCTTCTGAATGTGGACAGTTAATGGCACTGGTGCTTTACGTTCAACAGAACTGTTTCTTGTTTGTTTTCTTTTAACATAACAAAACTATAACTTAAACCACAGCAATTAGGAAATAAGGTTGGACTGAAAAGGTTTTAAAAGCTTGGCACTTGAATAAATTTAAGCATATAAGAAAATTTAGAAGGTAATTCTGTACGTGAACAAAACTTATCCCACTGGCTCCACATTTCATAAAAGGTTAGGTTTTTGTTATTTAAAAAAATAACAGAAGGCTACGCTGGGCATCTCCCTTTTCAATAAAGCACCTTCATATTTCTCTAGGGTAAAAGCAGCAAAGATGGAAATCTGAGGTACCTGGCCTCTTCCCTTTAGCATAGGGTAACGTTTGCCCTTCACTTCATTCACTCATTTAGAATACATTTTTTTCTATAGTCTACTCTGTGTTGAGAAGTCCACATAGATGAATAAAGCATGACCCTCTTTTTCCACGTTTAAAGGGAATTTACTAGGAACATGAAAACTTCGTGGTTGTGTCCATATACAGCGAGGTAGAGAATTGAGGCAACTATCCAGATAATTCGAGTAGACATCACACTTGAAAAAACAAACAAGCAAACAACACCTTAACTTTCTGGCCAATTTAGTCAAAGTAGTAGTACATATTTTTGGTTTGAAATACAAGTTGGAATTACCTTAATGAAATTGACATTATTTCCCACCCCTAGACACTCCCAAAGGGGATATTGTTTAATATTTATTTTACTATGGAGATATTGGTACAATGGAGATAAAATGCATTTGTAATAAGGGGGCAAGGGTTCAAATCCAGGCTCCATTGCTTACCTACGGTGTGGCCATTGTTGTCACTTATCTGGGCTTCAGTTTCCCCATTTGTAAATGAGATAGTTATACCAGAAGGGCTTTAAGTTCCCTTATAGCTCTAAATCTATGATCCTTTTGTACCTGGAACATCTGCGTTCTCTTATCAGCAGATGTGATTCCAAACCTGAATGCTGAGGTTATTCTACAGCTATGAAACAAACAAGAGTGTTACATATTTTCTCATTCATTTTTCTCTTTGTTAAAGGATCCTTAAAACTTGGAGATTCAAATTAATACAGGAATTGGTGATTTGCCAATAACAGTAGCTATCCCAAGGACACATGTAAAAATGTTTAAATGTTGCCTGACAATTTCATTTAGATTAAAATTAAATTTTGTAACAATAACCAAGATGACCTCTAGGGGGAGCTCAAGACCTTCTAGAGTTGCCTCATGCTCCTGGGTTACCCACAAATTTGGAATCTAATTTAAGATTTTTTTTTTCACTGTTCTTGATGATTGTAGTTTTGGATCACTGAACATCATGAGGGTTTATCCTAAAGGTCATTCATGTTCAACTAATTTAGCACAGTGGCAATTATACTTCTCCAATCACCAGATTGGGTAAAAAAAAAAAAAATCTGTGCTTACAGTTTAGATATTTACAAACACAATAGGTCATTGAAAAACTGTAAAAGATAACTTTCTTTAGTACTTTCAAATGCTAAAGATGGAAGCTCTTCACTGATATCATAGCCAGGATAATTTTGTGTTCTTTTGGCTTGACCATTGACTTCACAACAATCAGATCAGTAATAAAGTATTTACTGAACTAGCACTTTCCATAATTGCTAATGTAATCATGATTATCCATCAGGTGGCAATAAGCATTAGTGAATTAAGAAGCACTAGTTTATGTTGGGAATGCATTTATTTTTCTT
Source organism: Phalanger gymnotis (assembly GCA_028646595.1). NCBI lineage: Eukaryota > Metazoa > Chordata > Mammalia > Diprotodontia > Phalangeridae > Phalanger > Phalanger gymnotis. The sequence goes on from CM053623.1 coordinate 370,264,415, forward strand.
ATTGTTATCAAGATATTCATTTACCTGCCACCTGAGTTTGCAAATCAGTCTTTGTGTTTTTTAGTCTGGGAGCCTATGAAGTTTGTGCCACATAGCTCTGTGGCACTCAACACACAATATTTACCTAGGAAAGATGAACTGTTTTCTATCTTAGGAAGGTCAAACACACTTTCCTCAAGTAAATAGCCTTTCTTGTCCCTTTAAATGCTCAGTGGTCCACTTTTTTGTGGTAGAAAAAACTGGAAACAAAATGGGTCCACACCGATGGGATGGTATATAAATGTAATATCATATTATTATGGCACAAGAAATGATGAAAATGAGGAATTCAGAGAAACATGGGAAGACCTGTATGAAATATTGAAGGGTGAAGAAAGTAAAACAAAGAAAACAATATACCCAATGATTAGAGTAATGTAATCTTCATTGTAGTACACAATCTCAGTCTTACATAATTGACAGAGCTCAGAAGAATGTAACTACTCCAGAGAAAAGTTGAGAATACAGATGTAGAATGTGGTACACAATGTCAGACACATTTACTCTATTGGGGAGTTTTGTTTATATCTTTGTTGTCACAATGAACAGTCCAGTGAGGGTAGCCAGAGGTTAAGGGAAATGACTATTGTAAAGACAAAAAGGCAACAATAAAAATATATCTTAAAAAGATTCTCAGCTGCTCTTAAATCTCCTATGTCATTTTGATGATTATTTCTTAGCAAGACCTACCTAGCTTGCTATCCTTAGCTGTTATGAGGCCATAACATTTTGTGGTTTTTGAACTATAACGTTTATCTGGATGAGTTCTTGCTTTCAAAATCTCCTAGAAAAGAAAGTTATAGAAATGATAATTCAATGATGATTGCATTTGCTTCTTATTCCCCAAATATTAAATTGGTGTCAAAGAGGTGACAACATTAAGAATGCTGGGACCACTAATATCTGTGTTTTATTTTAATGACTTTCTGCATTTTGATGAAGAAAAAAAGAGGCAATATGGCTATTATTGGCTTTGCTGGAATAGATTTTTCATCCCATGTTATTTGGCAGAGTTATACCGATTAGACATGCGGCCTCTTGTCAACGTCTGACATGGAGAGGGTTCAGTTCTGAAATCTGAAGTACAAAGATGGGCAAGGATGAATTTGTCTTTAGAAACCGACTAATAATGTGCATAGGCTTTGGAAATGTAATTTGGTAAAATATAGTGTATTTTCTGGCTATTTCCCTACATGTGTGCAAAGTAGAATACACGGATCAGTATCTCCTTTTGGCAGATACTGAAGCTCAGGGCTACAAGACTTACTTGTGCTCTTCACATGGGACCATGTGACCGTGGGCTACAGGGTTTCTATCTGTGGGAATGGGCCACTAATCTGTGCTACCTGACTCCTGGGGATGCAGGAAGATAAACTGTCCTCTTGGAGTCAAGAAGTTATCCAAATAATGAGGATAACTACTGAGGTATAGTGTGTTGTTTCCGACGCACAAGAAGACACCAAAGGGCTGTATCTAAAACATCTGGACTGATGATACAAGGAATGCATAATTATGTCCAGCTTTCCTTTTATGAAACATAAAATCGTACAGGAGCTTTAGGTAAGGAGAGATATAAGATTGTTCTATAGCTATACAGATTTGGGGTTTGATTTCTCAACTATATCAACCTAATTCCACATGAAATTATGTACAAGAGATATACATATGTGTGTCTGTGTATGTGGGTATACAGAGAGGAAATAAGAAAGGTTTTATGCTAGCACATCTTATTAGAGGTTCAAATGCCATCTAGATAGACAGCAAGAAACCTAGTGTGCTGGGATAGCAATAACTATATTCTCCAGAGTTTTTGTTAATGTACAAATAGCCCAAACGTCCTTGTCAAACAATCTGTAAGCATTTATTAAGCACCTACTATGTTCCAGGTACAGTGATGGGTTCTAGGCACACAAAGATAAAAATGAAAAAGTTAATGATAGCGTTATGGCTATAAGTAAAGTCCTATTCTTCTAAGGACTAATAATGGTAATGATAGAAGGATGAAGAGAGGAAGGTGATAAATATTTATCTAGCTCTACTATGTGCCGGGCACTGTACAAAGCCCATTAAAACACTTACCTCATTTGATCCTCACAACAAACTAGTGAGGTAGGTGATGTTATTATTATCCTCACTTTACAGTTGAGGAAACTGAGGCAAAGAGAGGTTATTTGACTTGCCCAGGGTTCCATCGCTAGTAATTGTCTGAGAATGGTTTTAAAATCAGGACTTTTTGACTCTAGCTACTCTCTACCTACTGTGCTTTATATGTATACATATGTGTATATATATACATTGTGTGCATATATAGATGTATACATCTATATATGTATGTATACATCTACGTATAGATTATATATACATATACACATATATACACATGTGGGTGTGTGTATGTATGCATATATATGTATATATGCATATGTATATATATATGGCAGCTAGGCAACACCATACAGGCATAGAGTGCCAGGCTTGGAGTCAGGAAGACCTGAGTTCAAATCTTGCCTCAGATCCTTACTAGCTGTGTGACCCTGGGCAAGTCACTTAACCTTTGTTTGACTCATCTGTTTTCCTCATGTGCAAAATGGGGATAATATCACCTACCTCACAGGGTTGTTCTGAGGAACAAATGAGATAAATATTTGTAAAGTGCTTTGCACATGGCCAAGTACTAGTTAAGTGCTATATAAATGTTAACTATTATGTATGTGTATGTATCTATAATATGAATACATACTTCAGCTTTTTGTTTTATCTCTCAATAGCATTACATTTTCTTTCTCTATCCTTTGACTTTCAAAATTTCTTCCCTAGCATTTTTTTTGGAAGGGGATATTAATTTCTAGGCCTTCTAGTTATTTTTAACTGGAAGTTCAAGTTATCATTATTCTTCCCCATCTCAGTCCCACCTCTCATTTTTAAAAATTAGTGTCAGTAGCCTTGGTCAGGAGAGATCTCAGATGTTTTGTCATTTTGATGTCTTTTGACTCATTGTTCTGTTTTTGGTCTTCTCTCTTATTCATCCTCTGTCCCGAAAACCACTGATTCTCTCTCTCTCTCTCTCTCTCTCTCCCTCTCCCTCTTGCTCCATGTGACTTTCTTTAAATCTGTTACTGACTCTCCCAACCCTTTCATTGATTCAGGGATTGCTCCGTTCTAATTTGGAGGAGCCTGTCCTTGTTTACTGCAGGAGCAAATCCATTTCTTCTTACGTATCATATTCACTTTCTTTTTTTACTCAATAGTATTTATTCCTTGCATTAGAATTTCTTTTTCTATTTATTCTTATTTCTCTAGTCTCTCCATTGTTATTTCTTTGAAGCTTTCCTTGTGAAGTTTCCCCCCTCCCCTTCTGCAGTTCTTTAACTATATTTGGCACATTTCATGATGTTTTGAAGAGATGGAGGGGAAAAGGACTTAGCAATAACCACTCACTCGGTCATCTTGCACAGTCTTCTCCATATTGAAGTCTTTTTTGAAAAATGCATTTAAATATCTTCTTATAGTTCCATTTATAGTCTCAGATTTATAACAGAAAAAATTCGGTTTAATTAGGGATCATCAAAGGTCACAAAGTTAATAGGACTATTTTCTTACATTGAAATTGCCTTTTCTCTAGCTAATTTCCATTTCAAAGCAATGGTTTTAATTAAGTTATTGTCCAAGAACCTATTCAAATTACAGAGAACACACCTGTCTGAGATGCCCTGTACCACATTTATCCCTCAACCTTAGCACGTGGCTTCTTGCCTCTTAAGATTTCATTTCTGCAAAATTACAACTTGACTGACCATCTTGCCTTTCTGGAGAATTTGTCATCTGGTTATTGTCTTCCTGGTATTAGGCTATTCCAGAGACTCTAGTGTAGCATGTATATATCTCCGTTGACAAATCCTTTCATCATAGCTTCTTTGACATAAAATGGGACCAATGATGTCTTATATAGCCTACCTTGAAGAGTTATTGTAAGAATTACAAAAATGTGCACTATTGTTATAATAGAAAGTATGAAAGACTGCCAAAATTCTTTTTAAAAGGTATGAATTTTAAAAATATTTTCTTGTTGTTTTTTAAATATTCCAACCCCCCCCCCCCCCAATTCTACAAACATCTATTAAGCATGCAGAAGGATGCAGAAGGAATAGTCCAGGTGGGTGATAGTATTGAGTTTGAAGTGCAGGCCATACACCTAGTGGAGATGTACAATGGACAGTTGGAATGGAGGGTGTGGAACTTGGGAGAGATCAGAGTTGGAGATACAGATTTAGGAGCCATCTGAATTAGCTGGTGAAACTATGAGAAAGATTGAGATTGAGGAGAGAATGCAAAAGAGAAGAAGACTGAAGAACTCTGGGAAACATTCATCTTAAGAGGCTAGAAACAGCACCTAGCAAAGAAGACAGAGAAGATCTCTTTGACAGGTAAGAGGACAGTCAACACAAAGTGATGTTGGGAAGCATTTCTTAACAATGTTTAATTTCCCTGTCCCCCCTTGCAATCCTCCCCCCTTTTATTTCTTCCTCATTTCTTCTTCTCTTTCTCAATTGTTGCTCAGAATGTTTCCTCCTCCTCCTCCCACACCTCTATCATCCTAAATCTATCCTCTCCTTCAATGCTCTAGTCAGGCGAGTACCTCTTCTGTGGAGATTTCCTGGCTCCCCTTTGTCTTCCTTACATTTCTTAGAGCACTTGGGACCTCTCTTTTAACTTACCACATTCTGTCTTATACGATAGTTATTTGGGTACATGTTTAATCCCTCTTGCAGATTGTAAATTTTCAGAGAATGGGTGCTATATAAGATCTCTTCTTTGTATGAATCTTGCAGAGTGTTTTGTATCTAGTGGTTTGTTAAACTAAACAGGGGAGGGATATCCAGAAGCAGGAAATGATAAGTCGACACAGCATGCTATAAGCCCATAGTTATGGACTTGGAATGAAAAAGAGAAAGATTAAGGATCTGCCTCTCTCTCTCTCTCTCTCTCTCTCTCTCTCTCTCTCTCTCTCTCTCTCTCTCTCTCTCTGTCTCTCTCTCTGTCTCTCTCTCTCTGTCTCTCTCTCTCTGTCTCTCTGTGTCTCTCTGTGTCTCTCTCTCTCTCTCTCTCTCTCTCTCTCTCTCTCTCTCTCACACACACACACACACACACACACACACAGATAGCATTTAAGCCCTTGGAAACCCAGGGCATACTCTAAAACTTTACATTTCAGAGAATGTGCCAGTCTGTATCAGTGGAGGGATTTCTACATTTTGGGAGATCTCCCTACATTGAAAAATCACAGGTCTGGTCAAAGAGAACCAACAAGCTCAAAGAGACAACAGGTAAGACAGAACTGGGGTGGCACAGATATCAATGCTCTCTTGTCTGGAGGGAAATCAACTCTGAACTGTGTCCTCCTGCTATGTTGGGGAAGCGGAGGCATTAAGGGGAAATTTGATTAGCAATCCCCTGGAGATGGCAGTCATTTTGTCCTCTGCTATTGAGAACATTTATTACTTGATTCACGTCCCTGCTATTTATCCTATGATTCTTCCCGAATTAGATGCTCTTTGCTTTTGAATTCAGGTATCTTTTGCAGGACTTTGCACAAAGGTGTGTTAATAGGGCTCTGGCAATGGACTTGAAGAGATGACCTCAAATAGCGCACAGGGAAAATATTGAGGGGTGCCAGACTCAAATGAAGACCACCAAAGGGCTCAATGCTCCTAGTGTCTCTCTGCTACTTCACAGTAATGAGTATGAGGGGGTGTGCCCCAGTACTGTGATGTTTGTTCCACAGTAGTTTTCCACAATTCAGCCAGGCCCTTTCTAATGAGATTTTCCCCATAGTACACACCTCAGCAGAAATGCAGCAGCACAACATTGCATGTTCTGAGCATGGGATTAGAGCCATTTTATGTTATCAACACAGGCAATACCTTCCATACTCAGCATGGCAATATGCAGCATTTACTCGTATACTCTGGAAGGCTGAATTTCAGTCTTCTTTTTTTTTTAAGCCTTAACACACAGGGACAATACCAATTTTGAACTGTAGTAATTATGAAAGTAATAGGAAAATAAATATTCAGTCTGAAGGCAGTTATTTCTTGGGCATCCAGTTCTAAAAGTGATCCTTATGCTCTTAGGAATACTTCAGAAAAAAATCTTTTTTTCTTTATTTCATTACTGCACTTGTCTCTTCAGGTAGAGAATCCACCAGTAGAATACCAAGTGGGTTTTCAAGATTATGCTGCCTTTATCCATTTTTGTAGTTTTCCTGCAGAAAGCAGACACCTCTAGGACCTTTTATTATGTTGTTCAATTACAGGAAGTCAAATGAAGTGAGATTTCTTTCTTTATGTTGGTAAATATAATAGTCCACAAGAGTAAAATGAAGGAGAAATTAATTTTTACTTTAAAAACATCTTGTGTAAAAAGAAACAACTGAAAAACCCATAATTCAGGCTCTGTTTGTTTATGAGAGGTAAGTCTCTTCAAATAGTCGGGCATTTTTTTTTAAAACCTCAAATTGCTTTCTCCTACTGTTATTCCAAGAGAAAATAGGTAGAAAAATTGTTAAAGGTAATCAAATGAGAGCCTGACCTATGGAAAGTTAATCATTAGGCTTTTCTAAGGAAATTGTATTGGGGTTAAATTTGGGATTCAATGATTAATAGTCTCACATAAAATGTTAAAACAAAAAGACCAAGAAAATAAAAGGGATTCGATGCTTTTCTATGTTTTTTTTTCCCCTAAATTTTCTTGAGGCTTTAGCTTGGTAGGTTTATTACTGAGTTAAGAAGTGTGGTGCAGATTGATGGTAATGGTAGGACAAGGGAGGGATAGGGGGATGGGGCTGGTAGATTAAGATTAAGATTAAGGAAGGCAAGGTAGCAGGTAGAGTAAAGTAGTGGAATCAGGAGGAATAGGAAATAAGAGATACACACAAACATAAAACAAAGATCAGGAGTAGAATTTGTTAGGGAAAAAGGGAACAGGGGTGCTAATTATGATCTTGGACAAAGTTAAAGCTAAAATAGATTTAATCAAAAGAGAAAAATAGGGAAACTACACTAGGTGTCAGCCATATTCATCAATGTTGTTTTGGACTATTTAAAAATAACTAGGCAGTCTAAGGTTGGAATATTGCTGTAGTATAGGAAATGACGAGTTGGCAGACTTGGAAAAATATAGAAAGACTCAGACTTATGAAGGAAGAGGTTATTCATCCTCAGAGAAAGAGAGGACAATTAAGTAGAATATAGTCTTATATAGATGCATATGAATGTATATGTCTATATACGAGTATGATTATAGATATCTAAGTATATGTATATCTAGTAAATGTATGTATGCATTTGTATATGTATATATCTGTGTGTATATGTGTAATTATGTATGTGCATATATGTATATGTATATGTATATGTATTTGTATATGTATATGTATATATGTTTGTGTGTATATATCTAATCTCGCTTTATTGTAGCTTTCTTTGGGGTAGAGTGGGAAGGGGGAAAAAGAACAAAATAAAAAGTACACAGCATAAAACAAAAGAAAACTTACAAGGAAACAAAGAAAAGATGGACAGCTCTGAACACAACGCATAGTATTTGTTATATAGGCTTTCTTGAAATGGAAATTTATAGCTGTATATTTCGAATCCTCTCTTAAGTTCTGCTATGCATATGGCAATGCTTTTTTTCTTTTCTTATTTTGTATCTGTTTCAGTAGTTTAGTTCACAATATGTTTCTTTTTCTTACTGTGTATTTAAGTTTAAAATTAAAAGAAAAAAGAAGTGTGGTGTAGTGGATAGCTTATTTGGCCTAAAGCCAGTACTACCTAGGTTCAAATCCCACTTCTGATACTTTCTACCTACAGCTTTGTGATCCTGGAAAGTTCGCTTAACATCTATGTGCTTCAAGCAACTCCTTAGGACTTATCTATCAAGTTACAAACCGGTTACACTGAGAGTTGGTGGAGGACACTCCCCAGACTGGGAGTGCCCTCTCCTGAGGAAATGACAAACCCTCACTGTTTCCTGTATACTTCATCCTATATCCTGTCTCTTAGCCTTTGACCAGTAACCCCTATACCTATAATGTACTCTCTCTTCAACTCTGCCTCTTAGAATCCTTGTGCAGCAGGGGGCTGGATTGGAGCATATCTCATGGGGCATACGTGAAGATGGGACTGCAAGGGCCATCACATGGAATGAACAAATGTGGAACTCAGCTCAATTCCATGGAGGCTCCTGTTCATGCATCCTGTTCATCCGTGGAATCTGCTCTCATCCAACCTCCAACTACACTTGATTGTATTTAAGGTTCAACTGAAATTCCATTTCCTATATCAGGGCTTTCCAGATCTCCCAGTTTTTAGGGCTCTTTGCAAATATTTTGTATTTCTTTCTTTGCATGTTGTATTCTCTACCCCACCTCCCCCAATCTAAAATCCTTGAGAGCAGGAGATGCTTTTCTTTTTGCTTTCATAGTTCTAGTGTCTAGCAAATAGTAGGTGTTTAATAAATGCTTGTTGAATGAATACTGTTGAATCTTTCAGTAGTCACATATAATAAGAATGTCCTGAATTCACAGGGTGCTTTCAGGGTTGTTTCTATTATCTGAGTCTATTCTTCTAGCACTAAACTACTTCAGTAGTACAGGCTAAGTAAGGCACTTTGAAAAAGTGAACTAAGTTCAGACCGATGAAGGACGTGTGTATCATTTGGTTGGAATGAGCTAATGTAGGTGAAAGCACTTTGAAAATTGTAGCATTGTGTTGGTATTAAATAGTGTTCCAGGAACCTGAGAGAGTTAAGATAACCCATCTGAGTACTTAACTTGGAATGTAGCCTTAGGGCAGCAAACCTTTGGATAAACGAGAACTTGGCCTTTCTTTATTGTCAAAGCTTTCACTACCAAGGGCCTATTAATTCAGTGCTCCACAATCTCTTCCTGACTGTGTACCTCCTATCTCTGAATTTTGAAGCTCCTGAGAAGTTGTAGCTTCACTCTTCCTGAATGACTCTAAAACATCTCTTGGATACCTACCTGGAATTTTGTGCTCTAATATATTTGAACCATGAGCACCTCCCAGGTGGCATGGATACTAATGGGAAAAGTATGTTGATATACCTCTCTCTGCCTCTCTTTCTTTCTTTTCCTACCCTCCTTCCATCCAGCTCGCTACCTGAACTTTCTTTCTCTCTTGGACAAGAGCCCTAAATTTCTTGGGTATTTGATAATCAAAACCAACCAGAGGAATTACTTATGGCCAGAAACTATTTGAGGAGCACTGGGTTATGGCTCCTTACCATTACTACCATGGTCTGTTTGTATGGGCAAGGCCAGACCTTTATGGTATTCCATCCATTGAGGAAATAGTAGGTTTGGTGTGTTCCTATAGAAATCTCCATTTTGAGGAAGTCTACAGGCTGAGCATAGCATTCCTTCAGTCCTCTCCCAGCTCTGCTCTTGACTCTCTGGATGATCCTCCATTCACTAGAAGTCTTATTACTCTGGAAGATGCCATGGCCCCTGTGGCACTCTCTTCTGATTAGTGAAACGGAAACTCCATTTTGAGGAACTATCCAGGGGAGTCATGCTCTCTCTTTCAATGCTCTCTCAACTCAACTGCTACTGATTCTCTAGACTTCTCCTCCATCCTACAAGTAGCTCTTACAGACCAATGTCATTGCCAAGTATGGGTAGCCTTGACAAGGTAAAGCCAAAATCTGAGCAGCTGTGTTTCAGTTAGGCAAATGCTGATGAGTAGGTGGTATTATGAATGTATGAGTGGGAAGAGAAATGATGAGATAGTAGCAACAGAAGAGGAAGGTGGTAAGCTTTTGAATTTTCATTTAGCACCAGCAGGGAGAAATAACCTAAAAAAAATCTTGGTTCGCCAGAAAATAGCAAGATTCATTCCACTTCCAGCTACAGTGGGAGAAGATTAGCAGAAAGGAGCAAGAGAAGGTCTTAATCTGAAGGATAAGTGTATTGTGGAGGAGGATTGAAGGATTCTGGGATTATGAAAAAGGGCAAAGGTTGAATTTAAAGAAGAGAAATTTGGGAGGATTTATGAAGTTGAAGGAGAAAAAAAGACTGGAGAAGAGGGACTCATGTGGAAAGAGGAAAAGGATTTGAGCTAATGGAAGAGACAGATTCATAAAGAAAGAGTTGAAGATATGGACAAGTAATAACAGAAAAAGAGGGGAAAAGTCTTGAGTTGAAGGTTAATGAAGAGAAGGTGAAAAGGACTCCAGGAGGGGAAAGGGAAGAACTCAAGGAGAAGGAAAAGAACGACTTGAAGAAAAGGAGGCCTTAAAGAGATGAAGTAGGTTAGAATGATTTTGAGTTTCTAATGAGATCAGAAGATGCTAATTAGGGAGCTAGCTACAAGAGTGAGCAAGAAAAACAAAGAAGTGAAAAGCAAAGTATCTTCTAGAAAGCAAGATTAGGACAGAGAACTTTGCAATAACTTAAACACAGGGTATGACTCCAGTCCAATATTCTTAATTGTCCTTTGGACATACTTAACTAGAGGCCCTGTAGGCATCTCAAGTTCAACAAAACTTGGTATCTTTCCCTGAAAATCCTCCCCTCTTCCAAACATCCCTATTCCCATTGAAGGCACATCTATCCCCAAGTCCCCTAGTATGACAAGCTCAGTTTCCTCTCTTCCACCTACCCCATATATCCAATCTGTTATTATCTTATCATTTCTATTTTCAAAATGCCATATACACATATACATACATACTCATATTTGTATATTTACATATAGGCACCTAAATATATGCATACACATACATATAAAGATATGTGCCGTTGTTTATTGTTTGTCCTTTGTGCTCAAACAGGACCAAAATGACATCACACTGTTGGGGTCAGTGTATAGTATATCTGTCTATGGCTGATCATACCAATACAAGTTTGGAAGGTTCTACCACAAGTTGGGCACAAATAGTCCATATGACCATTTGGGAGGGAGATATCTCTAAATTTGCACATCACATTTCTTTTGAGCTACCATAATTCTGTTTTATTCACAGAGCACAGCATCTTCTTTGATGCAGGCTCAATGGTAATACTGGATTTGTCTGGATGTGTCTGGCTGGATGTGTCTCCCATGTCTCACAATCGATATCAAAGTTCTATAGAGAGAACTTGAGAATGCCTGCCATGTGAATACCTTCCTTGTGTGAGTTCTCTCTAAGAGTCTTTTAGGCAAACATATATTGGGCATTCAAACAACATGGCTAGCCCATTGGAGTTGTGCTCTGCAGTAGAATTGGAATTCTTGGCAGCCCAGCTCAAGAGGGGACCTAAGTGTCATCTCATCTTGTCAGGTGATCTTCAGAATCTTCTCGAGACAATTCAAATGGAAGCAGTTCAATTTTCTGACTTGGTATTAGCAGGTTTCCAGTTTTCACAAGCAAACAACAATGAGGTCAGCACAGCTCTGTAGATCTTCAGTTTGGTGGGTAGCCTAATATCTCTTCTCTCCCTTACATTCTTTCAGAGCTTCCAAAATGTTGAGCTAGCTCTGCAATGCATATGTCAACCTCACCATTTTTGTGTACATCACTTGGAAAGTTTACTGCCAAGGTAAGTGAACTTATCCACGGTATTCAAAATTTCTCCATTTGCTATAACCCATGTTTCCATGTATGGATGGTGTGATGCTGGCTGGTGGAGAACCTCTGTTTTCTTGGTGTTAATTGTTAGGCCAAAACTAGCATAAGAGGCAGAGAATTGATCTATATTTTGTTGCATCTCAGCCTCAGAGGCTACATTGAGTGCCCAATCATCCGTGAACAAAAAAAATCATGTACCAACTCTCCCTCTATTATAGTCTTGGCTTATAGACTTTCCAGTTAAATAATTTACCATCAATGTGGTAGTTGACCTTAATGCCATTTTCATCCTTGCTGAAGGCATCTAACTACATTGCTGAAAACATCATGCTAAAAAGCTATATACCATGCTATAAAGATATATACACACATATATGTCTACATCTACATCTGTCTATATGTATATGTATCTATATCCATCTATATCTATACCTACATCTACCTCTATCTCTATCCACATCCATATCCACACTTATCTATATCTATATATCTATCTACATCTACCTTTACCTCTATCTCTATCCACATCCACATGCATCTATATGTATCTCTATCTATATATCTATATACATCTACATCCATATCTATATCTACATCTATAGCTATATCTATCTCTCCTCTCCACTCCACCAGACACTACCCTGGTTTCAGGCTCCCACCACTTCATGCCTGGAGAACTGTATTATCTTTTGGGTTGATCTCCTTCCTCAAGTCCCTCTCCTACTCCAATCCATTCTCTACTCCACTGACAGTGATTTTCCTCAAGTGCAGGTCTGACTATTTCACTTCCTTACTCAATAACCTCCACCAACTCCCTATTACCTCCAGGATCAAATATAAAATCCTGGTTTTTAAAGCTCTACATAACTTGTGCCCTTCCTACCTTTCCAGACTTCTTACACTCTGAGGCCCTCGATGTACTCTATGATCTGATTATATGGTGTAATGTTAAGAAGGATGGGACTTTTTTTTTTTATTGTTTTCTCTTTTTACAATGCTAAAGTAATCAAGTGCCTTTGATTAAGGCTTACTAGGTGTAAAGCCCCAGGCCCACACCCTTTTGCTGATTAGGTATGAAGCCTTCAGGCCCTAAGAAGGGTATATAAACTCAGAGGCTAGCATTTTGTTTAGTGTTCTCACTCACTGGAAGAATATCCTGTGATTTGACTAGATGAGACCCTGGGCAGCCCTTGTTAAGAGCCCCCCAACTTTGAAAAACCCAGATGTTCTTGCTTCTCTCTCTGGTAACTATGTATGTGTTGCTATGGATAGACTGATTTGTGTTATTTGCTCTGTTTATATTATTTTTGCTTGTAATTTCCATTTGTATTTGCTCTGAGGTTCAGGGTGCTGGCTTTTCCTCCTGAACTAAGTGAATGATATAGATTTGATTAAAGTGAGATTTTTAACCCATTAAAATTGCTTTCCTTAGAAAAGCAGATCAAAGAACCTGTGTTGGCAACCCTTCTGTGTGCTGGTCTTACACAGCCACAGTAGCTGTTAGCAACATTGTTGTTACATATGAGTCCTCTGTTTTTCCCACACAAAAATCTTTCTCCCCACTCTGTGCTGTTCCATTGGCTGTCTCCATTCTGTCTCTCTCTTTTCACATCCTTCTGGTGAGAGAGCCCTTTTCTGGTACTGCCACTTTCCTTTCTCCATACCCTTCTTTGTGAGATTACTCTATTTCTCAGGTCATTTTCTACTTCGATTACTTTCTTTTGATCAAAGTGCAGGTCAGCTTTTCTCCCATAAGGAAGGCAAAGGGATGCGAAGAGTAGCTTTATAAGTCTACCATTATCATAAAGAATGATTCGTTCATTTTAAAAAAGGAAAAAATAAACACAAGAGAGGGGCTTCAGTGTGGAAAGAAAGTAGGAAAAGGATTAGAAAAGTCAGAGCAGAATTATGACCTGTGCCAGGAAGTTGGAGGATGGAAGAAAGTGACATTGTAGAGGAAAGAAAGGAGAAAAATCACTTTGAGCTAAGTAATTGATGTGAGGCATACCACTCCCCCAAAGGGGAAGCTGAACTTTTAAGAGGGAAGCAGCTGCTTGTTTTCCAAGTAATAATGAGATAGATCCAGAGGTGTCATCAGGTGAGAGATCCTCCAGTAAAGATGAGACAAAGAAGAGATGAATAGTAGTGACTGGTGACTCACTGACATCAAGGTAGCTCCTGCAGACCTGATAATAATAAAGAAGAAGGCTGCAGTCTTACCATGTCATGTGTTAATTCTTGTAACAGGGTGCTCACACGTGTATTCAGAATATGACAGAGAACTTTCCAAAACTTGTCAAACAACACTTCTGATGATTCATGTGGACACAAATGATAGTGCCAGAAGAAATCTAAGAAAGCATTGCTAAAGACTAGAAAGTCTTGGGGAAGGAATTAAAGACCACAGGAACAAGAGTATTCTTTTCATCGCAGCTGCCAATCAAGGACAAGGGCTCTGAAGAGCAAATTTGATTAGGAAAATAAACTACTGGTTAAGAGGATGGTGTCTGAAATTTGGCATTTCTAGATACCACCTTTCCCACATTCAACAGTTTTTCTTTCTTTTTTTTTGTCAAAGATCCACGTATAGATCATTCTCAGAATATTTTAAAGAAAGAAAGTAGGCAAATAGGTCAGTAGTGATGGATACTCTTTTTAGGCAATGATATAATTTCTGCTTTTTCAATTGTGGGGTTATGTTCTCTCAGTTTTTTAAACATCATCTACCTTTTTCTGAAATGTCTTGTAAGATGGTCCTTCAGTTCTTTTAGGATTGCCTTGCTTCCAGTACATTTCCTGAGTAATCTGGTTCAGTTTTTCAGTGTAATGCTGCCTTCTAAAATGCTATTTCAACCTTCTTCAGGATGTTAGGGTTTGAAGTATTGGATCCAATTGTAGCGGGTCTTTTACATCTAATTATGAAAGAAATACTGATAAAGTTGGTCATTTTTCTACTGATTTTTGCTCTCCTGGCAGTTCAATATGAATGTTCTTTGGACAATATGGCCCGATTAGTCTAAGTGTTTGAAGATATGCTTTTACTTCTACTGCTTTTAATTGTTTTATGAGGTGATATTATTTGTAATACTCTGCCAACCTCCTCTCTAAAGTATTTTACAATTGAGTTTATATTTTATACACCTGTTGGCCTTGGCTGGTATGTGTCTCCACTTGGCAAGTGGATGAAGTGTTGGCTGACTATGGCTGTTTCTGCTCTCTTCTGGCCTCTTTGTTATGATCTTTATAATAGCAGAAGAAATTTAACAAGTCTAGGGAAAAAGGGGCACAAATTTGTGAAAAATGTAAATTTTGATAATATGCCAGGCAACAAACTCAGAAGAAATTTATTAAGCTTGATTTTAAATGAGAACCTTAGAATTGCTTCTTCTTAAAGTATCTTGCTTATATTCTGTTTATTGAACAGAACATGATGAATATGAAATTCTGTTCATCTGTACTTAGGGTACTACATAAGGGCTTGTTCCTTAAGTAGATTGACATCCAAAGGCAAAGACTTTTAGCAGGAGATGAAAAGAAACAAGTAAGAAATTAGGCTCAAATATTTCTCCCCACCCTCTTAAATCCACTCTTCATGTACCTGCCAAAGTGATATTCCTAAAGCCTAAGTATGACCATGTCACTCCTCAGTTCGTAAAGCTCTAGTGGCATCTTTTTGTCTCCAGGACAAAATATAAACTTCTCTATTTGGTATCTAAAGTCCTTTGGAATCTGCCTTCTGGCTAGATTGAGGCTTACTTACTTGTTATGTCTCATTATACATCACTCCTCTTTACATACTCTGTTCCAAACAAACTGGTCTGCTTGCTGTTCCCATACACATTTGGTCTCCCACCTCCAAGCCTTTGAACAGATGGTTCCCTGTGCCTGGAATGAACTCTTTCCTTACCCTTGCCTTTTAGAATCCTTAATTTTCTTCGAAACTCAGCCCAAATGCTTTCTTCTCAATGAAGCTTTTGCTCATTATCCCAGCAACTAGCTTCTCCACCAAAAATTACTTTGTATGTATTTTGCAGTATACTTCATGTGTATATACTATTTACTCTCAATATAATTTGAGAACTTTGGGGGTAGGACTTGTTTAATTTTTATTTTTGTATCCCCAGTGCCTAGGATATTATTTGGTTTATACCTTAATAAATACTGATAACTAAATTATTTTTCCTGGTCTCAGTAAGTCTTTTTCATTGAGGACATATATCATGGTATATATACTCTGGTGCCCAAGTTTTAAATGTGTTACTCTTTGACGTGAAACTAAATCTATTAGGTTCTTTTGATAGTTTCCACATTTAGCATTCCCTTAGCTTCACAACACCTCTGAGTCCCTTTATCTTTCACAAAAAGGACTTTTCAAGTCTCTGATGCAAAGCTGGAATATGATACAGTGAAATGACCAGTCTCCTGGCTGTGAGAATACCCAAGCTATAGTCTCTAATAAGCCTGGTGATGATCACCAAGTGGCTTTCTTACTCTACTTATTCTATTCTTTCCTCTCAAGGATATCTGTTTCTTTTTGTTCCCTAACCTGTTGCTTTATGTTCTCTACCACTGATAGGTACTTCATCCATACATGAATCGTAGCATATAGGTCTAGAAGGGATTTTAGATATCATCTGGGCCAACTCTCTCATTTTGTGGATGAAGAAACTGAGGAATAGGGAGATTATGTGATTTGTCCAAGGTCACACAGGTAGTAAGTAGCAAAGCTGGGATTTGAAGTTGAGATCTCAGAGTTTAAAACTTAATCCATTTTCATTATGTTGTTCACTTGTGTCCAACTCTTTGTGACCCCATGTGGGGTTTTCTTGGCAAAGATGCTGGAGTGGTTTGCCATTTTCTCCTCCAGCTCATTTTATAGATGAGGAAACTGAGGCAAAAAGGGTTAAGTGACTTGCCCAGGGTCCTGCAGCTAGTAAGTATCTGAGGCCAGATTTAAAATCATGAAGATAAGTCTTCCTGGCTCCAGGTCTGAGACTCTATCCACTGTGCCACCTAGCTGCCCCATTTTTCACTATAATACACTATAAACTCTGTTTCATAAAACAATGACTTAGGAAACAGCTAATCATTCTCAGCCAATGATTGAATCATAAGGGCAGATGGAGTTCCCAGTGAAGTTAAGCATTTTAAGCCATGGAAACATTAAGTTACTTTGGGGACTTTTCATAGCATTTTACAACAACATAACCAAAAGTCATAAAGACAGAAGCACTTACGGAATTCACTGGCCATAGGTACTATGCAAATGAATACTATCAAATTGAGTGAGCAATATTCTATGACACTCAAATATGATCTCATTAATCTGGGAGTTCCCTCAAACAATGCAGACTGAAACCCATCCATACCTGCTCATCCTTTGTAACTTTCCCCCATCATATTTCCCCCCAAAGATTTGTACAGGGGTCCATCCAAGGTACTGGGGGGCTCTCTTTTTTCTGCTAATATTATAATGGTATTAGGAGAAAACTGGTCACCCACCTGGTATTCCTTACTCTCACCACATGATCAGCCTATCTTCTCTTTGTCATAAAATTCTTTACTTCTACTGTTCTTTGGGATTCCTTGTTGGTTTTATGTTGTAGTCTACTAACACCCAACATGTCTTTCCATTGCCCTCTGTACGGTGCTCATTTTTAGTTCTTAAGAGGTACTGGTATTCATGGTCTTGCTGCCATATAATTCTCTTTTAGACATATTGGCTTTGAGATATCTATGGAATAATCAGTTCAAAATATCCATTAGGCCGATGATGATGTAAGAACTAGAACTTGGAAGAAACACTAGATATATGTATTTTGATATTAAGATGGAGATAGAAATCGATATAGAATTCTAATTATCTTAATATGTGTATGTATATGTATATACACACATATGCATGTATGTATATGTACATGTATACATATACATATATACATATATATATATATATATATATACACACACATATTGTCATCTGCAAAGAGCTAATTTAACCTATAGGACCATATGAGGTAACCAAGTATAGAGAAGAAAGAGAAGAGGGCCTAGGACAGAGCCCTGTGGAAAACTCATACTTACAGGGCATGAAGTGGATCATAACCATCTTCCTTATCTGTAGTTATAAGATAGATTGTTTTTTAAATACAGGCAAGGTTTTACTTTTATATCTATTAAATTTCAGCTTATTAGATTCAACCCAATACCTTGGACTATTGAAATCTTTTTGGTTCCTGATTCTATTAAACATCTTATCTATCTGCTCCATCTTTGTATCTCCTATAAATTTGAAAACTATGCCATCTGTACTTTAAGTAAATGATAAAAATGTTGACCAGAAAAGAACCAAGGACTGACCCTTGGAACAATATACTCTATAGATTTCTCTCCAACATAACACGGAGCTATTAATGAATGCTCTTTGAGTGTGGTCAATGGACCAGTTCCAAATCAAACAATTGTATTCTTGTCACTCCCACATCTTTCTAATTTGAATAGAAGATTAGCATAAGAGACTTTGTCAGATATCTTGCCATGATTGAGGTAAACTATATATACATTTCTATTACTGTGTAATCTTGTTAAAAACAGAAAATAAAGTTAAGCCAGAATGACTTGTTTTTGATGAAGTCAAATTTTTAGTGGCAACTACTTCCCCTTTCTAAGTGCTCTAACTCGGGTTGGTACAAGATATGCAGGAATTAACACGAATATATAAAACCAAGAACTATTCCTCAAAGGATCGATGGTCAAAGGATATGAATTTCCTTAAAAAAAAATTCTAACTATCACTAAACCTACAAAAGATTGGTCCAGACCACAAATAATATGAGAAATGAAAATGAAAACCACTGTGTCATTTTCCCTTATACTTAGTAAACTTGCAAAGATGATAAAAGATGGAGATAAGCAGTATTTGAATGTGTTTTGCCTGAAGACAGGGACACTGGTAGAGCTGTAAATTGGTTTAACTATTATGGAAAGCAATTTGAAATTATGCTAAAAGAGTGGCTAAAATGTGGGGAACCACAGCCTGGAGTCCACATGTGGCAAGTGCAGCCCTCTTACTGAATCCAAACTTCGCAGAACAAATCCCCTTAATGAAAGGATTTGTTCTATAAAACTTGGACTCAGTCAAAACGCTGCCCTTAAGGACCTAGAAAGCCACATGTGGCCTTGAAGCCTCAGGTTCCCCACCCCTAGTCTATACCTTTTGACCCATAGGTACCATTGGTAGGTATAAGGCCAAGAAGAGCAAAGATAGAAAGATAGAAAGATCCCATATCCCTGAAGATATTCATAGTAATACTTTTTGGGCTATCAAAGAACTATCAAAGTAGGTGCCTCTTGATGGGGAATGACAAAACATATTATGATACATTAATGTTATGGGATATTACTGCACTATAAGAAATAGGAAATAGTATTTGAAGAAACCTAAGAAGACTTCTATGAACTGATGAAAAGCAAAGTAAGCAGAACCAGAAAAATAATATACTATATCTATACAATGACAGCAACATGGTAAATGGGGGAAAAAAAGGAAACACTGCTGTGTAATTAGAATGACCAAGTCTGGTTTCAAAGAAGAGTTAAAAAATGTGCATTCTCCCTTCAGAGTAGAGGTGGGGAGAAGACTGGGATGATATGCTAATTAGTTAAAACTTTTTTTT
>CM053623.1:370284257-370303960 GCA_028646595.1 Phalanger gymnotis
AAAAAAAAAACAATCCACAATGAACATTAAATTGGAAACCCAAGAAATTAATAAAGTTGAAAGTAAAAAAAAAAGCTTTTAAAATTTTACTTAATTAAAATTTTTTTAATTACATGAAAAACAAATTTTAACATTAATTTAAAACTTTTTGAGTTCCAAATTCTTTCCTCCCTCCCATCCTTCCCCCTCTCATTGAGAAGGCAAGCAATTTGCTATAGATTTATATATATATATATATAATGGACAGTCATACAAAACATATTTCCTTATTAGTCATGTTGTGAAAGAAAACATAGACCAAAAACCAAGAAAAATAATGAAAATTTTAAAAAGTATGCTTCATTCTGTACTCTTCTGTACTCAGACTCTGTCAGTTCTTTCTTTGGAGCTGGATAGCATTTTTCATCATAAGTCTTTTGGAACTAAGATCATTTTATTGCTAGGGACAGCTAAGTCGTTGACTGTTGATCATCATACAATACTGTCCTTATTGTCTAGAATGTTCCCCTAGTTCTGCTCACTTCACTTTGCATTGGTTCATGTTCTGAAAGTATCCTACTTCTCATTTTTTATAGCACATCAGTATTCTATCACAATCATATACCACGACTTATTTAGCCATTCCCCAATTGATGGCCATTCCCTCAATTTCCAATTCTTTGCCACCACAAAATGGGCTACTATGAATATTTTTGTAAATATTTTGTAGCCTGGGGACCACAGACTTCCAAGGAGTCAGTGGACAGATTTCAAGAGTTTGTGACCTTGGATGGGGAAAAATAGCATCTTTATCTTTTTTTCTTTTTTTGGTGGGGGGAAGGCAGGGCAATTGGGGTTAAGTGACTTGCCCAAGGTCACACAGCTAGTAAGTGTGTCAAGTGTCTGAGGCCATATTTGAACTCCGGTCCTACTGACTCCAGGGCCCATGTTTTACTCACTGTACTACCTAACTGCCCCATAACATCTTTATCTTAATAAATTTGGTTTCCATTGAAATACTAGATATTTTGATTTTATGCATTTAAAAACATGGAGGTTTCACCAGACTGCCAAAGGATTAAAAATCCCTCTTCTAGACAGCCTCTCCTTTCTTCCTTCATCTTCCCACTCTTGCCTCTTAAGTGAGGTTGCCCCTAAGGCTCCATGCTCAGCCCTCTTCTTTCTCTATCCTTTATCCCTAGGCAATCTTACTCACTTCTAAGGCTTTAATGATCATCTCTATACATGACTCCTAAATCTACATATACCCTTGCACCTATACCTATTATTTTTCTTTGGGATTCACTTTCACATTTCAGAGGGATTGACTGACATTGCCACTTGGATATACTGCCTTGGAAACTCAGTGCCTCACCTTGAACTCATCTTCCTGCTTCTTTTCTCCCACTTTCCTAGTTCTTTGATGATAATTGCCTTTCCCACAGTCACTCAGGCCCAACACTTCAGTCATCTCTAGTTCCTCCCTCATTCTTCTCTCTCTCATGTCCAGTCAGTTGCCAATGACACCATGTATACAAAGTTTTAAAATTTACAAAATGCTTTCCTCACAACACCTTTGTAGTGCAAATAATGATGATGATGAAGATTATCCTCATTTTAGTGATAAGGAAATTGAGTCAGTGAGAATTGAAGTCACTTGCCTGTGGTGGCAGAATTAGTTAACCATCTAAGGTAAGATTTGAACCTAGGTGTCCTGATTACAAATTCAGTGCTTGATCTCTTATGTCAAGCTGCTGAGTCCTATTTATTTTACCTCTATACCATCCTTCTTATTCTTCCTCCATTTTCACTTATATTCTCACCACCTTAGTTCAGATCCTCATTATCTCATGCTTATACTAACAGAATGGCCCCCTAACTTAAGACTCTGCCCTCTCCAATCCATCCTTTATATAATTCTTCCTTCATGATGGAGTGGACAAGTTATTTATAATAATATAAAGGACAAATATACTCTTCCTGTTAATTAAGGAGCAAAATGATTGCTTCTAATTTCCTTCCTACTCACTTTCCTGATCAAATGTCCTACCTAAACTCTCTGGGGTGGGTGTGGGGACTTGAGGGGATGCTAGGAAAACCGTTTGTCTAGTCATAAGGAGAGCAGGAAAATTTCCAAACCCTTTGGCTATGCTTGGAATGTCAATTATAGGGAGAGTGATTCAGCCTCGGGGTCTTTTCACATAATGTAATATTAGCTCAACAGGAGCTGAGTCACAGGTCTGTGAACTTCAAAAGAAAGTGTATTGATGTTTAAAGCTTAGTTAAAATCTCACCAGAATATTTTTCTGGTCACTGGTCAAGAATTGAATGTCAAAGGAAATTTTTCAGAGAGGAGTTCAAAAGGCAACACAATAAAACACCAGCTATCTTGAAGGATTCCAGAAAGGCCCCATTTCTGAAAGTGCCCCCACACTAAGAATAATCTCCGGTGGTAAAGTACACGGAGTATCTTATTCATTTTGGTTTTGCCCTCTGCACTTAGAATACTAGTGTGCGCATCAGACTTGAAAGGTTTTCTGTTTGATAGGTGAAAGAAAAAACAGTTCCAGAGCCACCCAACCATAAATAAACAGAGCCAAGGTGAGTTAAAGACAAAGATTATATCTGATAGTATGTGATTGTTCAGATTGGAAGGAGAGGGCTACTCTGATTTAGTGGTGAAGTAAATAAATGTCTCATTTTAAAAAATACAAATAAAAGCTGAGAGCTATGAGGCATGAGACAAGAAGGAAGAGAAACAGAAGTCGAGATTTAGGAGTATATGTCAGACTGCTCATGGCAACGGCATGGAAGTGTGATTAGAAATGATAACGGGGTGGAAGAAAAGCTAATCAGAGAACAGGGAAGATGAAATCTAGCAGTGGATAATCAGAATAAGAGGCGGCTCTCTGGTCGAGGGTGAGGGGAGTAGGGAACGAACCACCACCTGCTCTGTAGCTCAGTAGCCCTTGAAAGTATCAGTGTACTCCACTGGAGGCCCAACAACCAGCATAATTCAGAAGTTTGAAATACTATCCAAATGTTTAGTCATGGGCATGCACAGAGTGTGAGCTGGGTGTGCTAGGACTCCAAGGAGCATTTCCACTGGCTCTTGCCCTCACTCCACATCTAGGGTTCTATCCATTGTGCCACTTAGCTGCTTTAAAAGAATAATTTTAAAATGCATAAAATATAATATAATACATAGGATTACAGAAGAAATAAATAATATTGAATAGTTATCAAAATATTTTAAAAATGGATCACAGGTGAAGAATTCATGATCTACAGCAATGTGTGTGAAAAAACAGCCAAGTGGAAATAGGTGTATCAATCACCCCATGATATACATTCCAATTTTCCATTAATAAAAACTAATGGGTAGCAACATAAAGGGATTATACCAGCCTTGAAAGAGAAAATGGACAGCTGTAGCCAAAATGGGAAAAAAAGAAAAAGTCCAAGAGCATATGGATAGATGAAGAGAATATTGGTTCATCTGTTCTGAATAATAGCAAGACTCAAGTTTTTCAAATTGTTGCAGCTTAAAGAGCCCTCTAAAGCTATAGAGTGGAACCATAGAATGTACCGACCTAAAATAGAATTGTTGGACTATGTTCTCAGCATGTATATTTCTCAGTAAAAATATAGGTGGGTACCCATATCTCTGTACCAACACCCAGTGAAAAAGGAAAAGAATTCTTTGGGCGAACACAACTGACTGCACTATGTGTATTTTTGGAAGGGTAGCTTTAGATTTCAAGCCACAACATGGAATGAAAAGTTAAGATATGCCTGTTAGTCATGATACTCTGAAAGAACTATAACATATTTTTTTCATAGAAGTAATTTCTAAGTAGTCTTTTTTCTGAATAATTTTACAATGCTGATGAAAGCAGTCTATTTTTGTTCATTTTTTCTAGCTTCTACCTTGGGAGGTGCTAGTGAGGCAAGCCCCCTAGAGTTAAACAAAATAAGGACTAGTGAAGGTCAGCTGTGGATGGTTCAACCTACCTTAATAAAAAAGAGTCAAATGACCACAACTCAAGCAGTTATCAAAGCCTTTTTTTTTCAAAAGGGCAAATTCCAGGACCACTCCTGGAGTCAGTGACCGTCCTCTAATCTCTCTGAAGCTTTTGACACTGTTTTCCATCATCTCTTACTGGATACTCTTTCTTTCCTTTTATAGTGGGCCAGGTATGTGTGACTTATGCCAGGCTGATATGTCCAATTTGAGTCTGGAATGATATGAGACATGTATAGTCCACCTAACAATCATCAAAAGGAGGTTTATTTAACCATAGTAGGGAAGGACATTCAGACATGGTACAGTACTGATTCAGCCAAGCATAACTTCCCTTGTGACAGTGTTGGTTAGGCTGGTCTCTGGGACAGAAGCTCAACAGAGGAGTTTGTGACTATTTCCCCCTAGCTTTGACACTTAAGGCCCCAGGAAGCTGTATTCACAGCCTAAGAATTTTAATCCCATGAGCACTTCTACAGGATGGTTTCAAAATATTTTAAAGGAAAATCTCACTTCGCTTTCACCAGAGAAGTCCTCAGGATAATGATCCTACCACCTGTTGGTTTAAGAAACATCACAATCAGGGCAGCTACTTGGTGTACTGGATAGAGCACCGGCCTTGGAGTAAGGAGGACCTAAGTTCAAATCTGGCCTCAGAAACTTACTAGATGTGTGACCTTGGGCAAGTCACTTAACTCTGATTATCTCCAAAAGAAACATCATAATCTTCTATATTTCTTCTCACTTTTCTCTTTCCATCTTCTTCACTGGTTTCTCATCCTCTTTCCAGTTTCTTCAGATGGGTTTCTAAAAGGGGCAGTTATCGGCTACCTTCTTTTTTCTCAGCATCCTCCCTCAATCTTGGCAATCTCCTTCACTATCATGGCTTCACCTTGAGCTTTATATGTAGATGACTCCAAAATCTACACTTCCAGTTTTTACCTGTCTACACCCAAATCTTCAGTCACCTTCAAGACATTCCTACTCAGAGATCCCACCAGCACCTCAAGCTCAAATTTTTTTTTTTTTTTTGCAGGAGGGAAGGCAGGGCAATTGGGGTTAAGTGACTTGCCCAAGGTTACATAGCTAGTAAGTGTGTCAAGTGTTTGAGGCAGGATTTGAACTCAGGTCCTCCTGACTCCAGGGCTGATGCTCTACTCTCTGCGCCACTTAGCTGCCCCTCAAACTCAAAATCTAAAGTTAATTTGATTATGTTCTAATGTGATCTCATTATATTTTCCCCAAACCTACTCTGTCTTCTGACCAGTATTTCTGCCTGTAGTATTATCATTCACACAATTTCCCATTTTAATGAACTTCAGATTATAGAGAGGGAGTATGGTATAGCTGATAGAAGGTTGAGCTTGCAGCCAGGAAGATTTGAGTTTGAGTCCTGATTCAGATACTTTTGGGAGGGGGAGTAGGGGTGGGCAGGCCCTGAGCAAGGCACTTAATTTCTCTGGACCTCAGTATCCTTATCTATAAAATGACAGAGTTAGAGCCAATGACCTCTGAAGTCCCTTCCTGCTGTGGATACTATAAATTTGATGATACTATGTCTATGATGCTGTAACTTTTTTTCAAATAGAATCAATTACCAGGTGTTATTGATGTCTTCAACATCTCTCAACTGGTTTTTTTTCTCTGAAAATCCATTACCCCTACCAGAAGGCGGCCCTTTTTTCTACCTCCTCCCAAGATTATTTCCATAGCCTCCCAATAGGTCTGCTGGTTTCTACTCTTCCTCCCCACTCTCCACTTTCCCATCATTTCTTCATATGGTTGCCAGAATAATCTTTTTTACTCATAGAGCTGGTCATGTCTCTCCTCCACTGAGAAATTTTCAGTTCTTCCCATTGCTTCCTTACTAACTCTGCATTTAAAGTCCTCTGCGACCTAATCTTTCCAGCCTTAACTCACCTATATTACAATCATACAACAATTGCTGATATCATTCCCCTATTCTCATCAGTCTTCTGTTCACTCTTATATTCTATGCTAGCTAAATCTTGACCTCAGTTCAACAAGCATTTACTTATTGTGTCTACTATCTGCTGGGCACTACACCAGGTAATGGGGTTAAAAAGCCAAAAATAAAAGTATTTGTATTCAAAAAGCTTGTATTCTACCAAGGGGATAAAACATATCTCAATATATACAAGGTAATATAAGGAAGCAATGAGTGTGAATAGCGTTGGGGATGCAGAGTGGAACCCAAGAGGTTTAATAAAGGAAGAGGTAAGACCTATGTCTGCATTGGTAGCTAGTGTATCACAGTAACTTAGGTATCTCATAGGCATCTGCAGCCATCAAAAAAAGGGCTGAATTATGTTTTGGAATTATACAATACACTCTAGAAAGATTTTCATAAAAATCAAAAGTTACAGTTCTAGCACCTACAGGTGCTAGGGCTTTTAGCTCTTTGGAAACCTCACTTTCTAGAATTGCTTATCCCTGGAGGGTTCCCGACAGCTGTAGTTTTATCGTACTACTCCCTCAGTTGAACCCCAACTCTTAGCCCCACACCCTCAAGAAAAAGCTCACATTAAACAATAAAGATATGTATGTTGGCTTTGGAACATATATTCAAAAATACCCAATATGAGTGCTTTCTTGATTTGCATAATCTTTTGCATGCTACTGCCATATCTACTTTTTGCCAACCTCTACACATGCAAAAGATGGGAATGATACAATACAGGTGTACTTTTCAGTATACTTCTGAGATTTAGCAGGTTTAAAAGGAATTTGGTTCTTTGGGCTTTTTAAAGAAACCTGAAAAGGTGAACTTTCTGCCTCAGCTGTCTCTG
Source organism: Phalanger gymnotis (assembly GCA_028646595.1). NCBI lineage: Eukaryota > Metazoa > Chordata > Mammalia > Diprotodontia > Phalangeridae > Phalanger > Phalanger gymnotis. The sequence goes on from CM053623.1 coordinate 370,291,071, forward strand.
TGCTTAGGCCCTCATTAATCTAAGGAGTGCTGGCCAACTACTATGGCAGGGACTTTAGAGTTTAAAGTCAGTCTTTTAAATTGCAGTCAGGAACAAAGGCAGGGAGGGCAGAATAAGGAGGAAAGGTGAAATAGGTTTTGTGACCCCATCCCCTACAGTACAATATGCAAGTGATAGGTCTCCACTGGAGAGTTCCCAAGGTGAGGGCAGGCTACCCTTCATCTCTAATCAGTGAAGTCTTTTGTCTGAGCTGTATGTCCACATAACCCAGGTACTGGTAATGCAATCACATTCTGAATCAATGCAGTCATCTCTCAGGTGGGGCCCTGAGATAAATCTGTCCTTATATAATCATATTGGAGCAGTCAGTGCCCATAGAGGAGTAAAAATCAAGGCTTAGAAGGTGAACACAAGTCATTTTACTTTTTAGAAGGGCTGAGAAAGGTAACATAAGTGCCAGGATATATTAATTTACACTTTGCAAATTTCAAAGCACTATATAAACTTGCTATTTCTATTATTATTCCTTTAAATCTAATACTGCTTATGTTTTTAAATTACTGATTGAAATGACACCAAATAACTAATTTCTCTTAATATACTTATCTAAATGAATCACCAACCTAATCTTTCTTATGGATAGTAGACTGGAATACTAATACAAATTAGCATTAATACAGTAGTATCATTAAACACAGAGGAAAACACAGTGAGTTTCCTTTGAGGAAAAAAAAGCACAATTCCCTTAACAATACCAAACTTCTCCTAGAATTGTAGTGCTATTTTTTTAATACCAATATTCTACCCGTGGCATTAGATGGCTACACATCACATGACACTAATTTTCACATAATTGCTGTTCTGTCATGTCCTACTCTTCATGACCCCATTTGGAATTTTTTTGGGTATAGATACTGGGTCGCTTTGCCATTTCCTTCTCCAGTTCATTTGAGAGATGAGGAAACTGAGACAAACAAGGTTAAGCAACTTGCCCAGAGTCACACAGCTATTAAGTATCTGAAGCCGGATTGGAACTCAGGAAGAAGAGTCTTTCTGACACCAGGCCCTGCATTACCCAATGCACCACCTAGCTGCCCCTTTGAAATAATAGAAATTGATAACTCATTGGACAATGGAGTGGCTTCAATCAATAACAAATAAGATATTTTAAAGAAGTATTTGAGTACAAATGTCATCAGGGAAATACATGCTCAAATGAAAACCAGAGCATGGGCTGGTGGTAAGAGGGACAGTAAAGGCAGACTGCCTGAGTACTGCAACGAAATCCTGATGATACTGCAAGAGGTAAAGGAAGGTCCCTAGCTCATTGGGTGGTTTCCCTGTGGTGAACTGTGAGAGGAAATGGACAAGAGTTAACTGGGCAGGTATAAAAAGGTAGCATTTTTTTTAAGATCACTAGCCATATGGAAGAAATGTATAAAATCAGTGTGCTGTGTGTTTGGGGTGGGGGTGGTGGCGGGGAAACATGTCCCTCAAAATAGTAGTGTTAGAGGTAAAAGAAATCTAGTTCTGGAGGGCTGTAAATAAAGACTCTCAGTCACTTTCCATCTCAAAGAGAGCAGCCCCACTATTTTAGGCTTCGAGATGAGATCAACTCCGGGGAAACACCCTACCCGAACAGATTTGATCTTGGGCAACAATTAGGTTACTCCAAAGTTAAGACATTCTCTATTAACCTTCCCCCTTTCTGCTGCCCTGCCTCTCCCCCACCCCCATCACCTGGCATCTTGTCTCTATTATTCAATTTCCACAATAAGGAAAGTGTCTTGGAGCAGCCTCAGTTGGAGGAGCAGCAGACTGCTTTTGCTTCCTGCCCTAAAGCTGTGCAAAACCCTACGTGCAATATGTGTATCTCTCTTTGTTTTGCAGAGTTGTTAGCCTCCTGGCCACTTCCTATCAGTTGATGCTAATTCAACTTTTTTTTTCTTCTGGCCTCTTGATTTATTGTCCCCCAGGTCTAGGTAGGAGGAATTACTCTCCTAGTGGATCTTTGGATCCCTGGGCTGAAGAATTCCCCAACAGATGGAACATTAAAATCAATAGGATCATGTATACATTCGACTAATTGAGAACTCTAACATAACATAGCTCATTAATTTATTAATGCATATTCAGTGCCATACCCATTTTTATAGACCTAAGGAAAAATGATAATGAAATTCTTCTACAGTAACAAAACATCAAGAATCTTATCAGAAATGACTGGGGGGAAAGTGAGAAAGAAGGAAGCCTAGCAGTACCAGATCTCAAACAAGGCAGTAATCATTAAAACAATTTGATACTCATTTAAAAAAAAATGAAGACGTCTTTTTGTTTTGTTTTGTTTTTTGCAGGGCAATTGGGATTAAGTGACTTGCCCAAGGTCACACAGCTAGTACGTGTGTCAAGTGTCTGTGGCCGGATTTGAACTCAGATCCTCCTGATTCCAGGGCCAGTGCTCTACTCAATGCTGCCCTCAAAATGAAGATGTCAATCAGTAGAACAGGTTATGTACACAGCATACTGAAGCAAATGAATACAGTAGCAAAGTATTTAATAAACCTAAAGATCACTTTTAATGGGTTAAGGATTCTCTGACAAAAGCTGCTGGAAAAAACTTAGAAGCAGTATGCCAAAAATTAGATATAGACGAATTTCTCATATCATATAGTAAGATAAATTTCAAATAGATATATGACTTAGACATCGAAGAGGAAGTAAACAAATTAGAACGATTTTGAATCTTTGGGTAGTGGAAGAGTTCACAATCAAACAAATAAAAAAGGATACGAGAAAATAAAATAGATAATTGTATTATATAAAATTTAAAAGATTTTGTGTGAATAAAGTTAAAATTAGAAGGAAAACAGTTAAGTGGGAAAAATAGGTGTAGCAAATTTCTCTGATAAAAGTCTTATATCTATGAAATATAAGAAACCGAATCACATTCATAAGAGCAAGAGCCACTTCCCAATAGATAAATGGTCAAAGGATATAAAAAGGCAGTTTTTCGAAGGGAGAAATGTAAGCTATTAACAAGCATATGAAAAAATACTACAAATCAGCAATAATTGGAGAAACTCAAATTTAAAAAATCCTGAAGTTTGACTTCATACCCATCAGAAGGGCAAAGTTGACAAGAAGGGAAAAGGATAAATATTGAAGGGACTGCAGGAAAGCAGGTATATTATGTACTATTGGAGGAACTATGAATTGATCTAATAATTCTGGAAAGCAATTTGGAACTATTCTCATACTACAAAGAGATCAAAGAAACTGGAAAAGGACATATACATTTAAAAAATCCAGCTCTTGTTTTGGTGGCAAAGAACAAGAGGCTAAGAGGGTCAATCAATGGAGTATAGCTAAACAAATTATGGTATATCAATGTGACAGAATACTATTTTGTCAAGAAATGATGAGAGGGATGGTTTCAGATAAACTTGGGACTTCTTGTATGAAGTGATGCAGAGTGAAGTGAGTAGGGGCTAGAGAACAATAATAAGAAAAACTATTTTGAAAGACTTGAGAACTTTGATTGATGCAGTGACAAACCTCATTTCCAAAAGATGAATGAAGTGAAAATGAAATATTCCATCTGCTTTTTGACAGAGAGGCAGTAGACTCAAAATACATAATCTTGGCCTATGAGAGAGTTTGCTTTGCTTGACTCCACATATTTGATAGGAGGGCTTCCTTTATACCATATAATAAGATGAAATTCCTTCTATAAATGAATTTAAAAAAATATAATTCAAGCAATAGCCTATGATTAGAAGCAGTATGGAGTAGCGACAGTGTTGGACTAAAATCCTGCCTCAGACGTTTGCTGGCTAAGTGACCCTGGGTAAATCATTTAATCCTTCTCTATCTCAGTTTCTTCATCTGTAAAACAAAGGGGTTGAACTCATTGGCCTCTAAGATCCCTTGTAGCCCTTAATCTGTGATCCTAGGAGCCTTTTTTTGGTCCAGAGGTTACTGGCAATAGGTCCTTCAGCACTGAGAACTCTCTCCAATAGTTAGAATGTAGTAATCAAGGTTTTTTTTTAATTTAATTTTTAATTTTTATTATATTTTATTAACCTGGCCATATTCTTCATTCCATATGGCCTTGAAAAGAGCCTCTTTGCCATATAGTGTATATATAATAAACTTGACATAAGATAAGTCTGTGTTGCAACTAAATTGACTGTATGACTAATGATTAAAGAAAAACTGAATTTTCATACTGATTCTTATGAAAACTTTCAAGGAATAAAGACAGCAGAGAGAGCTGCTTAACAGTTTCTGAGCTGTGGCCCATAAAATGAATAAATCAAGTCAGAAAACATTTTCCTCCTCCCTCCACCAGAAAAACTAAGGGCATCAAAATTCATTATCATTTCTGTGAACATGAATGTAAAATATTAATGTTCGTTAAGAAGTCTAGTGGATATGTCAATATCACATTTATCTGAGGAAAGATCCAATGCCACCAATTTCCTTGACAATTGGGATAGAAAGCATATAAAGTTATGAATCAGTTATAAAGTTCACTTTATTTCTTTTACTTTTCGTATTTAGCTTCTATGAATAGAAAGTATGCATTGTATTACAGATGTATTTTTAAGCTATTTCAGATCAGAAATAATGATCTGGCAGACATCAATTAATGTCTCATTGAAAAGCTTTTGCTATTAATTACTCTATATTTTATATTTTTGTGTGGCTATTCACACATGCATGTATTCATGTATATATATTCAAACACATTCTTCTCTCTCTTAATTTCTTCTCTTTGTAATCATTAATTGCTTTAATGTTACTGTTATAGAGAAGTACCTTAATTGAGTTGTAGAGAAAAGTTAAAAATGAATCTAATCATACTATTATGGATTTGGAAGACATTTTGGAAGTACTTTAGTAGTGGAAGTACTTTCCACTCAATGATCAATACCTACTCTGATAAATGACCAACAAGCCTCTGCTTAAATACTTCCAGTTGTTATATTCCTGCCTTTCTCATAGGACTCTGGGGACAAGCAAGGGCTAAGGAGCAAGACAGCGGCCAAGGAAGTGATGCAGGTTGGGAAATTCAGAGAAAAGAATCTGAGTTTGAACATGCAGAAGGAAGTTCCAGAAATAGCATTGGAGTTCATGACAGTCACATGGGCCCTCATCTTCATCTGCTTTGCTGAGATTTTAATATCAATCAGGCAACGGGAGATTATGAAGCACCTACTACTTCCAGATATTGTCGCACAAATACACCATGATACACTAAATGTGTTTAAAACATAATTTAAAGATTTTATTTTGTATTTAAAATTATACTAAATGAAAAATAAAAAAAAAAACTAAAATTATACTAAATGCATTTGTACCAGAGATACAAACACACTAAAATGAAACAATGGCCTATGTCCATTGGAGATCTCTTGCATATTTTCTAGTATGAAAGGAACAGAGACAATTTAAATGCATGCAATAGGTGCAACAATCATCTAGGAATGAAACTCATACCTAGTGGCTCCTGGCTTGTTTACTAGTGCTTCCTTCAGGAGGCGTCCTATCTTGCATCATTAAACTCATCCAACTAGTTGGTGAGGTCTTCCTTGCTCCCTACTGGGAGCAAAGGGGAACTAGATTTCTGAGCTTTTTTTTTTTTAACTACTTGTAGCTTTGTGGGGGTAAGAAGGGTATTGCTGCACAGACTCTAGAAAGGCTGAAGGCCAGGAATGCTCATTCAGAGTGCATTGATAATGACTGGTTATGGTTCATTTCTGATTAATTATGTAGCATGACCATAAAGGTGGTGAATGTAGAAAGTACCTGAAAGGCAAGTGATAGATGGTAGTAGCCAAGATGGATTGTAATATTTGATTGGAAGATGTAGACATATTACCATAATAGCCAGGTGAGAACCCAACATCACCCACAAAAGGGCAAAGGGTGAGTGACAGCCCACCATTTTCTTCTGAATACTTAAAAGAGGTACGCCAGATCTCCCTCAGTTGAAGGGTAGGGCGTGTTATTCAGTGAAGGGGAAGTCTACTTAACTGAGCACTCATGGACAGCTGCTTCTTGGTCACTATCACTCATTGGTTTTAGTCTGGCCTTCTTGAGCAAGGCAGAACAGCTATTCCTTTGGCTACGTGACAGCCCTCAGATAATTAAAAACAGTTATATTTTTTCCTTTTTTTTTATTTCTCCAGATTAAATGTGTCCCAAATCTTCAAGCATTGTAAACATTTCAACTAAACAGATACTTGTGGAATGGCTATTACATGGAAATTAATATTTTAAGTACTTCAAGGAATGCAAAGATGGGTAAGATGCAACTTTTATCCTTGAGGAAATTACTGTCCAGTAGGAGTAAAAAGGACAAATACATAAATATGTCAAAGTGTAAATTATAGAAATCACCAGGTGATAGTTATAATATTATACTATGTGGGGTTGAGGAGATGGATGAATGAATGAATAAAAAAAGGATTTATTGATCACTTATTACATGTCAGACCCTAGGCTAGGCTCTAGGAAAATAAATACAAAACCAAGGCAGTCTCTGCTTCCATGCTTATATTCTAATATAACACATCTGGGAAACAGTGCTAGAGGAAGATGTTTTGGTCAGGGAAGCCACCTGGAGGGTAAGTCAAGTACTAGAACAATCGATCCACATTTTCTTTTTGGAAAAGGTAGTGTTATTTGATTCTTGTTCTCAGAGCAAGAGGTGGAAAAGGAGGTAGGAGAGTATTTGCCTGGTGGTATATTAGGAAGATGGTCCAAGTAGTGATAGGGTATGCCTGGATCTGATGAACACTCACCAATCAGAAACCCAAGGGCCCACAACACAGCTGAAGTTCTGAGTGGGAGGTGGAGGCTGGAGTGCATTAAGGTCTGGGGAGACAGAGGTAGGTTCGTGAAGGTGTTGTATTTGAGCATATGACCCTCTAGGTCCTCAAGTGCGGTCCTCTGACTGACTCCAAACTTGAAGTTCAGATTCCCCATCCTTGAAGGATGGGTATGCATGATTTTTTTTTTTTATAGAGGAGCTGGATTTTAAGTCAAGGGAGTAGCAAGAGTAAAGGAAGATACACATATTTAGATGAGAACATGTCCAATGCGTGTGGGAACAGAGTACAATCCAATTTAGTGGGGCTAAAAGTTATGTATAGGCAGAACCAGACACGGCATTTGTGTCTACTGCACACTGTTGGGAATTACAACATGCAGTATAAAATGTGTGTGACTTGACTTGTTACAAAACCATTGACTACATGTCATTGAGAGTGGAATTCTCTGGCACTGAAATTTTGTGCATTCATATGAAAGCAATATTTAAAAAGTAAACTTTATTGCACCACTTCCAATTCTAATTCTAGTCTTTGCTCTGGACATATATAGTAGTATGGGAATATGTCTGGAAAAAAAGTGGGGAGATATTGAAGATTTTTGAACACTGAGAACAGCAGAGCAGAGCTGTGCTTTAGGAAGATTAACAGGGTAATAAATTAGAGCATGAATTCTTAATCCGGGTTCCCTGTGGATTGATTTCAGAGGGTCTATGAACTTGGATATGAAAAAGAATCATCTTTACGTCTATGGAATTAGGTTCCTTTGTAATCCTATGTACTTTGCAGTATGCATTTAAAAATATTATTCTGAGAAAGGGTTCAAAATCTTCACCAGACTGCCAAAGGAGTCCATTACACAAAAAAAGGTTAAGAACCCCTGGGTTATAGGGAAAGAAATCTGGAAGTGGGAAGGTGAGTCAAGAGGCTAAAGCAACAGTCCATTCAAGAGCCTATGAAGGCCAGAGCTAGGATTCTGGCAGCTGGAATTGGAAAGACAGAGGACAAATGTAGAAGACATGCAGATTTGGAATATGACTGATGCAATGTGGATAGGCAGTGAGAAATGACAGCAGCAACAAGAAGAAAAGCTAGCAGCAGTAGAATACTTGGAGGTTTGCAAAGAGCATTATGTATATTATCTCGTTTAATCCTCACAACAAGCCCATGAGATGGGTGCTATGGCTATCCTCATCTTATAGATGAAGAAGCTGAGGCTGAGTAAGGATAAGGGGACTTCCAAGAGTTACACAGCTAAGTAAATGTCTATGTCAGAATTTGAACTCAGGTGTTCCTGACCCCAAGTCCAGCAGTCTATCCCCTTAAGGGGGCAGTAGGCCAAATAATTTTGGGACTCTCTGGTCTAGAGGAAGAGGAGGAGAGAGAAGAAGGACTATCAGGGAAAGAAGAGGAATGTCAAGATAGTGTAGTATCCCACAAGACAGAAGAAGAAAAAGTTTCAAGATGGAAGAAGTAGTCAACAGGGACAAATTTCGCAGGTAGCTGAAGGAAGGCAAACAATAAGAAAAGGCTTTTGGATTTGATTGAGAAGTCTTTCAGCAGACTGGTAAGGGTGGTTAGACTGTAAGTTCCTGGAGGGCAGGGACTATCTTTTTCCTCTTTTTGTATCCTCAGAACTTAGTATTTAGCAGGCATTTAATAAATGTTTATTGGGTTATCGAAGGGATTGGTATGGAGTATGAGAGAGATGCCCCAGTAATTTGCATAGGTAGCTGGACCAAAGGGACCTTTTTTAGGATAAAGGAGACTAGAACATGTTTATGGGTAAAAGAAGAAAGAACTTTTGGAGAAGGAGAAAAATATGTGAGAGAAGGAATAGGGAGAAAGCAAAGTACCTGAAGGAAGCAATTTCCTAGACTGCCCCACTGAGACCCATTCCAACTTGTCAGCTTTTAAAATGTGGCAGCAGGAGAGGAAATAATTACTCCTGATGTGGTCTGATCTTTACAGCTTACAGGGTCTTTATGACTCTCCGTCCTGGAAAACTAGCGTTATTGAGCTTCTGCTTTATTACTCATCACAAGGAGAAGGTTTGGCATCTTTTACTTCCTGTTTCTTTTCTACTTTGGGCTTTTCTTTTTTGCTTCATAGTTTAGGCCATTTCACGGGATCCTATTATTCAGTGTCTCTTCTGATTTATGCCTTCTCATCTTCCAGTTTTAGAGATGAGAAAAATACTTTTGTTCTTGGAATGACCAAACATGACTATCATTTGATCTTCTGGTTAAATGTTTGGCTCGATTCAGAAATTTAGTAAAACAAAAGGATATAACAAGATGACAAATTTTAAGAGGCGAATCCTTTTATTTCTGCCCATAACTAGACACAGCTGCCAAATTAATTTTTCTAATGCACAGCTCTGATCATGCACTGTTCTCTTTAAAGGATTTCCAGTGGCTGTTGATTACTTATAGGATAAAACACTACTTCTTTAGTCTTGAATTTAACATCCCCCATAATCTCGCTCTAACCTACCTTTCTAGCCATATTCCCTGCTTCCTTACAAATTCCAGCCCGTGTGGACTACTAAGTACTTCTTATCTTATCTACCACTTAGCACAGTGCCTGGCACACAGTAGACACTTAATAAATGTTTGTTGATTGATTGACTGACCGACTGGTTGTCTTTCCTTCTCCTGCCTCTGTGGGTTGCACAGGCTATCTTTCTTGCCTGGAATTAGCTCCCTCCTCTTGGCCTATTGAAATTTTTTTCACCCTTCAAGGCTCTGTTCAAGAGCAGCCCCCATGATGAAACCATCTCTGATTTTTCCACACCTCCCACCCACAGGAGAAAGTGATCTTTCATCCTCCAGTGTTCTTGCAAGGTTTTGCCTCTTTCCTTCATCCTTAGCCCATGAGAAGCCACTTTGGTACAAGGAGTATCTTTTCTAGGTGACAAAGTACCTTGATGACATCATTTTTCATCTTTCTACCCCCATGGCAGAGAACATAATAGACACAATAAATGTTTGTTGAGTTGAATTGCATCCCTCTAAAGATTAAATGTCAGGTGCATTCATCAAGATTAAAGTGTTAATGATGAATAATGCCTAGATTAAAACTTGCCAGATCGTATTATTTTATCCCTGACAAGTGATTCGATGAACCAGTGCAAAAATAACAATGTGACACTAAAGGCAAGCTTCCTTTCCTCTATTCTTTGCTGAGAATTTGAATGGCAGGACATGGGCCGTAATGCCAAATGCTGTTGTGGAAGAATTGAGTTGAATGTGCTGGACTATAAGAGTTGCCATTGAGACAGCAAGTGTATTTTGAAGATTGAGTGGACTCCAGAATGAGACCTTTCAAAAGTATTAAATTCAAAATAGTAAATAGTTGGAGCTATCTCAATGCATAAAAATCTTAATGGACAATTGATAGAATTTTTTACTCCCACCAGACTTAAAAAAAGGTAAGAATTGGACTTTATTACCATATTTACTTGTTTGTTTACAACACAGTCATTTCCTGTTAAACTTTACCCTGATCAAATCCTCCTTTGCTACAAAGGGACAATATTCTGCCTCTGGGGACTTCATTAATTATTAAAGTTTTATTAATGTTTTTATCAGTCGCTTCTATATATAAAACCACTCACGCCGAGATTCACCCCTTGTAACAAAGAAAAACAGTTTTGCAAAACCGATGGACACAAAATTCAACTTCAATTAAAGATTTTATAGCCTATTCAAATTTACTAGGTGGCACAGCCCAGAAGAAAAAGAAAAGTAACCTATATTCTCTTAGAAAGGCCTAACCAGGAATAGAAGCTCTTGAATCTCTGGGTAGGGATAAGTGATTGCTATATATTGAGACTTTTATAACCCAGTCAGAATTTGTGTTCCTCTCTTGCTCTATGGTCACACAAATGCTAAAGTGATATTCCTGTATCTAACTGTGGTATAAACATGATTAAAGATCTTTCCTGCCCTTCAATAGGCCTCAGGTGGAGCTAGTTCAAGGGAGCTTCTTAGGTGGAGCCAGTTAAGGGAAGTTTGATTAGGAGAGGCTTGATGGTAGGCAGGCCTACACCCTTTACTTACTAGGTGCAAAGCCCCAGGCTCACAGCCTTTCACTAACAAGGCTCGAGGCCCCAAGACCACACCCTTTTGCTAATTAGGTCACTGAGAGGCATGAAGCCCTTGGGCCCTAAAAAGAGTATATATATCTATCTATATATCTATCTATATATATATATACATATATATATCCAGAAGATAGCCATTGAGGAATGAGAATTCAGGAGTCAGAAGAGAAGGCATAATTCAGAATTCAGCCCAAGGAGAAGAAGTAAGAACTCCAAATTGACAGAGCTGCAGAGAGAGTGCAGAGCAGAGAGTGGAGACTAGAGAACTGAATGGGGAGAGAACTCAGACAAGCAGACAGTGAGTGTTTACAGGGAGGCCTCAGCAGTGGGGAAGGTTACAGGAGACTTGGGTCCCTGCTGTGATATTGTGTTTTAAGTTCTTTGCTGCTATGATGAAGTGGACTTACTGGTTTTGGGACATAATTGCTATGTCAAATTGAAGTCATTGGTTTTGGGATTTGATCCTCTGGTGTTTGAATAAATGTTTTACTTCTGCCTTCTATATGAGTCTCTTATATTCTGCAATACAGAACTACACAGGCATAATCACAAACATCATAGATGTTGCATTTATTGCCTTAATTATGCACTAACTTTGTCACTTTCCTACTCAAAAATCTTCGGTGGTTCCCTATCACCTCATAGAAGTAATATCCAGAGTCCAGCATTTAAGTCCCTCTACTATTTAGTCCCCCCTCTTATGTTTTCTGCCTTGTTTCATTTTATTCACCTTTGTACATTCGCCATTCAAATCAAACTGTCTTGCTAGCTGTTTCCTGCATACAGTATTCCATCTCCTGCCTTCATGTGTATGCCTCAGTGGTTCTCTATAGCTGGAATGTACTTCCTTCTACATCTCAGTCTTTTAGAATTCAGTTTCCTTTGTAACCTAGGGCTCAAGTCTAGGCATAAAACTCTCCTCACTGGTACAGAAAGTGGACTCTCTTCTTCCTTCTACTGAGAAAGAGTCTCCAGTATTAAGGGAGAAATTCCCTGAAGTTGATAGTGTGGCCAGCTGGAAATAGGGGCACACTCAAAATGCTGGTTCTTTTACAGGTTGGCTTTTTCGCAGAATCTCTCTCCATCCATGGAACTGGAGACTACTGCAAAAGAGACTTGGAAGTACTTATGTCTTTCCTCAAAGCTAAAAGCCAGAGGAAGAAATTCTCTTCTCCCAAACTTTTGCCAACACCATCACTTACACAGCCATAGAATATTAAGGTAATCATTCTCTCTACCAAAAAGGAGAGTTTTATGCATATGCTGAGGCTTAAGTCCCAGGTGTCATAAGGGGCCCCTTTGGCAGACTGGTGAAGCCTATGAATGCTATCTCAGAAAAAAAATTTAAGGCATAAAACATATGCGTTTATAAAGGAAACTGATTCTATTGAAATAAAATGTATCTCCTCCCTCAAAGTTCTCATACTCTCTGAAGCCTATCCTAGGACTCCTTGGAAATCTGTAAGTCCTAGGTTAATAACTCCTTCTTGGGGGGGGGGGGGGGGAGCCAAGATGGCAGCTGGAAAGCAGGGAATTGTGCGAGCTCCCTCCCCTTCCTCCGTCCCTCCAAAAACCTATAAAAATGGCTCTAAACAAATTCTAGAGCTGCAGAACCCACTGAATAGCAGAGGGAAGCAGGGCTCCAGCCCAGGACAGCCTGGATGGTCACTGGATAAGGTCTATCCCATGGAGCTGGGAGCAGAGGGGAGGAGAGCCCAGCATGGGCTGTGCCTAGACCAACCAGACCAGGAGCCAGGCAGAACAGGCCCTAGTGCCCTGAATCAGTGAGCTGTGGCAGCTATCAGACTTCTCAACCCACAAACACCAGAGACAACAGAGAAGGTTAGTGAGAAAAGCTACAGAGGCAGAGTGAAAGGAGTTCATAGTTGGGCCACAACCCCAGGGGCAGCAGAGGTGGTGCAGCTACAGAACTACAGCTGCAGTTG
>CM053623.1:370304460-370326076 GCA_028646595.1 Phalanger gymnotis
TGCTGCGGTGGGGCCTAAATAAATTTCTTGTTGTTTTCTCCTTAAAGAATCTCTCATACCTTGCGATTTTGGACCATTCAAACATATACATGATTATATTTGAGATCATAAATTCGGCCTTCCTACTACACTAGGATTCTGAATTCAGAAGTTGTTTCTTTTTGGGAACCGATTTGAACAGGAGTCTCGGGTTCAAATTCTTGTTCAGCTATTTCTTTCTGTATTCCCTTGGATGTTAACCTGCTAGTTACTTCCTGCATGACCTTTGGAGAAACCATTTCCCTAGGCCTTCGCTTCATCCTCTATAAAACAACGGGGTCAGAAGCTCTTCTAGTTCTGAATATTAAGTCTGCTTTTCACCTGGGGTTGCTCCATTGGAAGCTTATCAGAAGGACCTGGAGGTGCAGACACAGCCTAGCATCTAACTGATTTTATCAGCTTTTCATTCATAGGGAGCCAGTCCCCAAACCTCTATTTGTTGCAGAATTGCTTTAAAATATAGCTAGCTGACACACCATTGTGGGAAATGTCAGCTTTTTGGCTTCCATATTTGCAAAACTGATTCTCTTTCCCTATTTTAACTGAAGTGCTTCATGGGTCCCAGGGAGCCCTCAAGTTTCAGGATCTCTTTGTTTAGCTAAGTCATGTTCAGCATTTGGGCTTGATGCAGGCAGATTGTGAGGGAACTGAGCACCAAGCTGCTTAGATGAAGTGAGAAGTCCTAACACTGAGCGTGGTTGTTGTTTAGTCATTGGTGATGGCATATCATCAAAGGGCTATGGCTAGGAAAACATTGTCTGATCTTCAAAAGTGCTTTCTAAAATAATATTTAATACTGCCTGAGAGAGGAATATGAATGATTCAGGAGTACGCAATAGAAACCCTGTCTAGAAAAAAAAGCCCTTTCCCTACTCAGAACAAAGAAAATGAAAATTTCATATGTTCTTGCCTACATCGTGGTGTGTTAATTATAAATGGGAGCACTGGTATGAACCTTGTGGGCTGCATACTGTAAAAAAAGAAAAACTCATATGCTGAAGAAAACTCATATAAACTTTTTTTTCTTTCAATTGGTTTTTGCTCTGTTTCTATTTTTAATAACTCTATTTTACCTGTGTTTAGATTTGTGAGTTGTTTCTAATCCTCTTTGGAAATACTTGGGAAAACAATAACAAATGACAGATAGATAATGTTTTACAGTTTTAGAAACTGTATTACATGCATGGTTTCATCTGAGCCTTACAGCAACCCTGGTATTATCTTCACGGTTTTAAGGATGAGAGAACACAGAGGTTAAATGACTTATTGAGGGTCACAGAGATGGTCAGTGGCAGGGCCAGGATTTTAACTCAGGTCTTCCTGACTCTAAGCCCAACGTTCTCATAATTACACTGTGCCACCTTGCATTGAGTATATGTAATAATCCTCAGCAAACTAACAAACAATTTCTAAATGAAACATCTTGGGGCCAAGGCTGACCCAGAGCCTTGCTCCTAACAAAATTTAATAATAAAAATTTATTGAATTAATTTAGCCTTTTCTTTACTTTCCCTTTTAAAGACAGGCTGTATGAATGACTTGCTGGTGGGCCATGGAAGAACACAGGTCTGCTGATGCTGCTACTTGCTTAGGGGTTGGTCTAGGAGAGGGCAATCAGAATAGTTTAGGCCAATTTACAGTGAGCTGGGAGTCTAACATTTAAGCTCTGGCCAACAAGCTCCCATAAGCCTGGTGTCTTTGGCTCTCAGAAGGCCAGGGTCTGACCTTCCCCAACCTCTGAATACTCCCTGCCCAGCAGGAATCGCTGTTGCTTGCCTGTGATCAGTTCGTTCTGTCTAGTGGGGAGCAACAATGCTTTTGGGAGATACTTGTGGCCTATCAATGGTGAATATCAAGTGAGGCATGAAAACTTCCCGGGGTTCCTAAGCTGGGCCGTTTCCATTGGAAAGTGGGAGATTTTGAAATACTAATTTTTTTTTCAAGTGTTAGAATGGGGAGAAATGTACAGTGTTTAAAAATCTTCAGAATTAGGTGTACACTACAGAATCATGAAAAATCCAAGTACCAAGAAGGAAAATGGGATGAAATGAGTGATCTGGTGGGTAAAATATCTCTGGCTCCTTATTCCTCACCCTAGAAATGATGCACATGATATTCTTTTCCCGCAACAGGTGCTGCAGAGATGTCTCTTATTGGAGAATCCCAAATGGAAATGAATCAACTAGTGATAGATAAATGAACAACTAGCTAGATTCAAGGATGGTGCAATTTTATATGACACTACCCAGAAGTCACCTCTCCCCAGCCCCCTTTTCAAATCACTCTCGTTCTAATTCATGCAGATGAGCTGCTGCTTCCAGAAAAGACCAAAAAAAAAATGCCTTGGGCAGAAAAAATTCACCAGGCGGGCTGCCATTTTGCCAGCCCCTACTCTTGCCTGTTGTCCAGCGTTCTCCCTAATTCACTTCAGCATGATTTACCTGGCTCTGGGCAGCTGCTTTGAAGTTCTTTCTCACCTGCTGCCTACCACCTTGATTGTACTGTAACATCTGGTTTAACCTAATCTGTTTACTCTCTTGGTTCATGATGACTCAGACCAGGATCTCTTTTCCCAGCAAAGTTCTTTCTTCCCTGTGCTCCTCCTTACTGGGCTGCATGATCTTGGGGGAATTGCCCAATCTTCCTAGGACTCAATTTACTCTTTGGTAAAATAAAGATGTTGGATTACATATGCTCTAAAATCCCTTATAGCTCTAAATCCAATCACAATCAATCGATGTATGACCAGAGGGCCTTGTTAATTGCTTCCAATCAGGAGCACTCATAAGGCCCATACCTTCAAAATGGGGATCTGGCAACCATCAGGAATAATTCAATTAACTTAAAATTTACAAAGAGTAAAGAAAGGGGAGGGAGCCTACACTCTACTGGAAGATGCTTGGTGGAGGGGATGGAGAGTTGCTGAATGAGGAGGAATAAATAAAAATAATTTATTATTATATTTCTATGTCCCAGGCATTGGGCTAGGCTCTGGGGATATAAAGATTGAAATGAGACAGTTCTTGTCCTCAAGGAACTTACATTCTTACGTAGGGGAGTGGGAGCCAGTGAAGTACTGTCTTGTAGTGAGCAATAGGGCAAATGACTGATATGCCCTTTCCAGTAATAATGCTATCATTGATTTCTGTTCCCAGAGCAAGAGGTAGAAAGGGGGATGGCAGATGCCAAGGTGGTAGCAGAAGTAGAGAACGGTCAGATCTGGGACCAGCTAGATACAATGGGGCTTTACCAGTTAGGACAAAATGGCCCCAGGTGGGCCATTCCAAAGTTGAGTGCCTTAGCTTTTCAAGAGCATAGTATCTGGTGGTCCAGTTGGGAGGATACAACAGTGCCAGGGCAGATGGCAATAAGTGATTTGGGTGACCTATCTTGGGTAGCTAATTAGGAAGAAAACTTTATCAGTTCAGGAGAAAAATGAAGTGGTGGTTATGGGAAATTAAGGACAATTCAGCTAATAGCACTGAGATGTCATTTAAGAACTGGCTGAAAGGGGCAAAAAATGATTAGAGGATTACTGGATTTTAGAATTGGAAGGGGGCCTAGATATTATCTAATTGAACCCCTTTATTTTATGTCTAAGTAAACTGAAGCTCAGACAGATGAAATAACTTGCTCAAATTAATACAGGTATAAGTACCTGACCCAGGTTTCCACAAAATTTTGAGTTACAAATTTTCTCCCTCTTTCTACCCTTCCCCCACCCTAAGATAGCTTAAATTCTGATTGCCCCTTTCCCCAATCTGCCTTCCCCTCTATCACCTCATTACCACCCCCCCCATCCCCTTTGATCCAGGTTTCAAATTGGAGTTTGGGAGTCTGGACACTGTACTTTATAAAGGGGCATTTCCTAATCAATGTACTCCTTAGAGAAAGAAGAGGCCAGTCCACATAGATTCTGAGTACTGTCCTACTTGGAAAGCAAAGCTAGTGAGTTACTCAGCCTGTGTAGGTCTAAGAAACGAATGAAAAGTTATTATGAAACACTTATCATGAGCCAGGCACTGTGCTAAGCCTTGAGGATACAAACAAACAAAATATACATTGCCTTCAATCAGCTTATGTTCTAATGGGAGAGGGGGAAGTCAAGTCAACACATAAAGGATAGCTGGAAGTTGGGGCAGGGGGTTGTCCATACATGCTGGTGTGGTTTGAAAATGGCCAGGAAGTCATATGGTATTCTGGCCAAGATAAGGCAATAGCTCTTCTGTCAGATTAGAAAAGTATGCTTGTTCACTGTTTCCCAGTGTATGTCTAAAACATTAGGCGGCATTATGTGTCTTGAGGAAACTGTGTAAAGCACCTGTCAGAAAGAAGGAATCGCTAGAACGACAAGGAATTGACCTGACAGCGGCTACACAATGAGTTACTTCCAGGCGAGGTGATAAGTTATTGAAGCTGCTAATGTGTAGGGACGGCTAGATGGTGCAGTGGATACAGTGCCAGACCTGGAGTGAGGAAGACTCATCTTCCTGAGTTCAAATCTGGCCTTAGACACGTACTAGCTGTGTGACCCTGGGCAAGTCACTCAACCTTGTTCGCTTCAGTTTCCTCATGTGTAAAATGAGTTGGAAAGGAAACTGCAAATCACTCCAGTATCTTTGCTAAGAAAACCCCAAATGTGGGGTCACAAACAGTCAGAAATGACTGAAAACAACTGAACGACAAAAACAGAAAGTCCCCTTTGCTCGACCTGTTCTTTCATATTTACTTTTCATATATTTTGCACTTACTTATTTTCTACTTGTTCTGTCTCCCCACCCCTACCCTCCTCCCATCCCCCCATTACAGCTCGGGAAGTATGGTCACAGCTGCCTTTTATCCCCACTCCTCAAAACAACAGTGAAGCAACATAATGGATCAATTTACATTTTTTGAAGAATAAGATGTGTACAGTGTACATTTCTGAGGTCATTGTACGTGATTGATGCCACTTCTGGTAACAAAATTACAGGGTAATATGACCTTGCCAGGCTCCATAAAATCTTTCTATGAGTGGACTCATCCTATGCTGTAAAGACTTGACCTCTCTCCTCCAATGCTGTTTGGTTATTCTGAAGCCAGAAAAAAAGTTGTCAATCTATAGGAAAATAAGGCAGCCTGAACCATTCATGTACCGATTTTTTTTTCTCCACAGAATGCCCACAATAAGGAAGGCATCATATCAGCTTGCTCTATTTGTGGCCAAAGTTTGAAAAGCACAGCTCAAGAAGAATAGCTGACATTCATCTTGCTTCCATGGGCCGTTTTGGGGAGGCATTTTCAACATCGAGAGCATTGAAAATACATCAAATAAAAAGCGTAAGCAGCATTCATATTTATACAACTACCTTTACTCTTCCTGCTGACACCAGGCAGAACTTTTCTCTTTCTCCATTTCATACATATGGTAATCATTTTGCTTTCCTTTGAACTAGATAATTGTAAGAATCACAGAATCCCCCAAAGCCTGTCCATGTATATTTATGTTCACTAACACAGTTACACGAGGGATCAGCAGAAATACTAGTGGTTCTGTTGGTTTAAATTAAATTCCTTAATAAATCCCCTGAGAAGAACTATCTGGGAGAGAACTGCAGAGTGGGCATGAATCTTTTATGTGCGTCACTTCTATCACCAGTTTCTGGGAAGCCAATGAATATGAATTTTGCATAACAAAAACGAGCTTCTGACATCTGAGAAAGGTGTCTGGTAGTTTTGTAGTATTATTGAATATCATTGATCCAATGAATCTGAGCTCCAGCCAGCATTCACAATATTTGGCACATGCCGCCTTGGAGAAGTTTAAGTACAGAGCTAGGAGAGACCTTTGAGATCATTTAGTACAATGTTTCTGAAATTCACCCACAGAATACTTTGGGTCTTGAAGTAGATGGAGAGGACCCATAAATGCTGTTGTGGTATGCCTTTTATGCTTTGTGGTGACCCGGCTGGCACTTGGGCTGTCCATATGTTATCCTTTGCTTCCTCTACCAGCCCAACTCCTTTATCAATAATGTTTCCTGAATCATGTTCTTTACATCACTCCTGGGCTCCTGGCAGGTCATTCGGATAGGAGAAAGATCTAGGATCTTGGCATGTTGGGGTGTGGGAAGATATCCCTCAAACAATGCAGAGCCAATTGTGATTTGGATAAATTCTAGGCAATTGCTAAATATTTAATAAATTAAGTGACAAACCTAGACTTTCTGGTTTCTAGCACTCTACTATATCAGGCTGTCCTTAGTCTTAATGGAAATGGGTTATAGCCTTACACTTACCATGTATCTTTCATTGTCCCTTAGGTCACCTATAACTTTGATTCCCTAGAACCTGTGCTGTTTGAAGATTTGTGACAACACATCCCAAACAAGAGAAGTTGGATGCTCTTAACCAAACTGCCTTGTGTTCATGAAGGAGTCATAGGCATTTCTGACAAGCTGACTTGAAAGAGAGGGAAATTCTCTGCAACTCAGACTGTGCTCTTTGATATAGAAGATCTGGGCATGACGTCCTTGGGAGACCTAGCTTTGAATGCTGCTTCTGATATTTGTTAGTTATGTGACCTTGGACAAGTCTCTTTATTTCTTTAAGGCTCAATTTTCTCATCTGAGGAAACAGCAGTGTTGGGCTAAATGCCTTCAGTGGTCTCTTTCAGCTGACCATCTGAGATCCTATGATTATGAGCTGGAAGGGCCCTAGGAGATCTAGTCCAACCCCCAGAGGAGGAAATTGAAACTCAAAGATATGAAAAGACTAACTTAAAGTTGCACAAACTGGGTTTAGTGTCCAGGTTCTCAGACTCTAGAACCAATGTTCTTTCCCCTATAACATGGGTCTCTCAAATCACTCCTTGCTTCCACACCTTTTGATCCTTCTTATTTTTCCTCTTGCCCCCTTTCTCTTCTATAATCTGACTGGCAAGGGGCTCCCATGTGGACCTACCTGGCTGACTACTCACCTGCCTTTCCCTGACCAAGGCATCTGGCTCCCTACCAGGTACCTGATTCAGGAGATCCTACTCATGCTTCTTATGAGGCCCTTTCTCTGCTTTTCCCTTGTCAAGCTATTTTCCAATATTAACCTGCACATGTACCTCAAGGAACATGAATCCAACTCTATTTGTCTTCATCTGATGTACGGATAGTTCCCTATTTAATATGTTAGAGGGGGAATTATCACTAAAATTGACATTTTCTCATGGAATCCTACTTATATCACATGGACCCTTGTTTCCTCATGTATAAAATGAGAAGACTAGATCGCTTCTATCAAGGTTCCATTTAACCTCTAGATCTAAGTCTATGATTCCCTAGTCCTTCAGCCAGCAGGTGAAATGGGACTAGAACACAAGGCCATGGAATACAGTTTAGCAAATGCTCATTTAGTCAACCTTCTCATTTTTTTTCCCTGAGGAAACCAAAACTCAAAAAATGACTGGTCCAAGGTCTCTTAGCTCCTTGGTGGCAGAACCTGGGATAGGACTCTCACCTGTCTCTCTGGCTGGTGTTCTATGATATCGCACTGTTCTTCCTTCTCTCCCATTCAATTAGTCAGTTACTAAGTGTTTATTAAGTGTCTATATTCCAGGCATTATGCTAGGCACTGGGGATACAAATACAAATGCCCCCTCAGATAGCTTCTATTGCGTTTGGGGGAGACAATAGATAGAGGAGAGTAGTGGCTGGGGAAGGAAGTTTTGGTTGGTGTGGCCATGGGGGTTATCAATGGAGCAGAGCCATAGGCAGTAGTTTATCAAATCCTTTCTACTAGCAATGATGATATTGATTTGAATTTTGTTCCCAGAGCAAGAGGAAGTAATAAAAGTCGTGTGTGTGTGTGTGTGTGTGTGTGTGTGTGTGCGCGCGCACACAGGTTATATGCAGTGTCAGGGCAAATGACAAGTTACCCATAGTGGGAAGGCTGCGGTGATCTGAGTGGGATATGAAGCACAGTCTTGGAGTGGCTAGATATTATGGGGTTGGGGGGAAAGGGAATTATTGTACTCTTGCTCCCTCCAGTCCTCAGCGGTGAATATTGATCACCACCTCAGTAAGAAAAGCAGGATGCACATTAGAAGGGAAAGATGTTTTCTTTCACTATCATTTTTCCCTCTGCCTCTCCCTACCCCCAATCCAATGCTAAGTTAAATCACAGAACTCTATGTCCTCAACCCAAACGCAATAAAAACTTTCTAATGACAGCAACATATGGGGTAAATTAATCATGGGCTCCAAGTCTATTAAGGATGCCTTTGCCAAGCACAACAAGCAGTAATTCTTCTTTCTATTCTGTGAGAAAGAATAAGAAAACCAGACTTGTTTCATACAGTCAAAGTGGGTAAAATATGGTGCTCTTTTCAAAAGGTTTGCTTTTAATTTAAAGTTGAGAAACTCCTTTTCATTATCTCTTTGTAGTGGACCCATTTGTGGCTGGCTGTACCTATATATCAGGTTTTGCTATAGCTCAGGTGTCATTTTTTTAACTAGCAGGTTTCTTTCATGTAGGTCTACAGAGGAGTATTTTCTGATACGAAAGTACTCCAAGGTACAGATGCTTTGCATAAGGATTCATGTGATTTTAAAATTACTCATGGATACACTTTATGTATATCAAGTTCTTTCATTGGACCAATGGGTTCAATGATCAGATGTAGGGGGATGAGTGGGGAAGGGGATAAATTGGGCAGTGGCTGACGAGTGACCACAGAATCCAGTGATGGAAGGGCTGAGACACCAAAGGAGAAAGATCAGAATGGAATAGGTATCAAAAAACAACCTTGGTAGAGAAGATGGGGGTAGGTAACAGGGTATTAGCTAAAATTCATGTAAAAGAAGCAGGAAGGAAGGTAGTTGTCAAGACACTGATGAGGTCAGAGTTGGGAGAGCTGGTTCATCAAATGTGAAAGAATTCACTTAGACCTTCTCTGTAGCCATTGAGAGCTTTATTGATGCAAAAGCAGCGGGCCTGAAATTTAGCAAGGAGCTAAACAAAGGCACTGATGTAGGGAAGGGACCAGACTTATACAAAAAGCTATACAGCCTGTAGGATGATTTTAGGGTTTCTTATGGGGGTTGGAGATTTAGGGATAGGATAAGGACACAGGTAGAGGACAACCAATGACACAAAATAAGGGAGACCAGTAATTTTATGACCCAGGGTGGGGCAGGAGACAAGGAATTCCATGGTTCAGGATAAGGGGGATGTTATGTAGTAACTCAAGATAAGGGGAGGAGATTTTAGGATGCCCTCAGGCTCAGGAGGGGCCTCACAAGGTACTGAAAAAGCAACCCTTAATATTATTTTTAATCCTTAGAGATCCACACCAATACCTGGAGTTAGTCAGGCATGCTTAGGGGTGGTTATGAAAAGGAAGACAAAATTCCAATGGGGTCAAGAATGTATGCCTTACTGCATTTTCCTTTGGATGGTGGGTTAGAAGTGCCCTACATGTACAGTACTATGCTTGATTTTGAGTACCAGAGGACACATATTTGAATTCATTTCCCCTTTCCAAAGGGCAAGTCAGAAAGCTGCATCCCTATGCTTTCTCTTCCTTTCAAATACTTAATTTCCTTGTTCCTTTCTTCCAAGTATGGAACCCCCTACCCAAACAAGTCAAGTGTTTACATTCACAGAGACACTGAAGGCTAAGGGCCCTCTTTCCATTCCCCTCCCCCATTTCCTTATTTTTCCTAATCTTGTTTTAGAGTTTAGCAGTATTGGGTAAGGTGGTGTAAGTCCAATAGAGTTTAGAAGAGATATTGATTTACCATCTATTCTTAATCTTTTGTGTGTGTGTGTGTGTGTGTGTGTGTGTATGTGTGCATGTAATGGCTTTAGCAATCTGGTGAAATCTATGGACTCCTTCTTAGAATCATGTTTTTTAAATGTATAAAATAAAATACTTATGATTCTGAAGGAAATAAAGTTATTAAAATATTTAAAATAAGTTAATTATAGATTAAGAACCCTTGTTTTAATCCTTTGTAATTATTTTATTTTATGCATTTAAAAATATTATTCTGACTACTAAAGCAGTCCACTAGGCAAAAAAAAGGTCAAGGATCCCAGCACTAAAGAGGCCGGAAGGGCCAGAAAGAGCTGTCGACATTTGTCTTGCATTTCTATTGACATGAAAATTGCTTCTCTCCCGATATAACTAACTACTTAGGTGTAAGGCCCTTTCCTGAGCCCTGGGGGAAGAAAGGTAAATAAGATATGGTCAAACATAAGTTGTTCAGCAATTGAATTGGTTCTTTATCATCCAGTGAGCTTCTTTCTTGGTATTTCTTTTGTGAGTAGAAGACAATAGGCTGGCAGATAACTAAATACTAGAATAATGGTCCTCTAGGGCTGGACTCTCTACAAGATGATTATGACCAATGGTAACATGAGCTCTTAACGGACTGATCCGAAGATGAACTGGGATGTTGGGAACAAGTCCACCAAAAAGCAGTGTGGCAGGGGGAGAAGCTGGAATTCGTATCAGCAAGAGTGGCTGAGATTGTGGGGCAGCGGACAGCTGCTGCAGGATTCCATGGAAGACAATGGTTATCTCCTAGGTACAGAGATTATAAAATGGTCCGAGCTGATGCCAGAAGGCTATGATGGAGAGGCATTGAACTCTTTTCTTAAGGCCTCCTGGTTGTTCCTGGCATAAGACACTCAATCTCCTGACATTAGGAATTTTTATGGGGAATTCCATGCCTGGAATTCTCTCTCTCCTTTCTTATTTCTGCCTCTTGACTCCCTTCAAATCCCAGCTAAAATCCCACCTTTTGCATGGAAGACTTTCCCTATCAGTGCCTTGCCCCTTATTATCCATCTCTAGTTTATCCTGTATCTATTTCGTATGTTGTCTCCTCATTATACCATGAACTCCTTGAAAGCCAGGGCTGTTTTTTTGCCTTTCCTTATATCTCCAACACTTAGAACAGTATCTGGCATGCAGCAGGTGCTTAATAAATGCATATTGACAGATTGACTATTAAAAAATGTCAACTAAGACATGCATTTGTTGCATATAACTGTAAATACACTTCAAGTGTACTAAGGTGGGAGGAGGTTTGATATTTCACCATTGAGCACATCATTCTCTCAGTCACCCAGTCTTTCGACCTCAACCCAAGTGTCATCCTCGTGTCATCCTCAACTCCTTATCTCATATATCCACTCTGTTTTCAAGCTTTATCATTTCTGCCTTAACCACATCTCTTATATATGTCCCCTTCTATCCACTCACAGAGTCACCATCTTGGTACAGGCCCTTCTCATCTCATATTTTGACTACTGCCGTAGCTGTCTGGTTGGTCTCTCTGCAACAAGTCTTTCCCTGCTCTAACTCATCTTCTACTCAGCTGCCAAAGTGATTTTCCTAAACTAAAGTTTAACCATATCACCCCTATCCTCCTACTCAATAAACTCTAGTGGCTCTCCATTACCTCCAGGATGAAATATAAAATCTGCTGACTTTTAAAACACTTAACAACATGGTCTTTTCTTACCTTTCTAGACAACCTCAGAAAAAGAAATTGAACAAACTACAAATGAACTCTCAGAGAGGTGTGTGTGTGTGTGTGTGTGTGTGAGAGAGAGAGAGAGAGAGAGAGAGAGATGGATTTACAGGCCCAGATGGATTTACAAATAAAATTTATTGAGTGTAACTGACAGGCCTGAATCATTGGTGAGTTAGGGGGATGTCTACCCCAAGCACATGAAGACTTTCCCTAGTGGAATGGGCAGATGAGAATAATTTGTTCCAATAGCCATGAAGGTGGCCAAAACAGGTGTTGTAGAGCTTGGTCAGTCATCAAAGATGCCAAGGTCACCCACTGCATCTGGGGCCATCACCAATCATTCTGACTTTTGTCTTGTCACTGGGCTCCAATAACTCAGGAAAAGAGAGAGCGAGGCTGATGACTTCTCACAACTCTGCCTCACTGAGATCCAACTGACATGTCAAGACCTTACCCTATGATGTCATTGGTGATGTCATTGGTCCTCTTAAAAAACAAAGGACAGGCAAGACAACAACCATCAGAATAATTACTCTTTACTCTATTTCATGTATTCAACGAACCAGCCACATTGGCCCTCTTGTTATTCCTCTGTCTCCAGAAGAAAGAAGAAACCCCATCTCCAGAGCTGAAGTGTTTTCACTGTCTCCCTTGCCTGGAATGTGTTTCCTCTTCACCTCTACTTCAGACTTCTCTGGTCTCCTTTGAGACGGTTCAGATCCTACTTTCTGCAGGAGGTCTTTCCTTTCTCTTCCTTCCTCTGCCAGGTGCTAATGCCCTCCCTTTCATATTACCTTCTAAATACTTGGTATCTAACTCAGATGTATTTATTATTTTCATATTCTTTCTCCTATTAGGGTGTGAGCTCCTTGAGAGCAGAGACAGTGGGTTGTTTTTGTTTTTTTGCTTTTCTTTGTATCCCTAGATCTCAGCACAGTGTGTGGCACATAGTAAATGCTTAAGTAAGTTTGTTAACAAACTGACTAGAAGTTGTCTGAAAAGACAGATGTGGATGTATAGAGAATTTATTGATCAACTTAGATCTTTTTTTTTTAAAGATATGTACAAGGGAAGGTGAGAGAGGATGTATTCAAAAATCTTTCACAGTGCTACGTGGTAGAAACAGTGTGGAGAGAGCTGAAGTTCCCAATAAGTTGTCTGGCAAAGAAATCTAAGGACAATAAAAAGTTATTTTTTTTAAACAACATTGAGGAAAAAAAGATTGGTAAAGGATAGGACACTGCTTGGGGTGAATGGCATAGTGAAAAGTGATGAGAGAGAGGGGTGAGCTGCTCAGTTCCTCTTTTGCTTCTTAGTGTGCTGTTTAACATTTTATCAATGACTTCCAAAAGGAAATGTGTAATGGGGATCTAGTGCACGTGCAGGCCCCAAGAGGAATGACTTTGCTTTGACATGGCACATGAGTTAGGCTTGGGACTGCAAAAAGGATGATCGCCAATTCAGGGAAGAACAAAAATGGCTGCTATGGAGTTGCTACTCATTATAAGCAAATAGGAAAACATCTAGCTGCTCTTGCTGAATTCAAGTCACCTGGAGCAGACAAACCACCTCCTCTAGTATTGAAACAAGTAGTGGATGAGAATAATGACTCACTCACTGACAACGGTACTTGTAATATCGTGGAGGACAAGAGAGGTACTGCAGAACCCGAGAACGGCAAATGTTGACCCAGTTTTCAAAAAGAGTTGAGAGAATATGATCTGCAATGCACAGAGCAATGAGCTTGACTTCAATTCCAGGAAAAATTCTAAATCACATTATTAAAGAGAGTAAATATCAAGAAAAGAAAGCAGTTATCGCAAAGAGCCGGCCTAACTTCAGCAAGAGTGGATCGTGATAGACCTTCTGATTTTTACTAATCAACACGTACTTATCAGATTGGGGCAGCTGGGTGGCAGGGTGAATGGAGCACTGGGCTTGGAATCAGGAATCTTCCTGAGTTCAAATCTGGCCTCAGACATTTCCTAGCTGTGTGACCCTGGATGAGCCACTTAATCCTGTTTGCCTCAGTTTCCTCACCTGTAAAATAAGCTGGAAAAGGAAATAGCAAACCACTCCAGTTTCTTTGCCAAGAAAACCTTAAACCTTAAATAGGGTCACAAAGGGTCAGACATAACTGAAATGAATGAACAACGCAAACATTATGTTAGGAGAATATTATAGATGAACTTGTCTAGATTTTAGCAGAGATCTTAATAAAGTGTCTCATGCTATTCTTGTAGAAAACATGGAAAGATGTAGGCTAGATGTTAGTACAATTAGCTCAGATATGAGCTTGTGGAATAGCCAAATTCAAATGACGGTCATTCACTATTCAATGTTAAATGGTAAAGAAGTTGTTAGTTGGAATCCTTAAATTTTTGTGTTTAATCTTGTGCTATCTAAACTTCTTAATCAGTGGCTTTAATAAAGAAATATGTAATAAAGAAATGCTCAGATGGCTGCTCTCCATGTTCGAGATTCTGTGGAGATAGCTTTGGGGAGAATAGTGATGATGTTTAAGGGAAGTGCCTTGTTCGATACTGGGGAGCATGTGTGGACATTCTGTAACTGGTTCCAGTTAGCTAACCATATTGGACAAAAGAACCTTTTTCCTTTGGTTACATAGCTAGAGCTGTTGATGTCTTTAAAAAGGCCTTAGTAATCTTTAACCTTTTTTGCTGCATTTGCATCTAGGGTGTGAGGAGAGAAACCTCCTTTATTCATAGCATCTGGTGAGAGACTGTGCCATAAGGGGAAAAGCTTCAGGGCCTTCTTCCCCTCTGAGGCCATATGGGTCCTGAGAAATGAGTCTCTATCTTTAGCATTTTTGTGCATTTTTTTCTAGATGCGGGGAGTAGAATCTCTAATTTGGTTGGGAAAATGAGTCACAGGGATATGGGAGTCAGAATTCAAGGAAAGTATAGGTTAGGATCAGTGTACAAGGAGCAAGGAGTGACCTTTGGGAGTAACTTTTGGGACCTCGGCCCATTAGAAGGATCCATCCACATCTGGACATGAACTTGGTGGAACCAATATAAAACTGAGCTCTTTTAAGCCTACTCTCCCAGAGATGGAGGTGGCATAAGGGAGATACAGTAACCCTTGAGAAAGTGAAGGAAATGTTTGTTCGTTTGTTCTTACTCTAACTGCAAAATAAATGTCTCTTATAAAAGCTATCTGGTATTAAATGGCTAAATAGAATCACTCCCCCTTAATAAATGAGGGAAACAGACAATAGGGGCTTGAGCCAAGGGTAGTAAAGAGAGGGACTCATCATAATCCCCTCAGGATACAGGGGTTTCTGAGAGGGAAATGTATTCCACTTTGTCTTGAGAAAGTGGGACCAGAGTATGCATGTTACAAATAAATTCTGTACTTAGCAAATTTATAGATAACCTAAATCTGGGAAGAAAAGATCTTGGCAAGCTAGGACATTAGGTTTGAATTTAATAAGATGGAATGTAACAGGGATAAATGGAGGTATACTAGGGATCACAAAGTTTACTTTGGAAGTACAAGATAGTTAGTCGGCAGTTCATCTGAAAAAGGGCTGGTGGTTTTAGTGAACCATGAGCTCAATGTGAGTCGGCTGTTATGGCACTGTTGCCAAAAATAAAAAAATAAAAAAAAAATAAAAAAGGCCAATGAGATCTCTGGTAGCATGAAGAGTCATAGCCCCCAGAAAGTTGGCCTTGATCAGATCACAGCAGAAGTCTTGGGTTCAATTTTGGGCAATACTACAGTTTAAGTTATTGATGAGCTTCCAGAGTGGGGCAATCAGATTGGTGAAAGGCCCCTTAGCCTGGGTTATATGAAGATCACTAAAGGAACTCAGTGTTGAGTCTGGAGAAGAGAAATCTCTGGGCGGTATCAATGTTATCCTCCAGTATCTGAAGGGCTGTTGTGTGGAACAATGGTGTCAAACTTGAATAGAAACAGATCCCTGAAGGTCAAATATTGACAAATTAACATTATATGTGTTATGTTATATTTTTATTTATTTTGTTAAATGTTTCCCAATTATATTTTAATCTGTTTCTGCCACACTGGGGAGTTTTGATGAGCTATCAGCCTCAAATTTGACACTTTGTATGTGGAAGATGAGTTTAATTTATTCTATTTGCCCTTAGGAGAACTATGGGGGGGATAGCAAAAAGGCAAATTCAAGCTTGATGTCAGAGGACGCTTCCAGTTAGAGCTATTCCAAATAGGAATGTACTGACTCAGGATATAGTGGGTTCCTCCCTTTGGTGCCTTTTAAGCAAAGGCTAGGTGACTACTTATCAGGTATGCAGGAGTGGGAATCTTCTCCAGATTTAGGTTAAAATGATTCCTTTTTACCTTCCAACTCTGAAATTTTGCTATTCAGATTCTGTGATCTTTTGATTTTTAAGCTGGAAGGTACCTGGGAGATGAGCTGCTATAGACTTCTCAATTTACAGAGGAAGAAATTGAAGTCTGGGAAGGGGAAGTTACCTGCCCCATGTCATGTGGGTAATAGGTAGCTGAACTAGGATGTAAATCAGGCCCTTTGGTCCACTCTAACGCTCTCTTGTGGTTCAGAAGAAGGTAGAATAGGGCTTTTTGACCTTTGTGTGAGTGTCATGGACCTTTTTGGCCATCTGGTGAAGCCAGTGGGCCCCTTCTCTGAATCATGTTTTTAAATATGTAAAAAAAAAGTATGTAGAATTCCAAAAGAAACTGATTATATTCAAACACAGGTATCATAATATCAAAAAAAAAATAAGCTCATAGATGACTGGAAATGTATAAATGAATCTCTTGGGACAGAAGGGAGGGCTATCATCCCAGGTTTACTTTTTGTGGTAGAAAAGAATTGGAAATGGAAGGGGTGCCTATCAATTATGGAATGGCTGAACAGATTATGGTATATGAATGTGATGGAAAACTATTGTGCTGTAAGAAATAATGAAGGGGGTTTCAGAAAAACCTGGGAAGACTTTTATGAGCTGATACAAAATGAGCAGAATCAGGAGAACGATTTGTATAGGAACACCAGTATTGTAAGGACAATCAACTCTGAATGACTTGGTAAACAACTCACCACAATTCCAATGACTCAAGATGAAATGTGCTCTTCACCTTCTGAATAGAGAATTGATGGACTCACCATGTAGATCAAAGCACATTTTCTTCTATTTATTTCTATTTCTTGTCCTTTTTTTTGAACAAAGGTAATCTGGGAATTTGTTTTCCATGACTGTACATGTTTGTAATGGGTTCCATTTTTCTTTCTTTCTCAATGGGTGGGAGAGGATGGAGAGAATTTGCAACCCAAAATAAAACTGAACTTAAAAAAAGTTAATAGTGTAGATTCATAGCTTCATATGTAGCCTTCTTTCTTCTGGTCATCTTTGCATATGTTGTTCCATCATTTTTCACTCTTGTGTGTCTCTTTACGACCCCATTTGGGATTTTCTTGGCAAAGACACGGGAGTGGTGTGCCATTTCCTTCTCCAGCTCGTTTTACAAATGAGGGAAATGAGGCAAACAGGGTTAAGTGACTTGCCCAGGGTCACACAACTAATAAGTGTCTGAGACCGGGTTTGAACTCACGAAGATGTCTTCCTGACTCCAGGTCCAGCACTCTATCCACTTTACCACTTAGCTGCCCATATTCATATATAGAAATGTTCATTTTCATTGATATTTAGGTTCATAATAATAAAAAGGAATGTTCTAAGATGAAAAGAAAAAAAACTATTGAATTAGAAGGCATGGGGCCAGACACACAATCTAGGCATAATAGAGCAGGCCCTGCCCACAGACTTACTGAGAATGACAAATAGAAATAATGTCTCCCCCCCACACCCTTGCTGTCCCTGCCCCAGCTCAATGCTTTATTACTTTCCCTATATCAAAAGTTTGCCTCCTGAGTTCTAGCCCTCACATCCTAAACTCTGTAGTGATTCCTGGTTTTGCTCCCATTTCTCCAGATCCTGCCTCCTGTGTCTCACCCAGTCAGTGCCATGGATTCATCTGCCCATTTTCTTGGATTTGGCTTCTTTGACACTTAGGTTTTGGGGAGGAGTCAAACAGCCCTATGGATGTGGACCAGTCATAGCAGATGATAGGGGAATAGTACATTTATTTGCAAAATGTGTGTGTGTGTGTGTGTGTGTGTGTGTGTGTGTGTGTGTGTGTGTATGTGTGTTTCATGAGAAGAGTATACTGATGATGATGAGTTTGGAAATACAAGTACAAAAGTGGGTGCCTCCTGGGCAGTAGCCTCCTAAAGAAGTAGCAAAAAGAATCAGATGTGGACGTAAGAACGTAGGCCATGGCTTATTGTCAGGAAGTAAACTTCAGCATGGAAATAGGCTCAGTCCTTTCTTTTACCCATGGTGCCATCTGGACTAGAGCTATGGTAGGTGAGCCTGTCATTTACTCTTAATTTTTCCTGCTAGAAAGGTAATAAAAGGGAAAAGAGCGAAAGCAGAAGCTATACCATTCAAGAGAAAGATTTTTAAAATCCCTAACAATTGCTATTGAAAATGAATTCTTGCTTTTTAAAAAATCCACTTCTATTTTAGAGAGAGAGAGAAATAAGACAAGAGAAAGAGAAAATATGTTCTCCTGAGGTGAGATTTTCTGTTCCAAAAAGCAGCCCAGTAGGAAATTTCCTTACGAGCTTAACCGAGTGCTGAAAATGAGAGATGACAGTGGGAACATTCACAGAACTGTATTGCAATGAGGAAGGTAACAGAGATGCTACATTGTGCCTTTGCCACAGGGGGCTAGATTTTCGCCAAACATTTTCATTTCAAAGGGGTGATTGGACTTTTAGCGTGAAGTAGAAATCAAAAAGGAAATTGTTATGAAAAGATCAGAACATAGAATCTGAAAATAAAAGATGAGCTATGAGTAAATTCATTTTCTGTATTCAGCTGGACTTAACTTACCGAGAAAAGTGAGGAAGAAGATGAAGTAGCAGAAATGGTCAGAGGCTAGGAGTCAGGAGACCTGGCTCTGCCACTCACCGGCTGGTAACACTGAATTTGTCTTTTTAACCTGTCTAGGATTTGGTTATCTTGGAGTTAGAGACGGCATTCATAAGGTGCTTTAAGGTTTGCAATGTGATTTACATATATTATCTCATCTGAATCTCACAATAACCCCCAGAATTAAGTACTATCATTATCACCGCTTTAGAAATAAAGAAACTGAGACAGAGAGAGGTTAAATGACTTGTCAAGGATCACATGCATAGAAAGTGTTTGAGGTGGGATTTGAAGCCAGGACTTCCTGACTCCAGGCCTGCCGCAATCCACTGTGCCGCCTAGCTGGAGGAAGAGAAGTCAAATCTTCTCTCTCACCCTATCTGTGTGAGTGTAGATGATTCACAACCTCCCCAGGCCTCAGTCTTCCCATCTGCAAAATGAGGGGTTGTGTCAGATGTTCTCTTAGGTTTTTTCCATCTCTAGATCCATGGTCCTATGAGTAGATGACCTTTTGGGTCTTTTTGAGATCTGACATTCTATGATTATATGGAATCTTTAGCTCTATACACCCCCTGTAAATATTCATGAGTATCAATCAGGTTGTCTTTTCAGTGGAGCTAATGTATGCATTGACTAGAGGTGATAGATTTAACCTGCTGGAATTGGGCATTATTTATCCTCAGCTGTTTATCTCAATTATTATTTGTATCTATGGTTTAGAATTAACAGACGCTTTGAAACCCTTATGGGGTAGAGTATGGTAAATACAGTGGTCAGGCAGATACCTAAGGATAGGAAAGGTGAGCTAGGTTACTGCTTTTAAGAATCTCCCGACTATACCGAAAGGTTATTTTTGAAGACAAGAGACTGAATGTTCTGAGTTCCCATTGTTGTCATGGAAACCTTTTTTTTGATAGCTGAATAGGTTAGCAGGATTTTATGTTTCTCTGTTTGACAAACACTAGAGGAAGACATGATCTCAGCTTTGAATTACTAATCAGAAAAAAAATTCTCTCATTGAAAGTCACCCAGCATTTGATTAGCAACCATTAAAAAATGTTTTTCCTTTCTTTTTCTACACATAAAGCAACAGGCAAGTCCTGCTTCAAAAATCATCCTACTTGAGAAATAGACCCCAAATCACGACTCAAGCTGACCTTGTTGTACTTGGGAGTAATAGCATTTACAGCCCTTAAAGGCTCCTGCAGGTTAATTTCAGTTCCTGGGGAAATTGTCCTGATTTGTACAGATTTTCAATGGTTTCCTGGAGGTAAATTTACCTGCTAATAGGCAGGAATTATTGCTCTCCTTGGGAGCAACAATCTTCCCATACCTGTTTGTAAGGCACAGGTGAGCTTTTGGGAAAACACTCTCCAAGGCAGCACCAACAAGTCATAATCACCTGGCTAATTCAGTGCCCTACATCCTGCCTTTTTTTTTTGTCTTACTTCCAATCTTGAGCATTGCTTTGAAAAGTCTCAGTTGCTCTTAGAGATGGATTAAATCAATCTTTATCAGTAAGTTGGAGAGAGAATGCTTTCATTTTCTACAAAATAATATTTTCTACTTGGGCGCAGCCGCCTCTTTTATTCAGGGTGACCAGTGGCGTTAAGCTATACCTTTGGAGTGCTGCTAAATGCTTCTGGGGGCCCCAAGGCATTGGCAAAGGGGAAAGAAGGAAAGAAAGGATAAGGAAATAGGAATGGAGGAAAAGAGAATAAAAAAGGTGGCGGAGGAAGGAAGAGAAAATCAAGAGGAACATATGGTGGAGAGTATCAATATGTCCAGCAATCATGTCAGGCACCACTCAGGGCCACAGGTTATGTAGCTCTGCCCTGGGCCTTGCCATAGCATGGCTCTCTCTTGACAATTAGTTCAATAGCTGCAACTGGTTTATAGAATTCATTACACAGGAACAATAATTCTCATTATTTGATTATGTCCCGATGGTAACTTTCTATTTTCTGTAGGTAAATGTTGTAGCTGTTGCCAGCCGACAGTGGCAATTAATAATAATAACTAACATTTGTATAACACTATGTTCCAAGCACTGTACTAAATGCTTTACAAATATCCTCTCATTTGGTCCTCACAACAACCCTGGGAGGTAGGCGCTACCATTATCTCCATTTTACAGATGAGGAAACTGAGGCAAAGAGAGATTTGAGTGACTTTCCCAGGGTCAGCCAGGTAGTGAGTGTGTGTGGTCTTATTTGAATTCAGATCTTCCCGATTCCAGGCCAGGGGCTCTATGTACTTGACTACCTAGATAGATGCCCCAGCTTTTTGCTCTGAAGTTATTCTCTAATTGCTTCATGTGTGTTTGTTTAGTTTCCGTCCCCTAACTGCACATTCCTAAAAGTAGCAACCGTTTGTATCCCCTCCCCAGAGCATCCAATCCAATTCTAAGCACACAGCATGTAGAACTAAAGACCCAGAATGAATATAGTAAAAACCGGACATGGTTACTTGTTGGGAGTATATTAACTCAGAGCTTACTTTATGGATTAATAATGATGAGATATCAAAAATGTATGAAAGGCTAAATCTGGGATTCTTAACCTGAGCTCCATGAGCTTTTTTTTTTTAATTTGATAATTGCATTTCAATATAATTGGTTTTCTTTGCAAGGCTTCATATTAATTTTTTTTACATTAAAAAACATGATTCTGAGAAGGGGTCCGTGGGCTTTAACATACTGCTGAGGGGCCTGTGACACGAAACAGGCTGAGGATGCCTCGTCTAAATGAATTGTTGAATTGTAGGATCTACAAGCCAGGAGGAACTTGGATGTTTTCTTGTCTAACCCTTTCAGTTTTCAACTTAAAACACTAAGATGCAGACAGGGAAACTAATTAACTGAGGTCATATAGCTCATTAGTGGTAGAACCAGGATTAGGATGTGGGTCCCATGCCTACCAAACCAGTGCTCTGTCAACTACCCATTGATGTTCTCCAATTCAACAAGTCTTGGTAGCTGCCGGAGAGTATAGGCAGTGTAGGGTAGTAGTCAAAAAGCTGGTGTCATAGGAAGACCTGAGTTCTAGTCTTGCCTTTGAAACTTACTAGTTTTCTGACCTTAGGCAAATGCCTTAG
>CM053623.1:370326576-370400722 GCA_028646595.1 Phalanger gymnotis
TTTGTCACATACTGGACACATATCTTGTGTTAATTGTCATATGTGCAGTGTTTTTTCTTTCAACTCTCCCAAATCAACTGAGGTCTCCAACTTTTCTCCCTAGGAATAACCTCAGAGATACAGTGTCCACCTTTGCCCAGAGAGCCCCATAGCACCTGGCGTCATAGATCCAACCCTCCATATCTCCCTCATTAGCTAACTTTGAATAAATTATGGAACATCTCAGTACCATATTCTTATCCCCTTCAATGAATTACTAAATTCAAAGACCCTAAAGGGTACATCTGGAAATTAAGGTAATAGTAACACTTTGTATCCCAACAAT
Source organism: Phalanger gymnotis (assembly GCA_028646595.1). Taxonomy (NCBI): domain Eukaryota; kingdom Metazoa; phylum Chordata; class Mammalia; order Diprotodontia; family Phalangeridae; genus Phalanger; species Phalanger gymnotis. Next base: position 370,326,902 of record CM053623.1, read on the forward strand.
CACCATCTTGGAACTTCAGAAAAGGAGGCAGCATCTTTAGTACAAATGAAAGATGGCATTTTTCCTTTTCAAAAAAGGGAAATCTAGGAAACCATCTGAAGCTGCCACGTAGCATCCATCTGGGTAACTGCCACACCACCACTCCAATCTGGACATGCATTTAGGGGCCTGAAGCATTCCACTCCCATCTGGAAAGGCAACCGTAAACTTTTTTTTAAACTAAAGCTTTGGATACATAAGTCTTGAGTGTTTGATTTCCTTTTTCTTTCTAGTATAGATAGTTGCCATGTAATTACTTACTTGGAGGGGCATTTGCCACCAAATGAAAGAATTGAAATGGGTAGGAGAAGCTTATCCAGACTTCTCATATATAAGTTCTCTAAACCCAGGGAGCCGTCATTCCGATTGCTGTAGCCAGGGGCCATAATTTAGCTACCAACCTCATGGGATATTATAAGGAAAGTGTTTTGGGAGCCACAAGGTACCATGTAAACTTGAGCTATTACTATGTGCGCGCACACACACACACACACACACACACACACTCACACACACTATGAAGAAACATCGCAATCACGTACTTCTGATGGTTAGTTTTTAGACCCTGTATTTTCCTTACTATTTTTTTGTTCTGTTTATTCAAGTAGATTTTAAGAGGTTTCAGGATTTCAGGAGTTACCCTATTCATTGAAAGTGTTTGGTAGGTAAGTTTCTTTCACAGTCTCTTTAGTCTAGGAACCTATCCTCCCTGACAGATCAAATGAAATTGCAGGAACATGTTTGGTTGACAAGAAAGGTTTCCAAGCAATTCTAAGTTCAGGGGACAAAAAGAGTGGAGAATTAAGTGACAGAGAATAACTACACTTTTAGAAAAGGTGGTTGACTAAGGGTTCTGGGGATGCTGAATTCCGTGGCTTCAATGATGTATGCCTACCGTTATATGATCAATTTGGCTGTGATGATTGGTATTGATTACGTAAAATGCTGAAAGGAAAGGTCTGGCCACATTGCAGTCTACTTAGATTGCTGCATATAGACATGACCTGAGAATAGATTTGTTTGATTCCAACAAAGGGAGCAGGCAGAGGACTATGGAAGATAAATGCTAATTGCCACCACAAAAGAGTTTCTGCCTAGCTTATAAAGCAGGATCTTCTTTGAGTGCCAAACATACTGGACTAGCCTAGCATATATTTGCATTTTAGTCTTGACTTTGTGACTTGTGACCTTGTACATGTGACCTTGTATGATTCATTTCACCCCTATGGATCTCATTTTCTTGATCCATGCAAAGATGTTAAAATCAAAGGTCCTGTGTAGCTATTGAAATCTTCAGTCCTTATGTCCTTAATTGCCTCACAGCTCCTAACCATTTCCCCCACGGCAAGAAAATACAGAGAAAAGAGTATTAGATTTGTCATCAAAAGACCTGGATTCAAATCCTGCCTCTGTTATTTACTACTTGTATGATTCTTGACCCCAATTTCTTACCTGTAAAATGAATGGATTGAACTGGATGGCCTCTAAAGTTTGTTGTTATTCAATCATTTCAGTTGTGTCTGACTCTTCATGGCCCCATTTTGGGGTTTTCTTGGTAAAGATACTGGAATGGTTTGCCATTTTCTTCTCCAGCTCATCTTAAAGATGATGAAACTGAGGCAAACAGGGTTAAGTGATTAGCCCAGGGTCACACAGCTAGTAAGTGTCTGAGATCAGATTTGAACTCAGAAAGATGAGTCTTCCTGAATCCAGGCCAGGTACTCTATCTACCGTGCACCTAGCTCCCCTAAAGTTGCTTACATCCCTAAATCTGTGATTTTAGGGTCCCTGATTTTTAATTCTCTAAATAAAGTGCCCTTGAACTATAAATTTACAACTTCAGTAAATCTTGCAGCCCATCCTTTACTAGCCAGATGCTGATCACAGCTGAGGTAATTTACCTTATTGCTTGAGGGGTCTAGTATTGAGAATCAAGTGTGAGATTGGGCAGATTGGTGTGGCAGCTTTTATCTCTATGTCTCTATGTCTAGGATGTTTAGATTTGATATGTCTTAAAGTGGGCTGTTCTTTCCTGACATATGTGATAAGGTGACAGGACTAGTCTCCTAGCATGGTACAATGGGGGCACATGAATTCTACTATAGTTACTTCTCAAAAAGAATGAAAGAGAACAGGAAAGAATAATTTAAATAGATTGACTTGTTCATTGAATCGCTATTCAATGAGTTTATGCACCAGAGTAGGAATGAATTTGCTATTTTTTCAGTTCAGTTCTCAGATATGACTTATATGTTAGTGTGACCATCTCTGTTGCAACATGTCATTCTAGAATATCTTCTTAACCATAACCACAGATAGTCTAGTTATATTACACTGTTAGAGATAATGAGAGGGCTGTCTTTAGACTCCCTAGTCATTGAGAAGGACCCTGTCTTTCTCTTGTCTCTTGCTTCCTGGTGAAGCAGAAAGAAGAAAGAGTTAGAAGGTGAGATGATCACCTGCTATTATAATACAATATAATATCACACTTACATGAAGCCCTTTTCAAGAGTATTCCCTCCCTTCCCCCAATCATTAGTTTTCTTTCTAGTTAAATCTTTATCTGTCTTTGAGTCTAAACCCTAGTTCTAGTCTCTCTTCTAATAAATAGTTGAGTGTAGTGAAAATAAAATTTTCATTCAGTTGTTCATTGGGAAGTATTTCAGAGCCATCTGCTCTGATACAGACTGCCTTCTCTTAAGAGTCCCTTGAGATACTGCGTTGCTCTAGATGGGGCAATTTGATTTCATAAATGCTACTGACATTAGATCAACTTCTCTTGCTCCTGCCCAACATTCAACTCCACTGTAAGGGGGAAGATGCAGAGAACTTGGAGGTTGGAGACCTGAATTTGAATCCCAGTTTTAGAGCTTATGCACTAAATGTGTGTGTGAAACTCAGTTTCATGTTCTAGAAAACACTTGTACTACCTACCTCCCATTGTTGGAAGGAAGGCTTTTTATAAAGTTTATGAAGCTTTAGGAATCTGAACTATTATCAGCATCTCATTCTAAGAAGAAATGCAAAGGGGTGAATGTTGTGGCCTGTCACATTCTTTTGCTTACCCACTGCTGCCACCTTATACCCTGTCTGTTTCCTGTGCCCCCATGTCTTCAGCAAGCTTTTTTATTCCATCTCCTACCTGTTGTATCCCTTTGGTCCAGCTCAGGTTGTCAATGCCTCTATTAAGGTTTCCCTGATACCATTGAGGTAGGCTCTCTACAAATCTCTCATGGTATTTTTACATCTCTTCCAGAAAGATTACATTTAGTTATTGTTATTGTGTCATTTTTCAGTTGTGTCCGACTCTTTGTGACTCATTCAGGGTTTTCTTGGCAAAGAGACTGGAGTGGTTTGCCATTTACTTCTCCAGTTTATTTTACAGGTGAGAAAACTGAGGCAAATAGGGTTAAGTAACTTGCCCAGGGTCACACAGCTAGTAAGTATCTGAGGCCAGATTCAAACTCACAAAGGTGAGAATTCCTGATTCCGAGCCCAGTGTTCTATCCACTGTGCCACCTAGCTGCCCTGTACATTGTAGTTTGTATCATAATCATTTTCTTATTTGTCTTCTCTTTCCTACTAGATTGTAAGCTCCTAGAGGGCAGGGACCAAGTCATTTTCTTTGTTCTTTTTTTTTTGCATTTGTCTTAGGGCCTAACATAATATGTCTTCTGAATTGAATTTTAAAATTCGTGTTTTTCTTCTTTCTACTGTCTTGGTGTCTGGAACACTTAACTCTGATTGCAACTCCAGTTCCTCTCCCATAGCTTGGTTCTTTAGCACTCCTGGCAGAGAGACCCCTTGTTTTCCTGCAGCAGGTCCCTTTAATGTGCTACAAATTATTTATCAATCCTGTTCATCTCCACTAAAGCTAGCAGGATGGCTGGCTAGAGAAAATAATAACTCACCAAAATCTGCTTCTTTTAAATATTATTTAAAATCTATCTAACAGCATGCCTTTTGGTAGGATAAACAGTGCAGTTTACCTCTCATTCCCCAAATACACTATAAAGTAATGAGAAGTATATCTTCTACTTTTTCTGTATTTTCTAGATCACCTAGTACAGTTCTAAGAACATTTTAGATGCAGTAAATGCTTATTGATTTGTTAATAAGATATTTACTTTGGTATCTTTGTATGTTAATCTATTTACTTCAGTATCTATATTTCTTAAGTTCTAAGGAACCACTGTATATTTGACTATTTCTCAGAGTAGTTGGGAGGGATGGGAAGCATAGACCCCATTTGCTATCTGTGAAGGGAAGCTAATCAGTTTCCAAGGCTTTCTGCATGTATTAGAGATATGGAGGTGAGGTTAAGTTAACTCTCTTGTAAGAGCTTGGGAGGCATTTTGGGCATAGAGGTATAACAACCATTCTTTATTTATCTAATATTCTTCCCCTCATTCAAGGTACCATAAAAGCAAGAGTAAACACTACAAATGCTAAAAGCTGATTGACATAGCATGTGATGCTGGACAACATCATGGTGCTACGTGTATTGGGGGAAGGGCTTTTCTGTTCCACTGCTTATTGCTGGCTAAAGGAAGAGAGTAAGCTTTGATGATTGTGTACATTTTACCCTGTGGGAATGTTGAGATGGTATGAGTGAGGTCTGGGTAAAGGAGAAAACTCAGGGGAAACGTTGTTTAGCAAATAGAAGAAATATATTTTGAAAGGTTCTTTTTCCAGTTTCTTAAAAAAAAACCTACCTCCCCATCAGTGATAAAAATTTGTATTTTTAAACAATGTTATCTCTTTTGCTACTCTTTAATCTCAATGAGGTAATCATTTTTTTTTAACAAATTCACATTAATAAGTACCAGTACATTAGGTAAAGTACCCAATTACCAGTCCATTAACTATTGTACTACAAAAATTTCATTATGACCTTTAGTCCCAAAACAAGAACATGATTGCCTTTTCCTTATGTAGTGGAAAAATTGCATCCTATAAAGTAAGCTTCAAAATGTATCCTTTAATAGGGATTTTAAAAACCCCAACAGGTTGCCTTAATGGACAGTCTTTGTATGTTCTATTTAATCACTCAATTTCACCCTTGACCAAAAGGCAAGAGTAATGTGTCAATCTAATGGCACTGTTACTGTAGCAAGGAAGGAAGGGGTAATATTGGAGACACAGTAATCCCAAAGGAAGCCTGACTGTAGTGACTTATTGGAAGGCTATGGTTTATAAATAAGGTTAATGAAATGGAGCTGGAGGACAAGAGAAGCTGTATCCTGAGGAAGACCACACTATAAAAATGAAGCTGGCAGAGTTTCATTTGAATGATTATCCTATAGGAGGATATTTAATAGGACGGGGGGACCGCATTTTCAAAGTCATCTGCCTCATTTGTCTATTCCCATGTTTTATCATCCTGACAGTCAAGTTCTTTCTTATGTATAGATTCTTCTGCTTTAATTTAAGCCTATTTCCTCATGTTCAGTCAGACCTCTGTGGAAAAGAATGAATCCATTGGCATTCTCGTCATAAACGTTTTTATGTGCTTAAAGATAGTAATCAAGTAACAGGATGTCATATATCTTTTCTCCTCACAGCCCACAAAGACAAGTAATGGGGTCTGGGGGCTTAAAGGAGCGTTTCAGTAATGTCTTATTCTCCTTCTCATCTAAGCTAGGGATAGAGGTGAGAGAAAACACTCCAATTGGTAGAAGCTGATTGATATTATGCCACTGTAAGATTTAGAACAGAAAGGGACCTGAAAGATTACCTAATTCAACTTCTCTTTTATACAGATAAGGAGATTGAATTCTAAAGAGTGGGCAAAAAAATATGGCAAAGATATCCAGCCAAGGGATACGGCCACATGGTAAATAGAATGGTCCAGACTGGAACTCAGCTCCTTTGACCCCAAATCTATAGCTCTTTCTCCTGTATCACACGATTTTAGTCTTTTTATTCCCTACGTTAAAAAATCTCTGTGCTTTTGACTGTTCCTCATGATATCTATTACCTAGTTCCTATCTCTATTGTAGGCTTTTTTGTTTGTCTGTTTTTTTATTGAACCCTCCCAAATCTATTTTTAGAATGTAATGACTGAAAATGAACATAGTATTCCAGTAAAGATAAAATTAATGTAAAATACACTGATGAGATTAGGTCTACCCATAGATTATTCTTTTTGTTTTTTTAATGCGACCCAGTACTCATTTTCTTTTGCACAGCATGTCGTTGCTATCTCATATTCAGTTTGCTATCACCTATCACCCCTAAGTTTCTCTTCTATATTTTTACCCTCTTCCTCTCTACCTTATATTATACTCTCTGATGATTTTCTTCCTTACACTTTCTCCTATTGCTTGCTTTCGTAAAAGTATTTTTTCCACTTTTTACTCTGCTTTACAAAGGGCATCATGCATTTATTTCTGGCTGCCCATATTTTTAGCACCAACATTCTCTCAGAGATGAGTATGCATCATAGAATAACACAATCTCTCTAGAGGAAAAATTGTGCACCACTCAAGTGGTAAATGAAGTGATGCATGGTGAGCACCAATAGGCAGCAGTATTTTGTGAGTGATGAATTGTGTATTAAACATGGTATAAAAGATCATCAAAGAAGCATGTCATTAGAAAAGGAGGGAAGCCAGTATGGATCCATATGTTGTAATGGTACCAACATAATGTCAAAGGTCCTAAACCTGGGGTCTGTGAACTTTAAAAATATTGTTATCTATTTGATATCTATAAAATATCTATATTTTAATATATTTTATTTCCTTTATAATGTTATATACTTTATTTTATGCATCTAAAAACACTATTCTGAGGAGTTCATAGGTTTCACCAGGCTGTCACAAATTTGAGGGTCCCCTGCCTAGAGAAGTCCTCTCCCCTCCATCTCTAGCAGGTTGGGTTGACATATCCTTTCCTCTTCACTTCCCCAGAAGTATTTATAGAGGATATGCACAAGAATCATACAAAATGAGAAGGTAAGGATGGGTCACGATCTGGGCCAGCCATTGAAAGAAGTATCAATGGCTTCACAGTATTGATCACGTGAATAATTGAATTAGTGGGAGGTATGTTAAATTGGGAATACTGGTTTGAACATTTCTAGGATTTTACACCAACAACATCATCAGGCAGATTCTTTACTCTTATAGGAAAGGGAGCAGTGTCATAGCATCTCCAATCTCTTAAAGGGGCATGTTAATTTCCTGGGGATTTCCTTTTGAGAGGAACCTGGTTTCAATAAAGAGCTCTCATAGGTCAGTCAGCCAGTCAGTCAATGAGCCTTTATTTAGCACGTATTTTGTGCCAGGTCCTGTGCTAAAACAGGGCTTAGGGAGAGAATTCCCATGGTCTCAAGAGCTCTTTCCAGCTCCTTTATTTGACCATTTCGCAAAAATGGCTATCTGAAGAGCATCCTCCCCAACTACTGTTCTAAATGAAACATCTTCAATTTTTAGTATTGATAAAGCAAAAGTAAAAGTATAATCTACAATGGCTATCAGAAGAATGATAAATTTATATTGCTAGTGTCTCTATCAAGCAATATTGAATTTTCTAGTTTAACACACTGGAAGAAGGAAAGAACATGCTAACAGCAAACCTGAAAAATTACTTATAAAGAATATGAGATTTTAATCTGTATGCTCAATTACAACTTGGCTTTTATAAGTTAAATAGATTACAAAATCACATGTATCCCCAAATAATCTTAAATTTAAAGTAGATATGCAAGGCAACTTAATAATTTCCAAATAGGACAGATTTATGAAATATTTACATTGGCTATCTTATTTGGCAAAGACTTTTTGGTTGCTAAACATTCTTACAAGGAGAAAAATGCTACTAAATAAGCACTGGGAATTGTAGAGTATTGGTTCTGAGAATATGGATCAAATATCAGAAACCCAAAGTAGTGAATGCCCTAAAATTCTTCCCCTTGCCATGGCCATTCTAAAAAGGACAGTGATCACATCGTATGTGCTTTCTGCACAGTGCTGGGCACATCGTGAGTACCCAAAAATATTAAAGGAGGAGTAAATACAGTTATTGCAAATGTATATCTTTTGTTCAAGCTATCAGGCAGGATTTCAGAATGTTAGACATTTGTGAGAAAAATCCAAATTTTAATGCAGAGAAGAGTAGAACGAAATTGGAAAATGTCACTAATCAGTGAGATAATCTGCATTGAAATTTGTGCATTAAAAATTTCTCCCCAATCCCTGAGTTAAAAGTCTGATACGCATGAATGTGTGATGTTGGAAATTCAGAAATTTATTGGAGCTGAAAAGCATTTGGGGATTGAAAATACTTGCTTTGTAATTATGAAAAAGTGTGAACAGTCTTCAAATTCCTTTTAAAGCAATGCAAAGTTAAAAACATCAAGTTCTTTAGGCTTTTTGGCTAAGCTCCTTATAGGTTCATAGGATTAGCCCTTTAAGGGTCATTGGAGATGTTGCCCTCATTTGAAGGATGAGGGAACTGAGGCTCAGAAAGGTCAGCTGACTTGCCAAAGAGTCGAGCAACTTAAAGGCAGAGATTACATTCCATGACTATTTGACACACAGCAAAAGGATTGACGGGTACAAAGCTAATCCTATAGAGATTTTGACATTTTATTCTATGGCATTATAGTTGTTCTTTGAATAGCTTTCACCAGATGAATAGAAGTGCTCATTTAGTAGGGTAATATAATAATGGTTATGATAATAGCAACAATAATAATATACTTTTACATAACACTTTAAAGTCTGTTAGGGTCTTTCAATACATTATTTCTTTTTGGTCTCATGAACAAGCTATGAGATAGGGGCTACAAGTATTGTTATCTTCATATTACATAGGAGGAAACAGAGTTTCAGAGATGAACTGCTAAGTGCTAATACTGATAGTGGTCGAGATGAGAGAACTTTGAGAGGAGAGAGCAAGTGAATCGGCTTTGCCTCTGCCTTCCATAACCATCATAAACAGGAAGGATACATACACCCATATCACCACTCATCTACCCAAACAAAGCCTAGGACCAGAGCCGAAGCCACCCAAGAGAATGGGGCAGAGCTACTAATGCCTACCAAGAAAGGAGGAACAATCTTTCTTCTTGTAGCTAGTAAATGCTTTCTCTTCTTCCTTCTTCTGGAATCTCTAATATTCAGCTAAAGAATGCCTAGCCCCAAATTACCTGACCCTACCCTGTTCCCACTCCCACTCTCTAATCTCCATCCATTTTACCTTTACCCATTTTCCCTTCCTCCCTGTATGTCCTCAGGAATCCCGTTTTCTTATAAATTACCATTCGCTCTAGATTGCTTCCTTTCACATTAAAGCTTTCCATCTCCTTGAAGTCATGGAAGTCTGATTCCCCCAAACAAGCCACAGTAACCCTGGAGGGTGCTATCTAATACTAGATGGACTTTCAGTGGTCCCTGATACACTGTCCAGAAATCGGAATGTGTATACTCTTTCACCTCACTGCAATATCTAGCTCCTGCCATTGTCAAGATTACTCATTAACTTTTCCATTGAAGTTTTGTGTATCTTCCTATATTGCTGTGTTAATGAATAAAAATCATTTATTAAGCACTTACTAGGTGTTGTGGATAAAAAGAGAAAAAGAAGGCAGTCCTCGCTTTCAAGGAGTTTGCGTTCTAATGGGGAGAAAACACATAGAGAAGATTTCAGTTAAAAGTGAAAAGGCAGGGTCCCATATGGGGTCCTTAGGATGCAGTGGCCAAGCAGATGGTCCTGCCTTTTCTTTAATGTTGCTTCCTCCAATAAAATCACATCTCTTTCTGATTTTGACCTATTTGACAAAGTTGACCCTTACCAAGCAGTTTGATGCTGATGATTTTCTTTTCTAGTTCTTCAGTAGTGGTGATTACTGAGGTGGCAGGGCCTTCAGCGGTAGGAGCAGGAGTCAGGCTGCATCTCCATTGGTGGCACTTTCTGGGATGATGGCTGTAGAGGCTGGGTTAGAAAGAGAGCTGGTGGTCTGAGGGGCACTGGCATTCCTAAGGCTCTAAGGTTTATCTTCCTACTAGTGGCAGTTGGTCAGAAGTGGGTGTTCTAAATTGTTTTAATGGTGAAAGGTCTCCCAGAAAATTGTTGGCACCTTGGTAGGCTATAGTTGGGGTTTGGGATGGGTCCTGGCCCCACGTGGCATTTTGCTGACTTAGTGATTAGAATTATAAAATGGATTGGAAAAGAGTCAGTAATGTTTCCAGGAGTTTGAACTACCTAACAGAGTGCTTTTTCTAGTTCTTAGGAAAGGATGTTTGAGCGTTATATCTTTTTATTCTAGTATTATGTGTTTTAAAAATTTAAGTATCAAAAAAATTTTAAGTGAATCTTTATGGTTCATAAATGCCTGTTGCATTTTAAGTAAGAAAAACCTTTAAACTACTGGACAAAACCAAATTTAAGCTTAGCCCAAAAAATGGTCCTTTGGGCTGCAGTGGCAAGCAGGCAAGCAGCAAACATCTCTTAAGCCCTTGCTATGTGCCAGGCGCTGTGCTAAGTTCTGGGGATACAAATGCAAGCAAAAAGAAAGATTGTCCCTGACCTTAAAGGAACCTACATTCTAATGGGAGTGGGAGAAAGGCAGAATACAAAGAGAGCTGTAACAGGTGTGTCTCTACCCACTTAGGGTGTGGCGTCTAGTCTAGAACATCTGAAGCAGAGTTGGGAGAGAAGGAAGAAGGGCCAGCTCTCCCTTAAATGAAGGCCTTGGGAGAAGGGGGCCAACATGGTGGGGGAAAGTCCCTGGGGCTGAAATGGTGATGCATTATATTTAATGTCATTCCCAGTCATTAAAACACATCATTTTCTGATACTGAACCATTTGACAAAGCCAAGGATTGTGATAGCAAGAACTTTCTTTTCTGGGTCTTCTGTAGCTGTGGCTGCAGTACCTGCAGAAGCAGTTACCAGGCTGCATCTCCACAGAGATTGTTCCCAGGATGACGGCTGTGAGGGCTGTTCTCTCTCTATACCCAAGTTATTTCTCTTTTTTCAAGTAGTTCAAAGGCTCTGACTCAGTTTTTTCCTCCACTCAAACCCAGCCCTCATACTTGGGGATGTCAATAAACATCACAGAACCACAGAGTTGGAGAGTTAGTAGGCACCTCAAAGACCATCTAGTACAACCTTTATACAAAAGGCATCCATATTAAAGCATATCCAATAAGGGTAATCCAGCTTCCGCTTGGCAGCATTCAAGGAGGAGGAAGCAACCACCTCTCAAAGATGCATGAGTGACATTTTTTATGTCTGTCTCTGTCTCTGACTCTGTGGATTCAATGATTATTTCTATACAGGAAACTCTCCGCATACATTTCCCATAGAAATCTACAATTTCAACACTTGCATCTCTCCTGAGCTCCAACCCTGCATCATCAACGGCCTGGTAGACATCTCTTCTTGGATCTTCAATGCGCGTATCAAACTCAACATGTCCAGAATAGAATTTCTTATTTTTCCCTTATGCCTATCTGTCCTCTTAAGCTCCCTGCCTGTGGAGAGCACTACAATCCTTCAAGGCTCCCAGATTTAAAACTTCAGCCTCATCCCAGACTCCCTATATCCAACTTGAGTCAGTTGCGAAAGTCCTGTCAATTGTTTCTTGATATCTCTTGTATCTGACTCCTTATGAACCTTCATGTAGCCACCACCCTATTTCAGGCCCCCAACACATCTTGCCTTGAGTATTACAATAAATACCGAATTGGTTTCCTCCTCTACCATCTCTTTCCTTTCTAGTTATCATCTTTCATAATCTGCCAAATGCATATTCTTCAAGTATGATGATGATGGTGATGCTAACATTTCTACAACCCTACTATGTGCCACACACTGTGCTAAGCATTTACAAATATTGTCTCATTTTATCCTCACAACACCTTAGTGTGTGTGTGTGTGTGTGTGTGTGTGTGTGTGTGTGTGTGTGTGGCGGGGGGGGGTAGTGGTAGAAGCTTTTATTATCTCTGTTTTACAGTTGAAGAAACTAAGGCAAATAGGTTAAGTGACTTGCCCAAGGTCAAATAACTAGTACGTTTATGAGGTTGAATTTGAACTCAGGACTTACACCAGGCTCAGCGCTCTCACTTAGTTTCTCGGGAAACTTCACTGGCTCCCTATTGTTGATATCATCGGACCTCTTCAAGAATGAAGGGTGAACAACACCAGCAATTGCCTTTAGCGTAACATATAACTCCTTTAGTTTGGTATTTAAAGCCTTTGACAATCTGACTTCATTCTACGGTATTTCGCTGCGTAATCATTGCCCGCCTCCCATAATCGTCACGTTCTGTTTTTTCAGTCCAAAAATCGGTGTAAAACTTTTCATCGTGTAATCGTCGCATGGTATAATTCTGTTCATCACGTAGCCAGAGACGCATTCATCTCTAATGCATTTCGAGCCCGGAGCCTCGGATTCTCAGCGCATGTGCGTTGTCAGTATGTTTCCGAAAGCCAGGTTTGTTTGGAGTGCTGCAGTGCTAATGATAGTGTCACTCGACCCAGTGAAGAGCCATAGGCGCAAGGCGAGCAGGTGGCAGGCGAAGCTGCCGTGAGTAAGTCATGGGATATGGTAAGACTTGCATTTTCCCAATTTTAACATATATTCATGAGTATTCCATGCATCCTAATCTTGCCCCAAAGACAGTTTGGTAATAAATGATTTTTAAGTAATACTGGCACAACTTTTTTCAAAGCTTCACATAATGGTCACATCCACTTTTTTGCAAAAAAAAAAAAAATGTGATAAAATCTGCGAGGATTATGTGGTGAAATACAGTATATGTCCAGACTATTTCACATTCATCTTCTTCCAATACTACGCATTCCAGACAAACTGGCCATTTGCTATTCATCCTGTGCAACATTCTATGTCCCGGCACAATCTATTCCTCATGCCAGGAATACTTTTCCTTCTCCATTCCTATTTGTGAAATCCCTAGTTTACTTAAAGGATCACTTCAGGTACCACCTTCTATAGGAGATCTATCCAGTTGTTTGTGTTCTCTTGCTCTCCCCACTCTTAATACTTTGCATTTAACTTTGTCTTTATTGATCTTTGATATGTATACGCTGGTAGGATGTAAGTTCCTTCCAGGAAGAAGCTGTATCACTTTTGTTTCTTTTGGCACTTAACACGGTACTCTGAACTTAACTGGTGCTTAATAATTTCTTTTGAATGAAAAGAATTCCGTCAAATTATTATTTGGAACTCACTATATTTCCCCCCAGGTAAACAAGTCTCATTTCTCCAAATAAATTGTAAGCTCTGGAGAGCAGGCATAAGCATCTTGTGCTTATTTGTATACCTTCCTGGTACCATGCCCACACAAATTCTACAATCAATATCTTTGATGATGATTTAACATCTCCAGTCAGTTTTAATTTTCTTTCAGACTAAGTCATCTCTACTGCATTCCGAGGCTCTAAGTCCCTGCATCCTATCTTTTTTGAGTAGTTTTCAATTTCATTTAAAAATGGCTACCTCTATGGAGCTGCGTCTTGCCACAGCTGTTCCTAATGAATACAAAGGCCCTATTTCAAGGTGAATGATCTGTGATTTCATAAAGGGGCATAAAGAAAACAGCACGTGGGTTAAAACAAGTTAAACAATTTTTTTTAAACATCCCCTACAATATCTATCATGGCAAAATATGTAGCTACTTAATAAATACTTGATGGTTTGAATTAGATGGGAGTCTGTATACAATTGTAACAATGGCCATTCTACCTTTCCTATTAGAAGCTCAGGCTACTTTTGAAAAATAATTTCGAATAGGGAAATCCAGCTTATACTTACTTGCATCTGACTAGACAATAAGCTATTTGAGAGTGGGGACCTTTTCTTTTTTGCTTTTCTTTCTAGCTTCGCTGCTTAGCCCTATGTGTGGCATACAGTGAGTGCTTAATAAATGTATGCTGACTGACTGAAGGGAATGTAGAGGTGAGGGGGATCCCTGGAGGCTATGCCAGCATAGCGTATACTTTAGTATGTCCTCCGGTAGCTGAGAAGCTTCCAAATACAGGCCTGTGATGTTTGGTTTGAGAATCACTTCAACTAAATTTGTAGACTCATCCCCAGAATATTTTTTTTTCAGCATTAAAAGCTCAAAGGCCATGTTCTATGGTGAAGAGTGGCTGTAGCTTGAGTCAGCAGAGGAAGTATCCACAAGCCACAGTTTCTGAAAGTATTGAAGTACAACATGGAACTCTCTTTAATGCATATCATCCCATTAAAGAAGCAACATGGGGCAATGGATAGTGTGCTTGACTTGGAGTAAGAAAGACTTGCAGGCAGATCCTCTCTCAGATACTGGCTAGTTGTGGGAAAATGAGCAAATCATTTAACTCTCAGAACCTTAGATTCCTAACCTGTAAAATGGAAATCATACATGTACTGCCTACCTCATGAGCTATTGAGAAGAAAGAAGCATATCAATGAGTTATTATTATTATTATTACTACAATAAAGTGAAATTAACATAGCTGTACAGAAATATACACAAAAGATAATAACCATACATAATCAAGGCATGATGTGATGGGAAGATCATTGAACTGGGAATCGGAAGACCTAGTTCCAATAATTAATGGCAGTATGACCTTGCAGGGAAGGCCACAACTTCTCTGGGCCTCAATTTCCCTACTTGTAAAATAAGGAAAAGAATACCTGCTTTTGGCATTATTTCTTTATAATGTCTACCTTACAGGGTTTCTAGGAGGATAAAGTGAGAATTTTTTTTTCATGTCAGATTATAAGAACAGTGAGATTCCTCAGGTCACAAGATTCTTTAATCTAAGTCTGAGTATAGACCAAGATCATTTGAAGATAGCACTTATTAAAAAAAAAATTTGAGGTTAATTCTGGTCACTCTCTGCAGGTCAAAATGTGCCACAGAAAAACTAGAATTCGGGAGTTAGTGAAATGGTGGGAGGTCTGAGTTGCTGCTTATATCTAGGTAGTACTATTGATCCTGCCTTAAATAGCCTGGTTTTGCTTAGTGACTCTTCTTAGATAGAAATGATGAGGGAGGAGATGAAAACTTTCAGACTGATCAGTCACTATATGGATGTCCTTTCAGGGTATGTGGTGCTGTCTCAGGTTTGGAGACTTGTTTCATTGTTTGAGACATCATAGTATAATGAAAAGGGCACTCACTATCCTGAGAATCATGAATTCAACTTTTGGTCTTGTCACTAATTAGTCATGTTATCTCGGACAAGTGACTTCTCTTCTGGGATTCTCGGTTTCCTCACGTGTAAAATGAAGAAGCAGCACTAGATGACCTCTTAGGTTTCTTCCAGCTCTGACATTTTAGGATAATTTGGCAAATCTGGTTTCTTCTTCTATGTTCTTTTCCAATCTTTATTTGGTTCCTTAAGTTAATTGCAATATCCTAACTATGAGTTAGGGGCAGTGACAGAGGGATAGCTTGGTGATTGGGGCAATGGGGGGTTGGGGGGCGTGGGCTGGTGGGGGAAGGACCACATTTTTAATTTAATACTAGGAGGGGAAGGAAAGAGAAGATCGCTAATATCTAGTGTTTCTCCATGTGGCTAACCTTATGTCTCCCTTTCTTAATCCAGAAGAGCCCTAATAATAAAAATAATTACATTTACAAATTTCAAGCAAGTTTTAAAAGCTCACATTTCTCTAGTACTTTAACATTTCAAATGAGTTTTCCTCATATTAATCCTAACAAGAAACTGAGAAACCAAAAGGCTGAGTGACTTGCCTCACCCTGCAGTTACTCTGTGTGTGTGTGTGTGTGTGTGTGTGTGTGTGTGTGTGTGTGTATGAGGCCTGTTACTATCGGCCTCAGGTCCCCTGACTTAAAGTCTAGCATGTTCTCCATTATGTCATTAGCCAAAGGCAATGGAAAAGAAAGAATGCAATCAAAAAGAAAGAGAAAAATAATAGAGAATATATATCCTCTTTTTTCTAGAGCTTTCATATGTTTCATATGAAAGAGTAGGTTGCAATAGAAGAAAAAGCAGCCAGGATGGGGAAGATATAAGGATAGAAAGAAACCTTGGATTTCCTCTACATAGAGAACCTCTAGGTGAAGGAACTCTTTTTTTTTTTTTTGGCAGGGCAATTGAGGTTAAGTGACTTGCTCATAAATGTGTCAAGTATCTGAGCCTGGATTTGAACTCAGGTCCTCCTGACTCTAGGGCCAGGGCTCTACTCACTGTACCACCTAGCTGCCCCCAGGAACTCTTTCTATCAAAGCAAATTGACACCTTCTCTGTAACTTAAACTTTTGCAGAAATGCCTGGAGCAGCTGAACTCAGGTCTGCTACTCTATTTGCTGATACTCTGCTTTCCTTATCACATTCTTTGTGCCACTTAATTTTCCCCCGAGAGACTGTGGGGCAAGTAAATTTGACTCTTCCCAACATTCAGTTTACCTTTAGCAAAAGGGTCCTAAATGGATTGAATCAAATACTCAATCAATTATGCATTAAGTGCTTATTAAATCCCAGGGCCTGTCCCAGGCTCTGAGAATATAACGAAAAAGCAAAGCCAGTCTTTGTCTTCAAGAAACTTACATTCTAGTCTTAGAGAAAGCAATGCATAAAAATAGGTACCTGTAAGATACATGTAGAGAATACAGAAAGTATTAGCAATTAAAGGAATCCTCTGCCATGTATCATAGAAAGGCATTTATTCACTCCATAAAGTACCACCTCGATCCTTGCCCCTGCTCCCTTGCTCGTCCTGAAAAGCTTACACTGAGCAGCGACTAATATGTTACTAAGGGCTTAGAATAAGCAAGTAGCCTAGATGTTTCTGGGTGTTGAGGATACTTAACGAAGGTCTCTGAGTCTGCACTTGGCTTTGACATTAGCTCATTTAGCAGAGGTTTTCCAGTTTTACCCACAGAATCTGACTTGCTAGCTGACAGTGAAATAAATGCCTTTGGGCTCATTTCCTCTGAGGGCCATCTTTCTACATCATTCTGGGGCAACCCAGGGCTTGGGTAAAATAACCATATTCCCAGGGGAGTTCCCCTTAGCTTTACAGGATGCATTTTTGAAAACTCTAAGATATTATAGAAATAAAATACATTAACATATTTTAAAAGGATAGCATAACATTAAGAAAAATTAATCCAGCTTGCTTCATCAAATAATTATTAAGTTCATACTATTTGTAAGGATTGTTCTAGCTTCTGGAATTAACAAAAATTAAAAACGATCTACTTCCTGACCTCAAGGAAATAAGAAGATTCTATGGGGAGTGGGTGTGGGAATGGAAGTAGGACACGTATGTACATAGATAAGTCTGATACAAAGTAGCAAGTAGTTTGGACAAAAGAAGAGGTCTCCAGGAAAGTTAGAGGTAGAATCAATCAACAAAGCATTTATTAAATATTAACTATATGCCCCAGACATAGAAAGAAAGGAAACTTTTCTAGTTGAAGGGATTGAGGAAAGCTTCATGGAAGATGTGGTCAGCCTTGAAGGGTTATACAATCTTGGATTTAGGGATGCAAAGAATCTCAGAGGTCACCAACTCCAACCCTTTCATTTTGATGATAAATAACTGAGAGGTTCAGACAGGTTGTGGTAAATCGGAAAAGGTCACACAGGAGGCAGAGTCAGAATTCAAACTCAGGACTTTAGACTCCAAATCTAGTCCTCTTTGTGTCAACCTGCCTCCAACTGCCTCAAATAAAGGTTCTTATAAAACCTCCTTAGGTTATTCTACATTTTACTTCTGTGAATGTATAATATGCACCCCCCCATTACATAAACAAAACCCACTAGCAGATTCCCATGCAAAATTCTGGAATCAATTTCCTAGGGAAATTCTCCTTTGACCACTGATCTATTGAAAAGAAAAAAAAGCTTCATTCCGGAAGGTACATTTGGCACTCAAAACTAAGAATAGGGACTAGACGTTTGATTTAATTGGTAAAGGAAACTACCAGGTAAAAACACTTCCTCTAGCAATATAGATTGGCACTTTCTCTGCAATTTTTAGTCTCAGATGCCTAGAGAGCTGAGAGATTAAATGACTTGTGCAGAATCACACACAGCCCATATGGATTAGACGCAGGATTTGAACCTAAATCTTTCTGGCTTTGCTACTGACTCTTTATCCATGATACCAAGCTAAGTTTTATTCATGGTTACTTGGTACAATATAGCATATATAACTGGTAAATATAGTATATGCAATCACCTTGGTTCCTTGGACCATGGATTGAGGGATAGAGTGGCATACATCCATGGAAGATAGCCCTCTCATTTATTGGGGGTGGTACAAAGTGGGGGAAAATTTATCTTCTCCTGTCATGGAAATGGTTGATCACTTCTACATGACTCTATGGAACACATGCTAGTGCCACAGAGACCTAAAAGTGGAGAACTAAGTTGATCATTCTAAAATGTTTGAGGCAGCATGGGATAGTGAATAAAAGTAATATGATCAGGAAGATCTGGGTTCAAATCCTGCCTCTGATACACTAGCCCATGACCTTAGTAATAACTCCTCAGAATCACCTTGGGTACTGAAAGGTTAAGTGCCCAAGGTAACTGAGAAGAGTTACTGATAGGCATTGAGAGAGGAAAATTTCACACCAAAAGTTTCTTATACTAATCAAACAAGAGTTCAGGGTCAAACAAACAAACAAAAAACAAAATCCAACACAAAACTAAAAATCCAACTAGATTATGTCTACCTTTTCTAGTACTACCTCTCTTTTAGACATATCTAAATATATTTCCTCTTCTTCAGTTTTGACTTTATAAAAATGAAACATTTCCCTATTTAAAAATTTGAATATTTACTAAGCATGAAAACAGATGGTATTTGTAATAAACTACCTGTTAACCCAGCCCCTGAATTTCAGGTTTAAAATCCCCTGGAGAACTCAATAAATAACCACAAAGACCAAAATCAAAAACAAACAAAAAGAAACAGGACAATGTTTTGTGTTTTGACAGTGAGTTGATATTTTTAGGTTGTTTTTCTTATTCTTACTGTCTTTTTACAAGACTCCTGAAACAAGTTCAGAACAATTTAGAACATAAAAATGATCCCTAAGCAAAATAAGGAATTATAGCCACAAGTAACAAATCATCACAAACATGGTATCTAGACAGAGCTGTAGGGTCAGATGCTATGAACTCCTTCCTCAGGAGGCTAACAGCTGAATAATTACCTCTTGATGCTTCCGCTGAGAATAAATTTATGTGAATCCAAGGAGGCTGAACGGCTGTTGCTAACCGGCCATGTGTAGTGACTAATTTTATTAGTGACATAAAAGGAGAAAGATCCTTGAAGTAGGAATTTATTCCAAGAAGATTGTCTTTGCCAAAATATTGAATCCCACGGCAGTACAAAGTGTGAACAGGCCAATTAGGCTGGCTTGTCAGGCATTGTCAGTCCAGGATGAATACCAATGAACACACTACTTCCTAGAGAAAGTGAGAACTTAGGCAGTTGGCATCCTACAAGGGAACTTCACTAAAAAAGCCAAACAGCTATTGTACTGGGCTTCAAGACAATCATTATTAACATGTGAGGCTGAATGTACAAGGTAAAGTTTAAGTTCTTTAAATAGAAATGCTAATGTGGAAAATTTGATCATTTTTTTTTAAAAGGCAACAACTAGTAAATCAAATTACTGTCTTAGATCTCTCCTTGCTCTGAAGACTCTCTCCCTTGAAACTTGAACTTCCATTTCAAGTTCAAATTAAGCCTGATCACCCTGATGAATAACCTTTTCTGTGGCAGTCACTTTGACTCATATTTTGAGAATCTAACACTTCCTGAGAATTCAACAATAAACAAACATGTTTTAAAACATGTTTGTTTAATAAACAAAAATGCCTATTACCTTCAAACCACTGTACCAGGAGCTGGGCATATAAAGACAAAATGTACTGGTTTCTGACCCCAGGCAGCTTATGTTTTACTCATGATATTCATGGTAATTTTTTTTGGTCATTTGATTTCCAGTCATTCTAAATCTTTAAAAGACCTACCTCAGTCTCCCTCATCTAGTCTCAGTCTACCAGGTGTTGGCCTTTCTGTGGAGGCAGTACAGATTCTGTGGCTAAAGCAATTGATTTGAAGCCAGAAGATAGAGATTCAAATTTTAGTTTTCCTACTTGTGACTTATTTGTAATAACTTAATTCCTCTGTGTCTTAGATCTTTGTTTTATAAACGAAGGGGTTAGAGCAGATGGTTTGAATGCTGGACATAGCCTGGGGGTATCTGCTTCTATGCCCTGCTTTACTCCCCAGTTGTTCTCGCAGTCCTTAAATAGAGGTTTGCCTTAGAAGGCATCTGAAGGCTTGAAATGTGCCAACAAACTGCGTACGTTTAGAATTTTTCGCCCCACCCCAACAATGCACTGCCAGACAGTCCTAGTTACACATACCTTACTAATTGATCACCTACAAATATCCAATCCTGCCTACTCCACTTATAGCCCTGTGGTATTATAAGAATGGTCTGCCTCAGATTCTTTTCAGACTTAACAAAATGTAGCTATAAAGGAAATTTTGTGATGAGCTCAGATTTTAAAAAGGTCATGAACATAAATGAAAATGGAATAATTACTAGTACATATAGCAATTTGATGTTTTAAAGTCCTTAACATCTGTTGTCGTATTTGATCCTCACAACAGCCTTGCGAGGTAGAGGGTATTGATATTCCCATTTTCCAGATCAAAAAAAAAATCGAGGCTGAAAGAGCTTGTGACTTTCCCAGGATTATTTTTCTTTCTTGCTTCTTTCTTTCTTTTCTTTTCTTTTTTCTTTTTTGAAGGCAGGAAGGCAGGGCAATTGGGGTTAAGTGACATGCCCAAAGTCACACAGCTAGTAAGTGTGTCAAGTGTCTGAGGTCACATTTGAACTCCAGGGCTGGTGCTCTACTCACTGCACCACCTAGCTGCCCCCCACCCCCGGATTATTTTATAGGTAGCAGAGGTCTGAGGAGGGATCTGAAGTAGAATATTTCTGAATCGAAGTCCATGTTTTATGAACTGCATCATCTAGCTGCCTATAACTAAAAATTGACGCAGAAGAGCAAGTCAAATCTCTGAGAACGGTGTGAAAAACCCTAATGGCCAGAATGAGAAATGCTAGGGACAATGAAAACAACTTTTCAAAGTTTTGCTAAGAACATGAGGTCATCCATCTACTAAATTATCCAAGTTTCAACATTTAGTACATGAAGATGAATGAAGCAGGGGATAAAGTGTATTGTTTGGGGCAAATAGTGTAATATTTTGAAAACAGAGACAAATTTCCATCTTGTTTCTATTTGTTCTCTCCAGAAGAATGATCTTTCCGGTAGAAAGAGAAGAGTAAACAAGGTTAAGAGGGAATTGAAGCCCAAGGTAGGTGGGCTTTGAGTCCCCGCCTGACAAATACTAGCTCTGAGTATGAGCTAATAATGAGCAGGATGCGTCAAACAGCTTCTCTGAAGCCCAGTTTCCTTTCATGAATGAGGGTATTTTTTACTAACTACCTCACAGAGTTGCAAGAGAAGAGCTCTCTATAAACTGTAAGGTGCTATATAAATGTGAGCTGTGACTATTCTTAGTCGTTGGTAATAGATAGCTTGCATTAATTTATTTTTTCAAGCTGAGGTGACTTCCATTTCAAAGTACTGAGAACTTCTAAGCATAACTTAGGAATTACTACTGATAATCTTGGGGGAAAATGGAGAATGGGAGAAGTGCCCTTAGATTGATGACAAACAAACATTGAACTGATTTTAAAGACCAGGAAACAAGTAAATCCTAAGACCTACATATACTCCCAGCAAAATTCTGAAAGAGACTGTGAAATTGTTTGTGAGAAGTGATCAGAGATCCCTGGAGGCATACGGATTCATTAGCAAGTTATGCTAAACTAAGCTCATCTCTCTTTTTGATAGTATTACAAGATTGTAGATTGGGAAATGATGAAGTTGATTGAAATTTGTGAAATACATTTGGTTATGTCTCTCCTGATTTTCTTGTGGATGTATAGTAGGGACATTCCTGTCTGGTTGAACAGCTGTAACTAAAAAAGTATTGATAAAATGGTCAACATTAATATGAGGAGAGATGGAAGGAAGTGGAAGATTTTTTTTTTGGCAGTGTGCTTCATGGCTTTATGCTTTGGGTGGTTCAGAATAATCATTTTGAATTGTATGATGAACTGTCAAGTGGGAGAGAAATGAGAGGCATTCTATTTTGAGAGAACATTTGCCAACCTTTCACTCTTTGCCCTTTCCAATCTACAAATTAATACTCCTAACACACTTAATCATTTTACTCTCATGCTCACAATTCTTCATTGCCTCCCCACTGCTTCTAGGATAAAATAAAAATTCCTTAGCTTGGCATCTAAAGCTCTTTAGATAGTTTCTACTTCTTCCATTAACCAACTCTATGTTTCAGCAATACTGGCCTATCCCCTGTTCCCTAAACTCGACAAAATACTTGTTACTTCCATGCTTGGCATGGTCTCTTTCTTCTTGCCCCTGTACCTTTAGTATTAAGTGAGCTTCGTGAGGGCAGGGGCTTTTTAGAAGTTGTGTCTTTGGATCCTCAATAGCACCTTTCCCATAGCAACTATTTAACAAAAATAATTAGGGCCATGGGTGGCAGGAAAAGGGAGGCTGCTCTGGGTTCAATATAAAGAAATTTTCAAATTTAGAGCTTTTCCTATAATGAATGGTTGCTTTGTAATTTGTATTTGGAAATGTTCAAAGAAGAGCCTTGAAGACCATATATCATATCAGGGATGTTATAGATAGGATTCTTATCCTGGGTAAGTGGTTTAATTTCTTTTGTACTTTGCCTTTATGTACATCTTTATCTGTATTGTATATTTATTTAACTTTTTATCCATCTATAGAGGTCATGTACCTTTGCATGATCTCCCAATCTCTCTCCTCTAAATTTCTAGAATATTTTATTTTATTACTGTATTCTTCAACCTTCTTGAAATGGTAGCTATTTTTGCACAAATATTATCTTACCTATGGGTTGGTCAATAAAATTTGGGAGTCAGAATGGTATTGTGGAAAGAATACTGGTTTTGAAGTCAGAGGACCTGAATTCAAATCTACCCTCTGACAAATACTACCTGTGTCTTTTTGCAAGTCTCTTAAGTTCTTGGGCCTTAGCCTTCTCATTTATAAAATGAGGAAGTTGGACAAAATAGCCTATGAGGTTCCTTATAGCTCTATATCTATGATTAGAAGTTTCATCTTTGTATCCCTGGTAGTGCCTAGAATAGTGCCTTGAACATAGCATTCAGAAGTATTTATTTAATAAATGAATTTACTTGTACTATTTGGTAAACTATTCAGGATTTCAAGAGAAAAGCAAGTACTAACTAACTAATAATTTTGTGTCATTCAATTTAGAAGAACAAACAGTGGTGTATAGAGATACATAAGAAATGCACAGGAAGTTACAATTAAGCAGAGGCAAAAGGTGGGAGCTTTTTTTATCTCTTGCATTACAGATCTTCTGAATCTGGAACCGTTTTGTTAAAGAAAGCATTTTACCATTCTCAAAGTCTTCTAAAGCACAGATTACTATGAAAAAATGTATAATGAGAGGAAAAAATTTATCCCTTTCTGAAACAATTAAAAAAATAAGACCTAATCAAGAAAATAAAGTGTTTGTTTTGAATTTTGTGAACTAGAACAAGCTTTTAATGATGAGCCAGCTGCCATTTTTCAGGATATTAGAATACTGCATTATCCTTTATAACTTTAAGCTTTATTAAGTTCTTATAAACAGCCTCATGTTTTCAGTACCAAGTAATTCATCATCCCAAGGAAATCTATTAAAACCACTGAAGAGGAAGTACAGTGTTTAACTTTCTTCTTATTCTGCCATATCTCTAGTAATATTTCACAGCAACCACTAAGTAGCCCAAGTGAATCAATCCTTTAGGGACCAATAGATGACATGAGCTTATTTTTCATGTGCAGGACAGTGATGGTAAAAGTAAAGCTTTTTCCCTCTGCCCATGAAATGTTTTTACCTTTCATTTATAAGATTTAAAAATGTCAGAAATATTCTGTATTCAATATATACTATGAGAAACTATATGGAAGACAATACTTGCTTGTGATCCCAAAAATCTCACATTCTAAAGGGCAGAGACAATGTGTAAATACCTAGTTATATATGTGAAGTATAGTTCCTTTGGTATATGGATGTTTGGGTGGCTGAAAGGATCTGAAAAAGAAGATTTGTATATGCAGCATTGATAAAAACCAGCCTGGGAAGGAAGCAGCCAAATAGATAAAAGTGCTTTGAGAAGAGAGACTATCTATTCTGAGAGAACCAGAGAGACAATATCTTTCAGAGGTAAAATGTCTGATTGAAGGCAAAGATGACTACATTGTATTATGTTCCAGCAGCTAATACTTATGCCATTTTGGAAGTTGTTTATAGCTGGGAAAAGCTAAATCAAATAAATTTTGGGGGATGATCAAATGATGATGATAATGATGACAACGGCTAACATTTATGGGCACTTACTATGTGCCAGGAACTGTGCTAAGTGCTTTACAATTATTTTCTCATTTGCTCTTCACAACAACCTTGGGGGATAGGTGGTATTGTTATCCCTATTTTACCTATGGGAAACTGACATAGGCAGAGGTTAAAGTGACCGGCCCAGGGTTGTACAGCCAGTAAGCTGGATTTGAACTCAGGTCTAGGCCTAGCGTTCTATCCACTCCACCACCTAGCTGACCCAATGAGTATATAAATGGGAATTTAAAGGCTGTTTCTCGGGTGTCATATATGAGAGAAAGCTGAATTTTTACGTTGTTTTAAATCATAAGGTAGAAATGAATCAATAGGTAAAAGGAGGCCCCAGTTTAATGAAGGAAAGTCAATTTGAATGAGTTACTAAAGAAACTGAAGGCAAGAGTCAGAAGACATAGAAGGTGATAAGCAAAGCTGCTTATTGAAGCCAAGACATTAAAAGTCAGAAGACAGAACAGAATCATTTTTACTAAAAGAGCAGAACACTTTCTTAGCACCCTACCAATGGTGGTTGTGTGCTAAGAGCTTGGTATTCCTTCAATAGTTAAGTGGCAGTGGAATCAGGAAGATCTGAATTCAAATCTAGCCACAAATACTTACTAGCTATTTGACCCTAGGCAAGCCACTTAATTCATATCTACCTCAGTTTCCTCAAGTAAAAAATGGGGACAATAATCTACCTTGCAGAGTTGTTGTGATGATCAAATGAGATAATATTTATAATGCATTTAGCAGTCTGCCTAGCACATACGAAATGCTTGTTGCCTTTTCTCTCACTTCTTCCTCCCCATAGCTTGAGAGTAACAGAGAAATGACTTGGCCCAGCAGGGAAGCTGTGAGGACCAGCACAGTTATCAAAGAAGGTGTTTTGCAATAGGTGGCATTTGGTACAGATTCTTCCCTATAGAGGCCAAAAGTATCCATGACTGCAGTTGAAAGTTAAGAATTATCTTGGCCACATGTATTTACTACTACAGGTGTGTCAATGCTGTGATTCTTTCTGTGCCTGCCCCACAATTCCTCTCCCTACCTTGCCATGGGCACTGTGCATTTGTGAAAAAATGATACATGTTTATGGATATATTGTTATCATTATTTCAACTTTTGACTTTTATGGAGTAAATGACATGATTATTATTATTACTTTTGCCTTCTATCAAGTGAATGTTATACTTATTTTTGCTTTTGCTCTCTTGCTAAAAAAATGTTTTATGTTTACGACTGAATGATATCATTATGACTGATTACTTTGTGTAAATAGGAAGCATATCAGTGGAAACTCAGGAACTATAGTGATTAGAAGTAGGAGTGTCTCTCCCCAACCACTACACATCCCATGTTCTACAGGAGGCCTTCCCCAGCCCCTCTTAATTCTATGGCTTTTCCTCTGTTAATTATTTCCCATTTATCCTGTACCTAGCTTGCTTGTATACATTTGTTTGTATCCTGTCTCTTCCATTAGATTGTGAACTTTTTGGGGGTAGGGACTGTCTTTTATCTCTTTTTATATCCCCGGGACCTAGCACCATTTCTGGCACATAGTAGGTGCTTAATAGATGTTTACTGATTGACTGACTGATAGTTAATGCAGCCACTAACTAGTTATTTTATATTGGGCAAGTCACTTAATCTTTTGGACCTTAGGTTTCTCCTCTGTAAAATGAGGTACTAGGACTAGGTTAGCGAATCTTAAACTTTTTACCCTTTACTCTCTTAAAAAATATTGAGAACTCCTCAAAGAGTTTTGTTTATGTTATATCTCTGTGTGTATGCGTACCTATATAACTAATCTTTTGATATCTATTATAAATGCATATATAATAGATATTTACCATATTATAAATTAAAATATCATTATTATTATTGTTAAAAATAGTTTCGGGGTGGAGCCAAGATGGCAGAGTAAAAGCAGAGTTGCTTGAGCTCTCCCCCAAACCCCTCCAAATACATGTAAAAAATGATTCTAAACAATTCTACAGCACAGAACCCATGAAATGACAGTGAAACAAATTTCCACCCCAAGACAACCTGGAAGGTAAACAGGAAATTCTGTTGCATCAGTCTGAGAGAAAAGTGTAGTCCAGCGTGGGCTGTACTGTCACAGATGGGGCCCTAGCAAACCTGGAGCAGGCTTCAAGGCACTGAATCGCTGGCAGCTGTGGCAGTTTCCAGACTTCTCAACTTCTCAAACCACAAATGCCAAAGACAGTGTAGAAGGTCAGTAGGAAAGTTCTGTTCGAGTGCACTCTGGCCACAGCCCTAGTGGCAGCAGTGGTGGCAGTAGCTGCTTTCAGAGCTCTCAGCCCAAGTGGGGGGGATCAAGTGGCTGACCAGAGCAGGAGCGAGGAAGAATTCTCTTGCTTTGTCTGTGCCCGGATCTGGGTCACAGTCCTATGTGGAGGTCTTGGGGTGAGGAGGAGTCTTGGTGTGGCAGAGCTTGTGGTGGCGGTGGAGAGGAAATCCTCCTCATAATTCCAAGGCAGAAAAGAGTGCTGTGGTCACTCACAGACCAGAGCACAGACCAGGAGAGGAGTAAACACCTTTCCTTTGATCATATAATCTTAGAAGAACTGAAAAATTATAGGTCCCTAGAAGTATTTCTGAAAACAGCTGCACAACACTCTTGAAACTTGGGA
Source organism: Phalanger gymnotis (assembly GCA_028646595.1). NCBI lineage: Eukaryota > Metazoa > Chordata > Mammalia > Diprotodontia > Phalangeridae > Phalanger > Phalanger gymnotis. Next base: position 370,354,097 of record CM053623.1, read on the forward strand.
TAGTACACTCTCCACACTGGAAGCAGTGTCCTACCTTAAGAAAGAGCTAAAAAGTCAATGAATTGGCTGGGAAAATGAGCAAACAGCAGAAAAAAATCAGACTATAGAATCTTACTTTGTTGATAAGGAAGATCAAAACATACAACTAGAAGACAACAAAGTCAAAGCTCCTACATCCAAAACCTCCAAGAAAAATATGAATTTTTTACAGGCCATTGAAGAGCTCAAAAAGGATTTTGAAAATCAAGTAAGAGAAGTAGAGAAAAAATTAGGAAGAGAAATAAGAGTGATGCAAGAAAAACATGAAAGTAGTTTAGACCTTGGGGCTGCCCTGAAAGGACTTTGTAGATTCACAGGGATCCCTGGATCATTACTAGACTACCACTACTACCACTAGAGTAGATTATGTTTATGGTATTTCCTGGCTCTATGTGTAAGACCTTGTTATAATATTATTTGGCCAGTAACACATCTCTGTGGCATGAGTACCAAAGACTGCAAAGGCAGCTCCATAAACATTTCACGTGAAGAATGATACAGACTGAAGGAAAAAAAAAAAGCCAATGTTAACATTGATCTTATTGATCTTATCTTCTTATTCCTTCTCTTAATTTCACTTTTCCGATCACAGCAGTATCACCTGGCTATTTCTCTTCTTAAGAAAAGTTTATGTTTATTTGCTCTTCATTTAAGCCAGGCTTATGGCATTCAGGATTAACTTTTAACCTGATAGCTTCAAATGATAGCTAGCTCCAAGTACTGAAAAACTGTCACAGGGAAGAGGAGTATAACAAATATTTATTTTGCAAATCAGGTATAAATAAAGATACTGAGCTACAAAGTTGTACTTATACATAATATAGCCATATCATTATATGATACATGATATGAATGTCATATATTGATGTAAACACAGTATTACAAGGATAGCTACACAGATATATCTGTTTTGTAGCACAATATCTTTATCCTATAAGTTGCTGAAAAATTGTTGAGTGAATGAGCAAATATTGCCCTTAACTCCATCTTGTATGAGCCTGTAGCTATAATTAATAAATTTTACATCCAGAGCCATATACCCTTAATTGGAGGACTCAGAGAGGGTGCTGGTAGAGACTGTGGAAGAAAGCAAGAATACTTCTTAGGAATCATGGAAAAGGAGGGGCCAGAATAGGGGGAAGGGTTCACTTGTTACATGGCCATAGGGGATGAGGAGAAGGCTACTTACTACCTTATATGAAATCCTTGCTAATTAGATACTAAACTCAGTGGTTTTTTTTATGTTGCTGAAAATCCTGTCAGCATCCACCCCCTCCACCCCACCTTGCCTCTAAATTGTGGTATCCTGAAATAAAGTCCCAGTTGCACTGTCCTAGTCATGATTCTGTAAGAATCTCAAGCAGGGCTGCATTTGTACACTATGCATTTATATAAAATAAAGACATTGTACATATTTATCCTCATCTTTGCAATGTGAATTGAAGAAGATGACTTCTCCTTATTATCCCTTCTAAACCCGTAAGAAGCTTCCCTCTACTAAAAAACTATAGTCTGCTTGTCCTTATACATGGTCAAGAATTGCCACTGTTAATCCTTGTCAGATGGTCTAGTATGGTGTTGCACAATACTGTATTTACTTGTATATAATCTCCTTTCTTATAGTGGAAATTGTATTGTCAGAGAGACAAAAAAATATAGAAACGATACATTGACATTCATCTATTAAACAGAAATTCCTAAAAACTGCTAAATAATCTTCGCTGCCACCCATATACGCTATATATGTGTATATATAATACTCTATCTATCTATCTATCTATCTATCTATCTATCTATCTATCTATCTATCTATATCTATAGCTATTTGCATCAGTACAGAGCCACTGAAAACATGAGTATGTGAAAATATGTAACTAGTGGCTATGCTTTTTGTTTTTCCAGAATGTTATGCCCACTAGGATTGAGCCAGATCAGAAATCATATTTGACTTAAAAAAAGACACCCATTTTCTTATAATGTTAATTAGTCTTAGCTCTTTGGCAGCAAAGTGATGAAAGACTTCATGGCAATTAGTTGGGTGAATCAGAATTTCCAAAATCCCATCTAGCCATGTAAATGTAATAGGATTATTCTTTATAGTTCCCAAAGCAGAGGTGATTTACCTACACTTCTATGAGTAAGGTGTTCAGGTGGTTTAGCCTCCTAATAATTAACCCAGAATTGTGTCAGAGTCAATTAAGATTGTAGATTTCTTTTTTAATTATTCTTATAGAAAAAAGAAAAGCTAAATTCTTTTCAGACAGGGCTTTACAAATTTGAGAACCTAACAACTTATAGTATCTAGTACTTGGAAGGGAATGGATGGGGAACACCAAGTGATTTCTTGTCCTGTTGAGAGAACTCTATCCTGTCTTTGGTCAAGGAGAAACTCTTGCATCTTTCTCGTGAGGAGGAAGGAGGTGTGCAAGAGGAAGGGCTGGGAGAGGGAGGTAAAGGGCATCTCTGCTTCTTGGTTGCTTGGGTTGGAGAAATAACTGGCCACGTTATCATTTCTTTCGTTGTTAAAAGAAGGTAAGGTGGTTATGGTTGGGGGAAAAGAAAATGATTTAAGGGATCTGTAGAGTCAGGGAGGAGTTGACATCTCTTATCTCTGCCACTATAGCTTAGAGATGTTTCTCTTATTTTGAAGACAGTTTGAGTTAAAGGGGACTCTTCCATCGAACAGAGGGACCACACATATTCATGTATATTTAAGAACTCCAGTTCTTGTCTATGCTTATTTTGGTGACACAGAGCCTACGACCCTCAGATGCTCCATCTTAAGGAGGTTTCTCATTTCTACCCATAGAACTTGCCTCACTGGAGCCCTCTACTGGTCTTTGTAGTTGCCACCATCTCTCCTCTCCGATTCTAGGTTTCTTGTCAATCTTGGAGAAGTTCCTAGAATTTGGCGGATATTATAGAATATTTGAACGGAATTATCCTATCATTGCTAAGTTTTTCAATGATCTCATGTGATGATGTGGTTGGGATCTGCCTTTTTAATTTAATTTCATAGTATTTCTTCATATGCTCTGTGTTACAGATAAACTGGACTACTGATCTCATTCTGTTCTTTTACTTCTGAACATTTTTTCCTGCCATCCTCTATGGCTGAAATGGACTCGATCTACCAATTTCCACCTCTTGAAGCTCCTTGCTCTATGTAATCTTCCATGAATCTTATTTCCCTAAGTGAAAATTTGTCTATGTATCTATCTACACATATGTGTGTATTTATACACACACACACACACACACACACACACATGCACATATTTCTGAGATATCTCATAGGTACGCTTGCATGGGATTTTAATTTGTGCTGTATTTATCTCTCTCTTCTTTCAGTCATGGGTTTTTGCACGACGTGTCTCTTACTCCACTTAATATAACGGTCAGTTCCTAAGAACAGGGTCTGTATCCTTTTATATCCTGTTTGTTGTATCCACAATGGATAGGATACCAAACTTAGAAGAGGACCAAACTTAGGAAGACTTGAATTTGAATCCTGTCTCAGACACTAGTTGTGTGACCTTAGGCACAATATTTACCCTTTAAGCCTCAGTTGCCTCATCTGTAAAATGGGGGTAATAATGGTACCTGCCAGACAAGGTTGTGGTGAAGATCATATGAAGTAATACATGTAAACCTTAAAGTACTATATAAATGTTAGCCATTAATAAATGCTTATTGAATATAATTTAATGTTCTATATCCAGGGTAGGCGACTTAAGTATGGTTTATCCTTCTGTGCTCTAGAATGGTTTTTGTAATTGATTTTGGTAGATGTGTTTCTTTCCTTTTTAGATTAACCATTCAAGATATAATCCCCCAAAACACATGTTGAATGAAATTAGCTAATATGTCTATAGCATTTATTGAGAGGCTTTTGCAATGCTGAACTCAGCTAGGCACTGTGGGAAATCAAAAAGGAAATTGAAGGCAAGATCTCTGTCCTCCATATGTTCACAGTCTAATTGGGGTGAGGAGCTGAGAGGCTAGCACTTATTTTGTTTTTAGCTTTATTGTAATATGGGGATTTCACTTATGGTTACAGACCTGAGACAATGATTGTCACTGCCAAATAGTAGTGATCTCTTTATTGTAGGACTATGTTCAGAATTGTCGGTATCACAAGAACAAGAAGGCAGAGGCCTGGGGGCTTCTGTAGCTCAGGTGCTGGACCATCAAAATCCTAGTAATTACATTGCTTAAGACAATATTGGATGGCAAGACCTCATCTTATTTCTCCCAAGAGGCCCCATCCTCTCTACATTAATTACCAAAGAACTAAAATAATCAATTATTGTCTTAAATAAAAAAGGATTTGTAAAATTTTTAAGACTAGAAAAAAAGCATGGTGTAGTAGAAAGTAAGCTTAAATATGGTGTCAGAAAGTTGAATCCTGGCTTTGCCATTTAGCTGGCCAAGGAACCTCCAGCAAACCATTTGCCCTCTCTGGGCCCCAGTTTCATCTTCTTCAAATGAAGGGATGGGACTGGATGATCTCTAATCTAAGGTCCTTTGCAACTCTGATATTCTGTGTTTCTGGAAGGTTGAGCTGAAAAACCAACTAACTTTTGTTTGTCATACTGTTAATATCAAAAACCTTTGATTAAATTACAAGTCTGTATTGCGTAGAAGAACACATTATTTCCTATATGGCAAATCAGCATTGGGAAATTGCCAACAACTAAAGGACAAAATAACTTAATAGATGCATCCCAAAATGAGGGAGTTACTTTGAAATAGCCAGAGTATGGCTATAAAGGCCAAGTCAGCGGGCTGAAGGCCATATATAAGAGCAAGGAGGTGAAGGTAGACTGGGGAGACTAGCCAATGTTCAAATACAGAAATGTTCAGAATGAGATACAGGCAGAGTCTTCAGAAAGTACAGAGTAGGGGTCCTCAAATCGTTTTTGTTCATGGAATAGTATTATTCTTTGTTGTGAGGTCAAGACATCACTTATCACAACATGATGGTCATTGGTCTTCTTCAAAAACAAAGGATGAATAACGACAACAACATGGCATCTGTAACACTACTGGAGAGTCAGGAGATGCCTACAGGCAGGTAGCTCGTAGTACAGTGGATAGAGCAATGGACTTGGAATCCAGAGTACCTGAGTTTAAATCCCATCTTATTCACCAATTAGCTGTAGTTCCTGGGCAAGTTATTTAACCCCTTAGAGCCTTAGTTTCCTTATCCATAAAATAAGGACTTTGGATGCTATGGTTTCTAAGGTCCCTTTGAGTCCTAAATGTATGTTTCTTCATTCTCACACAATTGTGAGAACACTTCCATACCATTTTCAGCACACTGAGTGTTTTGAAATGTCATCTCACATCTTTTTATAAGGGTTGAGTTTGAGGAGAGGTAGTGCAGTCTTTTAGAAATATCCCTGCATTTGGAACTTTAAGAGCAGGGCTTGAATCCTGGTTCCAATACCTGTGTAACCTTCGGCAAGAAAGGTCACTTTTTGGCCTCCAGTTCCCTCATCTGCAAAATGAGGGTGTTTGACTAGATGATGTCAAAGGTTATTTCCATCTGTAGAATCTTTTAATTTATAAAAGGCAAGACCCTGGGCAGCTTAGTGGGAGTCTTAGAGCTGTTGTTAGAGAGGTTTCTCCTTGATTAACTGGGGGTTGGATTCCTATAATTGAAAGCCAGAGAAATCATAGGACCCCAGATTTAGAAATGAAAGGGACCTCAGCGGTCACCAACAACTTGGTCTGTATAAAACTTTAGAATTTAAATGGCCTCAGTATTGTTATGACAATGCCTCTATTCAAGAAACATATCATCTCATTTGGCCAAGAACTTTTGGCATCTATAGAATGAGGAAGTAGGACTAGATGATTTTGAAGTTTCTAGTCAGTTTAATATTCCATGATTCTATATATCTACATCAGATGGCAAGGACACATCTTTCATCCTGTCTGGGAATCTGTCAGCAAGTCTTCAGCCACTGGACACTTCAGTGAGATTCAACAGCAAGGTCAAATTGGTGGCTTCCCTCTTTCATTTTTCTCATTCTTCCCATTCCTGAGTCTCCAATTTGAAGACTAGTATCAGAATTAAAGCCAGAGTTCTGATGATTCAGGGATAATACTATTTTTTTGAAATATTATACTCTTATATTGTTTTTAAATGTAAATGTTATTCTTTCAATCAGGAGGCTTCTGACTCTTGTCTTGATTCCAGACCTTTAGTTGTCATCACAAATAATACATTTCCGCATATTCCATTAATCCATCATTAAACAAGCATTTAGGCAGGCATTTTGCTAGACAGATTTGGCTAAACAAAGGCAAAAACAAAACAGTCCTTGCCTCAAGGAGCTTACATCCATAGTTTTAATAGTACTAAATACCTAAGATACACATCATCTACCAGCACTTCTTAAAGTATGGGGTCAAGAAAAATATGGCAACAGTAAAAGTTTTCTGAATGTGCAATGACCAAAAATTAATTAGAAATCAAACACATAATGAAACCAAGGTGTTTCTGGCAGCACTTGCCCCGTGTTGCACTGTGCAACTTCACTGCAACCCTGGTTCTGAACACAAAGCATGTGCACTTTTCACTGTGCATGACCCCAGGCCATGCAATGTCAGGAAGACTGCTGAAATGGGAAAAGAGGTCTAGAGTGGAAAAAGTTTAAGAAGCCCTGTTCTAACCTGTGTCACATTGATGGTAACGAACAGGTAGAAATACTTCAAGCTCAATTCAACAACCATTTAATAAGTGTTCATTAAGTATAAAAATCTGCAATGAACCCTGGGGCTATAGATGTTAAATGAGATGTAATTCCTGCCTCAAGGAGCTTACTATCCAGAAAGAGGGATTAGAAGTCAACAAACAGTGAGAGTGAAAGTTAGAATATGATTGCACCCAGAAAGAGAGGTTCAATGCAATGTGGCATGAGAAATTTGAAGAGGGTGGACTGAGAGAATGTAGCACCTGGGTTGTGCTTGTAAGGGATAGGATTTCAATCAGCGAACAGTTAGCGAATGGATCTCTCTCTCTCTCATAAAAATCAAGATTTAGGTAGAAGATGATAAACAACTCAGCTTTGGACATAAGGAATATGAGGTGTCAGCAGAACATTTAGGAGATGTCTCTCTCCTCTGCCCCTCCCCCCTTTACTTGGAAATTTAGAACTGGAACTTAGGGAAAAGACTGGAGCTGAATTAGATTTAAAATACAGCTCAAATAGTTGTAACTTCTTCTCTAGGTAGGTATATGTCATCTTACAGACAGTATAAACACAGTACAAAGTTGTATCAATATGATTATATGCACCACAAAATTGTGATACCATAAATGATCACAGTCCTTTTTATGAATGTTATAGGATATGATGTCTTCCTTCATGGGAGTACCTTTCTTATTCACTTAGGCTCTCTGGAAATGTCAAATTTGAATAGGAAGAAACCATCAATGTGGATGACGAAGATATTCTGATCAAAACAAGATGCGATAATTTCAAAGGGTGAAACACTATTTGGTTTCCTGTCTGAAAGAGCGGGTTTGGAATAAAAGAAAGATAGAAAGAATTTATGAACATTTCTCAGAATTTATGCAATTCCTTACTGAAGAAGTAATAATTAATATCATAAAGCACTTTTTATATTTATTTTCTGCTTTTTAACATGCAAAGGAAATTTTACTTTACTCCCATCTGTCTGCGTGCCACATGGTCATTGACCATTCACTTGAGATACATGATTTTGTAGAACGTGATCCCAGAGACTTGGAATAGTTCATGTTGTTGAAAAGTTCAGTTGTAAATCACATGATCTGAATGGCACCATCCAGTGTGAATACAGAATGTGATATAACCAGTTTTTCAGAAGCTGATAGTCATTCATATTCTAAGACCTTTCTATGGTCCAGAAACTTCTGACTAGGATTAAATAAATAATGAGGAAGATTCCTACTTAGGGTGCAGAACCAATCACAGAATAACGAAGTTATTCTCCAGACTTTAATGAATTCTATTGAGCATATTTTTTATAATTTATTAACCCTGTAAATATAAAATACAAATCCATTTCTCTGAAGCTAAAAATAGCTCCAAAGAGTTCACTGAATACTCTGAATACATGGTTTATTAAGCAGAATGCCTTCCAACTTTGTTTATTAAAAAACAAAGCAACCTAATTAGTCAAATAGATTTGGAGCTAGAAAGAACCTTAAAGGTTATTTAATTCAGTCCTTTTTACAGATAAGGAAACTGAGTCCCAGGGAAGTTGTCATTTGGTCAGAGACACTGAAATTCAGACCCAAGTCCTCTGATTCAAGTTAGCATTCTTTTCAATACACTGGACTGCCATTATAATCTGGATATTTAGTCAGGGAAAAATTTATTGAATGTGTTTATATGGTAGGGTGCTGAAAGTATGCTAAAGAAACTCAGTATTTTGGGTTCTGTGTGACCTTGGGCAAATCAATTAATTTTTCTGGATTGTAGTTTTCTCACCTATAAAATGGGTAGTGCAGACTAGATGACCTCTGAAGTCCCTTTGGGCACTTACTCTGTGATCTAACAGGCAAAAAGATATAAAATACACTGTCTACATCCCAGTTCCTAAGGATGGTTTGGAAAACTTTACCAAGAGTTGACAGGAATCCCATTCTATACAACAGCCTGAGATTATTTTGATTAGTCTGAGAAGCTAGTGGTTTGAGTACCCAACCAGGATGCTGTGATGGAAAGAGTACTGAACTTCCAAGAGTCAGGACACCTGGGTTATAGTCCTGCCCGTGTTTGTTACAAACTATTTAGATGGCCTTGGGCAAGTCACTTTAACCTCTTAGAAAAGCAGTTTCCTCATTCATAAAATGAAAGGGTTAAAATGTATGATCTCTACAAGTCCCAAGGGAGGAGGAACAAGGATATCACTAAGCACCGGGATAGACAGCACGTTATCATAGGAATTCAGATTTTGGTGCCTTCATCTATTCCATTGCTGCTCTCAGCAGCTGCAGTCACCCTGACGAGCAGTTTCTCTGACCTGACACCTGAGCAGCTGCTAATGGAATAAATTCACCTCAGCCCTAGTTCCTGGTCCCCTGCTGCTGTTTATTAGCCCTTTAGCAACTATAGAAACCAGGGCTATCTGTCGTATAATATTTAAGAGAGAAAGTGAGAAGGGTTTGCTTGCGGGTAGACAGGCTAAAAGCTGACCCCTGATTTGGAGGAGATACTAAAAAATTTTTTTGAGATCAATGTATTTGCAGTAGTGTGTTGATTCTGATCAAAGTAGTAATACTGAGTTACTATCAGTTACAGGGAAATTTATTACTGTAATGACATTTGACACACTTAACATTCATAGTCTAAAAGTATGATCCTAGCTTATTCAGGAAATCTTCACTTAGTACATGACACCAATATTTCTCCATCACTCAACTCCAGTGGTATGGATACCTGCCCAAAGTGCCTGACAGCAAGGTCCAAATAGCTGTTATGTATGAAAATAGGGCAAAGACATGCTGTGAAGTCATGTGAGGTCTAAGTCCAAGTCACAGGGCAGAGGAGAACAATGGTCAATGATGGGGCTTACATAGTAATGTAATTTAGGGTAATAGATTTTGAGTTGTAAGGGACCACAGAGGCTATAGAATTCAAACCTTTAATTTTTGAGAAACTGATGGCAGAGAGACTAAGTGGTTTATCAAAGGTTACATAGCTAGTAAGTATCAAAGGCAGGACCTGAACACAAACCTATCTGACTCTAAGTTCAGCGCCCTGTCCACTAGAACATGTTGTTTTTCTTTAAAGTTAGAAGGGTTCTTAGAAGCCATCTGGACCAACTTCCTCATCTTACAGAGATTAGGTGACTTTCTGAAGGTTACAGAGAAATGAGAAGAGCTGGGATTCAAACCTAGGTTCTCCAATTCTAGAACCAATACTCTTTCCACTGTACCAACTTCTCCCCTCAAGGAGGAGATCTGGACAGGAAGTTGGGCATGAACTGTTAGGAGAGTTTGGATATGGTTGATATGCAGAGGTAACAAATGGAAAATCAATGTTATGGGCATATTGTATGAAGTAGTGGATATTCTTGGGGGAGAGATGGAGCCATGGTATGGTAAAAAGATCATTTATTAAGCGTAAGCTTGGGCGGGTGTTCTTATGGAGCAAACATATTTCATCACATTAATATACTCATTTGTCCAGGCATTCTCCAATCAACAGATACTCTGCTCCCAGTTCTTCATTATCACAAAAAGAACGGTTCTGCCTCTTTTGGTAAATAATTAACCCACTTCTTTTCACTAATGTGGAAACTGAGGCACAGAGGAGTTAAATGAATTGGCCAATGTTACATGATCTCATCAGTATCTGGGCTAGAACAAGAATTCCTGTTGTCAAGAATGAGGTCTCCTGTTGTCAAGTTCACTGCTGTTCCCACTATGATGAGAGCTAGATGCCTAAACTTAAATGTATAGAGTGAAACCATCAGAACCACTTTTCCAATTATGGAAATGCAGACTCTCAGAACTCAAATGCAGCAGTTGCTGATCAGGGCTTGGTTGTCTGGAACGGCAATAATGCAGGGGGAAATGCCATGATGTAGACAGCTGTCTTAAATAGAATAGCTGGATGTTAGAGTCAAATAGAGATGATTGAATGAAATGAAAATTGTATGGTTTTCTGAGATTCTCTCTTTCAATACTTGGTTAAATGTGGTTATGAAGGCAATTTATCATTCTATAGGTACCTTTCAAAGATATATATTCAATGTTATAGATTTGGCTATATTAGCCAAGTTCAAATGCAGGATACATATTTAAGTAACCAATACATAGACTATGTCTGCATAGAGTTAGGCTGGAAATCTGGAGACATGTTCAATAAATATTTATTGAATTCAATTTAAAAACAGATAGAACGGACAGTGAAATATTTACCAGATAATGGGAGGTCTGTGTTTCACTCTTCTTGATGAATGTTTCATCACATATCCACTGTGTAATAGTATTCTGTATGTGTTGTAAGGAAAACAAATCAGTAGCAGTTTGGCATAGGGGAGTCAGTTGTGGTTCAGGCCCAAGAAGTGTGTTCAGGGCTGCCCACAGGAAAGCATGCAGATATTGGATTGTGGTGATTGAAAAAGAAAATTGGCTGGTCAAATGGTGAGTGTGAGGGATAAAATTGGACAGCCTACATGATCTTATACTATCCTGTCTATGTCAAGGGGAAGCATTGTAAAGCCTAAGTATGCTGGGTGGACTTCTTTATGTGAACTTATGGGGCATCGAGGAGAAGAGTCTTATGGAATGGGGTGGCCTGGACAAATTGAAATTCCCAGTGACTGGTTAATTTTTGACTTTGTGCTCTCAATGCCTCATAGCATGTGGGTACTTAATAAATGCCTCACTAGGGAGAGTATCTATATTGATTAGATCACAGATCTATTAGAGAAAATGGGATATGTGTATATATATACACACACATATATACATATATGTATATACACACATACATATACATACATAACACACACATGACTCCTAATTCTCAGTTGCCATGTTAGTACAATCTCTGGCAATTCTTATTAAGTGAAAAAGACATTGAGTATGGTGCACAGTGTCTGGTACATAGTAGATGTAATGATGAATGTTTGCTGATCTCTTTTTATGTATGTATGATGCATGTATGCATGTATTGCTGTAAGGTTTACCAAGTACTTTTCTTACAATGCTCCTGGAAGGTAGACATGTCGCCAAGTGGACTGTAAGCTCCATGAAGACAAGGACAATATTTGACATCATCTTTAAAATTCCAGAGCCTTAGCACAGTGACTTCCTTGAACATAGAAGACATTAAAAATATTCTTTAAAATGAATTAAATTTGGCAAAGTTTGATTTAGAAAGTACATATGTTTCTAGAGATCGATGGCACCTAACATTTTTCAAGAAAATTGGCAGGAGTTTGCCTTTCCATCTTTCCCTGCCCTTTAGCCCATGTTCAAAAGTGTTGGTGGTCTCTCAAAGTGGTGAAGAAAACTCCTATTTTTCTTTTATATTTTATAGCAAGACTAGGAATGATAGAATCCTTTATATCAGACTAGGAATGATAGAACAAACATGATTTATTTGTGTGTCTGAAAGCTCAAAGATAAGAGGAAGAAGTAAAAGAATGCTTAAACTTCCCTAAATGCACCTGGCTACTTAATGCCTAAGTAGTGAAAAGAATCTGTGCATGTGAGTGTTGACTCATGGCTGATTTTCTTTGAGTGAGATAGAAGGACCAGGGAAGGTGCCATGCCAAATGCCACCTCCACTCCATTTTCTTCCTAGGTGTCATGCTTCAAGCCTAAAACATATTCCTTTCAGCATGTCTGCCTTTCTGAGGCACTATCTTTCAAGTTTCAGTTTAGCTGCTACCTCTTTCATGCTGTCTTCCTTGATATGCCTAGCTCAAAGTGTTCTCTCCATCACATCTTCTTAGAGTATTTTATGTGGATCTGTCCTTTCCTCTCATTACTTTTTACCATGTTTTATACTTACCTGTATATGTATATGTGTATATGTATATGACCCTGGCTCTCTTGGCAGATGGCAAATTTCTTGAGGGTAGGGAACAGTTTTTTTTGTCTTTTGATCTAGCATATAGCACATCTTTCATAACAGATTTTAAAAATTAGATTGATATAGCCTTGGTTTTCATAAGTGGGAAGAAAACACATTTTTCAAACTACAGGGCGCTGAATTTGACAGCTGGAAAAATTCTGTGCCACATTACTAAGTAGTTGCTTTGTGAACACTTAGAAAGGGAAGAAGTGATTACTAGGAGCTGGCATGGGTCATTAGAAACAATTCATGTCAGACTAAATTCATTTCCTTTTTAGACACCGTTATTAAACTGGTGTATCAACAGAAAGTCCTAGTCATAGTATCCCTGTATTTGAACAAGATATTTAACAAAATCTCTTTTAATTTTTTATTGACGAGATGGAAGAATATTGGCAAGTAGGTGGATCTGAAACTGGCTAAATAAGTATCCTTAATATGTAGTAACTAGTGATTGGTCAGTGTCATCCAGAAGAGAGGTCTATAAGTGGTACAATTGGTGTTTTTTGTTCCAAATTTTCATCAGTGACTAAGACGAAGGCATAGATGTTGGGAGGAATAGCACGCTGGATTACAGAATCAGGATCCAGAAGGATCCTGATGAACTACAATAAAAGGTCAAATCAACTAAGAAGAAATTTAATAAAGATGAATGCAAAATCTTATACTTCAGCTAAGAAATACAAAACATCTAATGCAGAAGTACAGGCTGGGAAGGATGGTTAGCTCACACTTGGTATGGAAAGTACTTAGAGTTTCAGTGAACTGTAAGTTCAAAGAATTAACCTGGTGATGTATGGGATAAAAAGCCAATAGGATTTCATTACATTAAGGGATACAATATTCAGAACAAAGGTGATAGTTGCACTGTACTTTTTTCTTGGTTAAACTACATCTGGAACATTATATTTAGTTTCAGGCATCTCACTTTAGGAAGGATATTGACAAACGTGAGCATGTCAAAAGAAAGGTAACTTGGATGGAGAATGGACTTGAAATCCTACCACCAGGACCAAGTATTAACTTCTATGTTTAGCAGTTTCAATCTCTTTAAAACTTGGTCCCTTCCTATCTTTCTGGACTTCTTCTATTCTATCCTTCTCTATACAGTCTATGATTCAGCTGAAATGGCCTACTGTTTTTGTACACAATGCTCCATCTCTTTCTCTCACCTCCATTTCTTTGTACTGGTGCTTCCTCATGCCTGGAATGTTCTCTCTCCTTACTTCAACATCTTAAGTTTCTTTAGTTTCTGTCAAGACTCAGCTCAAATCCTACTTTTGAAGGAGGCCTTTCCTGATTCCTCCTCTCCCCTCCAAATGCTAGTGTCTGCCCCTCTGAGATCATCTTCCATCCACTTTGTATGTATCTTGTATGTACACCTTTATGTATATTTTGTTTCTCCAATTAGGATGCGAAATCTCTGAGGACCTGCTTTTCTCCTTCTTTGTACCCTTACCGCTTGACCTGATGCCTGACACATAAGAGCACTTAATAAATGCCATGTTGGCTGACTGACAAAGATCACTGGAAGAACTAAGGAGGGTTAGCCTGGGGAAGATTAAATATAGTGGGAGTGTGGTAGCAGGTGCTAATTGCAATCTTCAGACATTTAGAGTTGTCATATGTAATAACTAGATTTATTCTTCTTGGCTCCCAAGAGAAGTAGAACCACTAGACAAAAGGTATAGAAAGACAGATTTTTGACTCAGTATAAGGAATGGTTTCCTATGAATTAAGTTATCAAAAATGGCACAGAAAGACTTGGGTGGTCGAGATTTCATTGTCAGTAAAGATCTAGCAGAGACTTGATGACCACTTGTTGGGGGATATTGTAATGATTTGTGATCCAGGCACTAGATCAGGGGCGGGGAACTTGTGGCCTCGAGGCCACATGTCACCCTCTCAGTCCTCAAGTGCAGCCCTTTGACTGAACCTAAACTTCAGATTTGTTCTGTGAAGTTTGGATGCAGTCAAAGGACTGCACTTGAGGACCTAGATGACCACATGTGGCCTCGAGGTCAGGGGTTCCCCACTCCTTGATTAGATGATCTATCCCTATGGTACATTTCTTATAACTGTTATTCCATGTTATAGGCAGGCAGAAGGTTTGCTCTCTACTTAGTGCAATTGTCCACTGGGCCATAAAGACTCAATCCTAAGTGAGTTCTTCAATTTATGATTTCGCATATTATTATACTGAAAGGTTTGAATCCTTAGTAATATTGGTCTTTGGCCACTTATTTGGCCATTTTTAACTTTTAAAAGTGAATGCCAATAGCTTTGGGGGAGGAATGAAAATGTGAGAATTTAGAGGCATATATACACACACTCACAAAAAAAATGGTGTGTGTAATCTGGTGATTAAGTATGTGATGAAGATTTGACAGTCTGTATCCTATCAACAAGCTGGTGAGAAAAAATACATCTTTCTAAAGACCTTTAAGTCCTTTTTTCGTGCTGTTCATCCTTTGAATTCTTGTTTTCTGTGTAGGGCTCAGAATAAATGACTTTTATAGTCATTATTTAGTTACTACAAGTTAAATCTGTGGACTTATCAGGCCCAGAGAGGTTAAGCACCTCTTCCAAGGTCAGGGAAGGAGTCATTAGCAGGTCCAGGAATAGATTCTGAAAATGACTTCCTGGTGAGTGCTTTCTTTTCTAGGTCTAGCTGCCTCCTATAGATTAAATACACAGTTTCAGCTCCACTTAATTATCTTCGTGGATGAAATGAGCTCAAAATTGACATTCTACAGAGGTGTGAACCAGGATGGAAAGTGCGTAAACATGGTAGAAGAGTTGGTCATAGAGAAATAAGACTGGACACTTGCAAGTCACTTGCTGTAATTGGCTAGTCTGCAGCTTGATTTATTCTGAGTGCTTTTATAACCTCTTCTTTGCATAATTTACTCTTACTCTGTAAGAGCTTCCTACATGGGAAAAGAAGGCTCGACATTGCCAGTGTCAGGATCTCAGTCTCAGTGCCCTGTCATTTTCAGGCTCTCTAAAATGTTCTATTTTAAAGTGGGAACCAGTAGATGACTCATCCCTAAAATAGAGAGGAAGTTTTTTACACAGAGCCTAAAAAGGGGACTAATGCTAAGTGACTTGTGGGAATAAGGTCCAACTGGATGATACTTTTCTGAATATTAGGCTGCTTGAACTATATTCAGAACCATCCCTCTCCCTCTCCTGCCCACTTGGGGTGAGGGGTTGTGGAACATTGTGGTAAATTACATAGTTTCCCTTTGATATGCCATACTGCAGCGCTACCTAATCACATGCCAAACAATACCTAGGGAAGGAAGGAAGGTGATCGATGTAAAGATAAAAGAAACAAACACATACCCAAATTGCAGATGATGCTTGAGCTAATGGGCTGATCTGTCTGATAAAGGAGATATTCCTATTTCAGGTTTCTGATGTCAGAACACAAGGAAGTCCTACAAGCACCTCAGCAAATTGTCCTCTCAAAGCTCTACCAAGGTACAGGTGAGTGCTAATCACCTCTAAATAAGTCTTACCTAAAATGGGAACTATTTCTGGGCTTATCATAAAGTATCATGAGCCACGAGAAAAATGGAGATTAAATTCACCCAAAGAAAAGTCACTCCAATAACCTTTTTATGAGGTAATCATTTGAAAAAATGAATTTATTCAGGTGACAACTCTTCATGAAAATGCAGCCTGTAAATGTGTTAATTGTCTGGTCCTTTTGGCAATGGTATCAGTTTGATGCCTGTATTTTTAAGGTGACCACATCTCATAACCATCTAAGGCATATAAAGGAGGTTATGATCTAAATTCATGGAAGAACGTGCTCATACTAATAAGGCCACATGTCATATTTACCATGCAGAAAATCATTTATCTGCCATTCATCTTGACAAGAGAAATAGATCTGGAGTTAAGGAATCTGAGTTCGAATTCCATCTTTGTCACTTATTGGCTGTACAAGAATGGATAAGTCGCAGCATCTCTCTCAATCTCTCTGTATCTCAGTTTCCTCATGCGTAAAACAGGGGAAATAACATCTGTGCTACTAGATTCATAGAATTGTTGTCAGGGAAACACTTTGTAAACTCTATAATGCTATAAAAATACAAGCTATTCTCTTCTGTATGACATACTTCATATCTTTTAGTTTGTGCCACAGGATTTCAGAGCTCCTTTCATTTTAAAACTAATAAGAAGAAATTCTTCTATTGCAAGGCATATCCATTAACTATTAGGGACTGAGTTTTGGCATAAAGTGTTATGCTTAGTTGTTGTGTTCATCGTTCAATGGATGTTTTCATGTGTGCCAAGCATTATCACTGCATTAATCCAAAGTAGTTGGAATGAGCAAATGTCTGTCAGGTCTTGGGATCTAAATTTGTGTTCTAGAAAGTCAGATTGAGGGTCTTCATTATCAAGATTCTCATGATCAGAACAGATCAATTGCACTTCTTTAATTGCTTAATTGTTCATCTCCATGGCTTGTTGGTTACTTTTTTTATTTGATTTTCATAGTATGCATTTATATCACACCTTCCAGTCTGCAAAATAGTTCTTGTATAACAACCCTGTGAGTTAGGTAGTGTAAGTATTCTTATCTCCCAGGCAAGTTGTCATTAAAAAAAATTCAGCTTCACAAATACAAGATGGGAAGGCATGGTTACATAGAAGTTTGTCTGAAAAAGATCTGAGGGTTTTAGTGGAATGCAAGCAAAATATGAGTTAGAAGTGTGATGAGGTAGTCTGAAAAACATAATGCAATCTTGAGCTTCATTAGGAGAGGCATAGCTTCCAGGGATAAGAGGTTCACAGTTCCAACTGTACTCTGTCCTAGCAAGATCAAATCTGGTGTCCTGCATTCATTCTGGGTAAAGCACTTTAGGAAGAACACTGTTAAGGTGTAGAGCATTCAGAAGAAAGTAGGGGTAATGAAGAGTTTTGAGTCCATAGCATATAAGAATCCCTTGAAGAAATTGGAAACTTTTAGATCAGAGATTTAGAAAACTCAGAGGTCATAGGAGAAGGGGATTTTAAGTGTATGTGAGAATTTGAAGGGCCATCATGTGTATTTTGTGTGGCTCCAGAGGGCAGAACCAGGAAAAATAAAAAGAAGTTATAAAGATGCAAATTTAGATGATGTTAGGGAAAAAAGTTCATAATAATTAGAGTTGTTTAAATGGGTTGCTTCAGGAGGTAGTGGATTCACCCATCAAGCAGTAGCTAGATGAACACTTGAAAGATATGCCATAATAATTCAATCTAGGTATAGGTTAGACAATATAGCCACTGAGGCAGTATCCTAAAATTCTGTGATTCTGTGAAACTGAGGTTCAGAAAATGAGTTCCCAAGATCACAAATCTAGTAAATATTGCAGCTGGGACTTATAATTCTAACAAAAATTATCTTTTCATCATGTCACATTGACTTTAAAAATCTTATTTTTTTTTGGCTATTCAAGAGATTATATTCCCAACAGCTGAGATTAACTTGGATGGCAATTCCCATTTGATTATCAAATAATTTAATTTCAGAATTTTTGAGTTGAATTTATGTGTCATGTAGCCCAAAATCTAATCAATACCTTGATACAATACAGTTTGATCCAAGTCTGCAACATGTCAGCTGGACTGATGGATCAACCAATAAGAATTTATTCAGCATTTATTCAGCACTTATTATGTGATAGACACTATGTGAAGGGATGGGGATACAAAGAAAAAGCACCCCCCCCAAAAAGACAGCCCAACAAAAAACCAAAACCAAAACACCCCAAACAGGCCTTCCTCTCCAGGACCTTATAATTTAAAAGGGGAGACGATATGTGCATACGTAAATACTTACAAGATACATACAAAGTAGATAGACAGTAACCTTAAAGCAGCTGAGAGGACCAGAAAAGGGACTCCTCCAGAAGGTGGTGCTTAAGCTGAGTCTTGACAAAACCAAAGTAAATTAAAAGGGAGCAGTGAGAAAGGAGAGTATTTCAATTATGGGAGACAGGCAGTTTATAGGCACACATATGGGAGATGGAGCATTGTGTGTGACAAATAGTAATTAGGCCTATACTTTTGAGCCACGGAGTGGTTGGAGGGAATCAACGTTCCAGAAGTAGAGAAGAACAGGAAAGGGCCCCCTGCTGGAGGACTTTAAATGCTAAATTGAGGAATTTCTATTGGATCTTAGAAGTAATAGGGAGACACTAGAGTTTATTGAGTGAGTGGGGGTATGACATGGTCAGACCTACATTTTAGAAAAGCATTTTGCCGGCTATGTAGAGAAGAGATTGGAGTGGAGGAAGGGAGGACAATTTAAGACAGGTTGTTTGAAATAGTCTGGGTGAGAGATGATGAGGTTCTGAACTAGGGTCACAAATGTGTGAGCAGGAAGGAGGAAATGGATGTGTGAGATATTGTGGAGGTAGAGCTATCACAATGTGGCAACAGAATGGTGGCATCAGGTGATTAATTATTAATACCATATTAATATTAATTATCATAATAACAAAGATCTAAAAGTATTCATATTGTTTTTGGGACCAGAGAGATTAAAAGTCAGAAGGGTATGTTTCACCAACAGAATGCTCATGTTTCTTTTTGTAATCGAACAAATAGTTCTTGGCTAACTGTGGAAATAGCATGTGCTTCTTTTGAGTCATCATAGTTGGATACCTACAGACTAGTGCCAGGGCAATGCAAGGTCATCTCATTTTGTCCAAATTAGCAAAGTATAACATAACATAATTCACTTCTTTCTAGATTACCAGTCCTTTGATTATTTTTCATTTCAGAAAAAATTGGATTATCCTGTTTTGAAAAGGGGCTTTCTAAAGGAGTTTTCAGTGGGCATATAGCATTGCAAAAGAATCGAGTTTTTTTTTCTTTTAAGCCAATTTGAATGGTGGGGCACTGGTTGCTGAGTATAGGATAATAGTTGAAAGGATAAGGGGAAAGGAGCATGAATGCTTATACCCAAGTTCTGGGAGGCTCAGCAGAAGATCATACCTATGTATGGGTGGCATAGTACGTGTGTTCAGTCAGGAAAGAGATAAAAGGAATTTGTTCGCCCTAGCTCAGATACGATTAAAGGCTGAGGACCTTCCTCTGAGAAAGGTGAATCAAGAAACCTCCCAGTTGCTCGACCCTTTTGTTCACTAGTGGGTAGGGACTGCGGCACTGTTTAATTACAGGGTTGAAGATGTGTTGACTAACTTAAGGCATTTGGCCTGAGAGGTCTTACTGTAAAAATTGTATATCCCTCTCCTAAAATAGTAGCAATAGTGACAAACACTAAAATTGGCAGAGGTAAGAAGGAGCAGGGCAGAAACTTAGTAGGTGGAAATTAAAACAACAAAGAAGCCCAAAACAAAGAACAATAACAGAGGCAGTCGTTCACAGCAGCAGCAGAGAAATGAAAACTTGAGTAGATGACAGTTATGGCAGCAGTAGAGAAGGAAAACAGCAACTTTCCTGGACCTTATGGAAGCAGATATTTTGCCTGGTGGAGAAGCAGCAGACTTCCTGGACCATTCCAAGGTGCAACATGAAGCAAAGTCAAATAGAATCCGGAAGGAGTTTTCTAACCAGAATGCAAAACGGAAGGCGGGGAATGTAAAGTCTTTCCACTAGAGAGTAGGAGTTTTCTAAGGAGTTGCTTCTTTCTTTTCCTCTACATTAGTCTGTAGAAGATTATGTTCATTTGGTTATAGCCCACAGGAGACACTTAATACATGTTCGTTAATTGATTTATTTATTGGGAGAGAGTGATTCCATTGTCTGATGTTCCCTACTTATTTATAGCTACATTGCCTTAATTAAATCCTTTGTTGTTTTATAAAGAATCATAGACTTAGAATTAGAGATGATTTCAGAGGCCAGGTAGTCCAGCCTCATTTCGCAGATAAGGAAAATGAGACTCAGGGAAGTTAAGTAAATAAGGACTGTTGGTAGGTCATGTATTAGAATGAGGCTCCACATTAAGCCTGAGTAGCAATGTCAATTCCAGAGTTGGTACAATATCTGTTATGCTCCCATGACTACATTCCAAACTCAAGAGACTATTAAGGAAAAGGCAAATAATCAAAGAAGTAAAATATTTTACTCCTTCAAAAATTCATTGTGCCTGCAGCAAATAACATAGGTGGACGTCAACATTACAAGAAAGATTCACGGCTATAACCTCTAAGGATAGTTCCATAAGGTTCTATTAAAAGAGACCTTGAGAATTTTATTTCACATCTAGGTCATCTCTAGAACTGGCATCTTCTCAGTTTGGAAAAAAAAATCAAGACTCCAAATCTTGGGGTTCTTACTTTGGGCAAAATGAGTTTAAAGGGGGTAAAAAGAGTAAGATGTAAATAAGGGCAATGTGTTCTGCTGGAAAGAGCACAGGACCAAGTGTCCAGCAGGACACTTGCATTTGAATCCTGGTTCTGTCATTTAGCAGCCACGTGACCTCAGGCAAGTGACTTTCCTTTCCTTTAACCTTTCCTTATTTCAAACCCAATGTAGTCAATAAGAATTGTCCTGTCTCCTCACAGTATTCTTCTGAGCCTTAAATGAGGTGACAGAAAGGCAAGCACTCTACCAAATGTAAAGAATTATTGTTACAAACTTCAATGTTTTCCAAAGCACCAACATCCAACATTTTTAAAACGAGAAAAAAACATAAACAGAATTCACATGTAGGAATGAATTCAATTTCCTAAGTGCAAGGATGCCGTGGTCCAAGTGTGTCTCCTGTAACGCTTTCACCTTTTTAAATTACCCTCTTTTCACCTTAAGGCACCTGGTGCCCTCATTCTATCAAAAAGCCGCTCTCAAAAAAGACGGCCTAATCTCCCAATAGTATTCTCGTTTATCTCTAATTATGGAATGAAAAGCTTGGTTTCATGGTAAAGAAATTCTAGGTATCAGAGTGCTGGTGGTAAGGACACATTTTAGCATGCAGGAGCGGGTAGTGAGGGGTCCTAAAATCCCACTGGGCATTCACCTATTTTAACTTTATATAAATTCGTTAGGGTTTTTTTTTTTTACTTGTTTTGTGATTTGGGCCAAGTTAGGTATAAAGGAGAAGAACCAGTATTTACTGAGCAGCTACTATGTGTCAGGCATTTTACAAATATCACATTTGAGCCTCACTTCAGCCCTGTGAGGTAGGTGCTATCATCCACATTTTACAATCGAAGAAACTGAGGTGGACAGAGGTTAAGTCCAGGGTCACACAGCTAGTAAACGTATAAGGCAAGATTTGAACTCAAGTCTTTTTGGCTTTAGGCCCAGCACTTTATCCACTATGATTTTATTTAGCACTCTGTCCATATAATCATAGTATCTCAAAGCTGGAGGGGACCTCAAAGATGATCTAGTCCAACATCCTCATATTAGAGATGAAGAAAAAGTCAGAAAAGTTGAGGGACTTATCCCCAAGGTCACCAAGGTTATCGAGTAATAGATCCAGGATTAAAAGTCTTGTCATTCCCAACACAGGGCTCTTTCTACTATATCATGAAAATCTTCACTTATCTGGGATGTTTTAGGAACAATGCTGCCTTGCGGAGATGAATTATCCAGCCTCCCGGTGAGCATTCCAACTGGATAACACTTTCTAAGGGGACAATAAGGAGCATTCGCCCTCCGGCTTTTAGGTAGCACAGTGAGGGGATAGAATAGCAATGAGCCATCCCCCTGGGGAACTGCCTTGTTTGCTGCTTGCCTTTAGGGTCATTTGTCAGTGCCTGCTTTGCAGAAGGGCTCCTACCCTTAGAGTCTATGAAAGTTGTCAATGCAATCATCCTAAAACTTGGACCCAGAGCTTGGTCAATATCACAATGCCACCAGCTCAAATTATGTTTAATTGTGAGCAACAGTGCTGAGCCACATGCATGCCAGGCATGTAGCCACAATTCCCAGAGCCAATCTAATGGAACACCGCATATATAACCACACAATCTGGAGCCATTTAATCATTTCATAAAGATGACAACAGTGATTTAACACTAGGATTCAGAGGAGTTAGAATCCTTCAAACATTATGGCCATATTTGATTTTCTCTCAGCAGCCTCCACACTAACAACTTTGAGGAAAAGTGGGAAAGTGGGAAGGTTGGTCTTCATTTGACTCTTTTATTTTTCATCCTTTAGGTCTACCCAGAATTCTCCAGGGTCCTCCTTTTATTTTCTGGGCATTAGAAGGAGCAAGAAGAATAAACCCCCAAGCGCAAGTGGGAACTGGACCAAAAAGCAGTACTGTAAGGATACATCTGTGCTTCTTA
Source organism: Phalanger gymnotis (assembly GCA_028646595.1). Lineage (NCBI taxonomy): Eukaryota > Metazoa > Chordata > Mammalia > Diprotodontia > Phalangeridae > Phalanger > Phalanger gymnotis. The sequence goes on from CM053623.1 coordinate 370,376,997, forward strand.
CAGCATTAGGTCTTGCCTCCACCCACGCCTTGAGTGGGCAGCTGTGATGTCTTGATGCTATGAGGGAAACATCAATATGCATGACAATCTGGTGTTTTGCCCTATGGGACCACCCATAGAAGATTTGTTGTGTGCTGTTGCATGTCGCGAATGAGAGTTGCCACTGGCAACCAGAAGACCTCTCTGTTTTATGACAACTAACTGCTTTTGTTAAGAAAGGGTTGGTCTATCTATCTTCTTCCTCCTCCTCATTGTCATCATCTGTCATCTATCTAGGGGAGCAGTTGTACATGGCTTCCTTTTTTCTAGGATTCTTTATGCATTCCTGAACTGCTCCCTTCCCCACATCCCACTGGCTCTTTTAAGTGGAAGTTATAAGCATAGTGTATAGGAGGGGTGTTTGGGGGTTAAGAGAAAGACAGTGATATATAACAAATAGAACACTGGACTAGAAATCATTAAGAGAGTATCTCAAATCCAGCTGTGCAATTGATCAGGCGTATGACTTTGGACAAGTCACTTAACTTCTTTGAGCCTCAGTTTCCAACTGTAAAATGGGGGATAAGCCACTACCTAGCCCATAGAGTGGTTGTGAGAAAATTGCTCTGGAATGCAGCGCTTAAATGCTTGCTCTTGCTAGTTCATTAGCTGGCTTCACTCACGGCAATAATAGACTGCCCATCTAGAGGAATAAATGTTTAGGTAGAGGAGCAGTGATTGCATTGGAAACACAGCTGCGCTATGCCACTGGATCACAATGATTCCGCCAACTTGAAAAGCCCCTTTCTAAAGAGAAAGCAGTTGCAGCAGCCTGCCTATTTCTTTTGGCCGGAGGGAATGGATGGTGTTACTATTCAGAGAACAGTATAGGAGCAGTGCACCCTTTTTAAAACAAAATTTCCCCAGAATAGCTGCTTAGGAGATTTTTTGGCATCCTTAAAAACCTTCCTAAGGATGTGAGAGAAACACCTCTCCTCCACGTGGATGTAGGAAAAATTCCTAGTAATGTTTTACTCTCCTGTTTCCTCAGGCTTTGAGGTGCCAGAAAGGTATGCCTGGTGGGGGAGCAGAAGGAGAAGACCAGGATGGCTCTCTTCTTTGTCCATGTAGCTAGCTCCTCTCTATGGCACTGGATGGAAAGGGTAAACTTGGGAGACTCTGGCAGAGAGTACTGCTGCTCGAGTCTAGAGAAACCTTAGGGTTTTCTAGTCTCGTCTTTGTCCAATACCTTGCCAATTGCCCAGCCTTGTCTATTGTCTATTCCTCTCCTCTCTCTGTGGCCTCTCTATGTCCACTCATTCTTTTGGATACCCTTCCCTCTCAAATTTGATATCTGGACTTTCTATGATTAGGAGCTTCTGAGTAAGAAGTTCTCATTTCCTAGTTAGTTGGAATCCCCATGCTTGTGACTTTTGGAGTGGGAAATCTGTTAGACTAGCTTCAACAAGGCCTCTCTTAGCCCTATAAAACACTTGAGAAGCTCTGATGTAGGACCTGTTATGATCACTGAGCTTAACTGAGCTAGTTTCCCTTACAGTAAAATTTCCTTAGGTATCCTAAAAACATGAATCCAGGAGTCCTATGCCATCATGCATTCCCTCATTCTGCCATGTCCCAAAGACCACCAGAAGACTAGGATTCTCTGGTGACATCTCTGTTGTACCCTTTCCCTGACTCTTACTATGCTTTGGAGGTGTTAGTCCTGGTCTAAAATATGAGGATGTCGAGGAGTTGTCCTAGTTTTGAAGCGTCAGTCCTGACCTGTGTGTGTGCTCACACACACGCATGTTGTGGGGCAAAGGTGCTACTGGACTGCTCTTGTTAACTGATTCTTATTCTCCTTAATGTCATTTGTCAAGTCACGTGGCCTTCCCTTTTGGGTCTCTCTTTAAATGTGCCAAGTAAAAAGGGTGCATTACTTTCAAGCACTGACTGGCTTTATGAAGCTTCGTTGGTACCGACAATTGACTTTGACAACTATGCTGTGGGCTTAGTGTGAAATCGTGGTGAACACAGCTACCTTCTAATAACTTCTAAACACTCAGTTCATATGAGTTTATTTCTCTCCCAATATGTTGATATTAGAGACAAAAGTAATGCAGGCAATAATAGGAAATATCATTGATAAAGAGGAAGGCTAATAAGTCAATTCTAGGAGAGTAACATGAAAAGATGATAAAGTGGGCTAGGTGGGCTTCACAGCTGTCTTGTGATGGAAGAAAAGAAAATGTAGAGAAGAGTCAGGGGTTATGATCTTTGCAGCTGCAGAATGAGGAAAGATCAAAAAGATTCTGGCGGTCAGGTGCAAAACAGTCAAAACTATTAGAATTTATAGCATTATACCCAAGCTAGCAAGAAGACCTCTTAGTAATTATGAAAGCTGGTGATTGTCAGGGTAGAGCCAATTAGTTATAATCACGTGCTATGTTTTTATAATCAGATACTATGGAAAATGTTACCATAGAGAGAAATGATTGTAAAATTGTATGGGGGGAAATGACATTTTGAGATGGAAAGGCCCTTGGAGCCCATCTGGTCAAAAGCTCGCTCCTTGAGATACATGAGGAAATCGAGTTCTAGGAAGGTTAAATTGTGTGCATGGTTTTACATGGTTTACATGGTTTACAAAGCAGGGATTCAAACCCAGTGCATCTAGTTACAAATCCAGATTTCTTTTCACAGTGCCACACTGCCCTCAGGGGGTGGTAGTGGGGATGAGAACTCAGTGTGAACTCGCTTTCACTATGGGAAAGTGGTGAGCAAGGGGGTGAAGTGAAACAAGGTATCTCTACCAACTCAGGATGATCTCTCTCTGAGTAACAATTGGTAACAGCAGGTAGGGAAGAAAGTTTCTATTGCCTGCATCATAATGGGGCACGGACAAGCAAAGGGCCAGAACCCCTTTGATCGGGTGGGACTTTTGTATCTCCTCACTGCTGAGCTCTCCTGATAAATTTTTCACGTGGGAATAACTGCTAACACGCTACAACTACCCAAGAGACTTTGCCCTGAGGGAACTGTATTAGCAAGACAGCATCTCCTAGTGAAAATCTTTACTTTGGGTGGGAGAAACATGAACTGCCAAAGAATGGGCTTTGGGACTTAGTCCTATGGGAATAGAATTCTTAGTAAAAGAGAGATCCTGGGGCAAATGTCTACTGCAACTTGCTCATACAGGGAGGCTGTTGGGGACCAGTTCTCCGTGCTTCCTTTTCTCTCAAATTTCAAAGACATTGTTCTTTCTATATTAATTAGAGGACTCTGAAACAAACTCATGCCCTGCAGGTAAAATAAAGTCACCTTTCTTTCCTGCAGTGAATGGACTCCACAGGGATAAGTCATAGATCAAAGAATTTAGAAAGGATCCATGATAGATAGATGAAGACCAGGGGTCCTGAGTCTTTTTTGGGTCATGGACATCTTTGGTGGTCAGGTAAATAAAATGAATAAAAATACATAAGATTGCAAATTGATTCTCTGAAATCTAGCCAGGGACTTCAGTTTGAGAATCCCTCATCTAATTCAATGCCTTCATTGAGGTAAGTGAGGTCAAGGCAGGCAAAATGATTGGCCCAATAGTTAGCAAGTCTGACAGCAAATCCAGCACTCTTTCTTTGGGTTTTCAATGCTAGAATAATGTTGACGGTATCAGCTTCTCACGATCATCTTCACACTCCATTAAACCACTAAATGTATCTATTTCCTTATGCTGAAAATGAGGAAAATCATCCTTGAAATCCATTTTGTAGAGACATTGTCAGGTTAAGGAACTAGGGTTTGTTCAGCCCTGATAGCTCCCTAGAAACTTACTTGGAAAGTGTTATTGTTACCAAGAAAGTGGTATTGTTTACATTGGTTAAATAGAGCATATAAAGCACTTCTTGGAAATAAAGTGGTCACCTAAACAAGGTAAATTACCTCTTCAAGAATTTAACACTTCAATGAAAGGTTCTTCTCTCTGGATCACCATTCTCAGGAATGCGTTTCACTTGTCCCAGACTCTAGAAATCAGGTTTACTAGTATAGTAAAAGAATTCATGTGCTTTAAAAAAATCGTGGGGGAATAATCACAATGAATAAGTTATTGCACATGTCAGTAACCTCTAGATACAACAGGCAGCCAAGGTTCTGATTACAGTTACAGGGGGACACTGGTTACTGATGAGATTGACCCTAACCCCACCTCTCTCTCTCTATGTTATTGTTAAAGATACTCACTTTATAGGCAGGGTTGACTCTTTTGATGAAAAAGCGTATGATGCCATATCATCTCTTAGGGATTGACAGATGGTGGCTCTAAAAATTAATGGTCAGCAGATACTCAAATATATTAAGAGGGGGAACTTATCTTGGCAGTGGTCACTAGTATGCCAATGAAATCTCTCAGTGTACCTATTATAGGGGTATGTATTTGGGTTAGAAAATTTTCTATATTACCTTACTTTTCTTGCCAAATAAGAATGATGAATGTTTGATTTGTCCAACATTGACTGTAGAGTGGGGGGGGAGGAGGAGATAATTTTTCATGTAGGAAATTAGGTAGTCATTGCATATAATCCATACTTCAATTCTCATGAATGTCTGAAAAGCCCTTTAAATTTAACTGATGCGTGTTTCTCCCTGACCTTTAACATTTTGTTCCAGTTGCTGGGTAGCCTGCTTGGCAAATCTAATTCCTATTAGTACAAGATAACATGTTGCAATCTGAAAAAAACTCTCCCCTGATTTTCCATCTATATGTTCAAGAATTGTCTATACTCTTTTCCCCCTGAGATCTTCAGAAAAATAAAATCTTCATTTTTATAAGATTGTGAAAATGGATTTTCAGCTTTACTGATGAAGCAGATTGAAAAGATAGTCTATGGCTTAAAGTTATATGCCATTAAAGGGCCAATTAGATTTTTTTCCCCTGGCTAATTAAAGAGGATGGATAGTCATACAAGGTATATTTGTATAAGATAAAATGATTTTTCTTTAGTTGACCATCAATGCTTTGTATCTGTAGAAGGCCAGCATATGTGTGTGTTGTGGTCAGCTAAAGTGTAAGACTGGCAAACAGCAACACTGTCTAGATAATACCGATATTAATTCAGATGACAACACTGAATTCATTTTGTAGCAGAAAAAAAAATAACCCCCAAACAACTGGACTTAGAGTCAGAAGATCTGGATCTAAATTCTGGTTTTTTACTAATTATTACCTCTATGATCTTGAGAAAGTCACTAAATTTATTCGAGCTTTGTGAAAAACGAGGGAACTGAACTAAATGATTTCAAGTTCCTTCTTTCTCTAAATTCTGTTATCATTGAATTGCTTATTACTTATCAGTCTCAAGGATGTCTTAACCCATTGTTAGAACTTCAAGGGGCTGCTTCATTTTCAGTTGAAGGAACTAAGGCTCAAATAGCAGTGACTCATAAAGAGATCGGACATGTTCTCTGATCTTCTGACTCCAGATTCTTTGTTTGAAATGATATTGGAAGATGCTAGCTATTGAGATAAGAATTCACGATTTGAAAAAAAAACTGCTGGGAAAACTGGAAAGTAGTCTGGCAGAAACTAGGCACAGACTGATATCTTATACCACATAGCAAGATAAACTCAAAATGGGTACATGAATGGACATAAAGGATGATATCATAAGTATATTAGTGGAGCATGGAAGAAAAATGTCAGATCTGTAGATTGTTCATTACAAACAAGAGACAGGTTCAGTGGAGATAAAATGAATAATTTTGATTACATAAAATTAAAAAATGTTTTGCAGAAACAAAACCAATGAGGCTAAAAATTAGAAGCACTAAACTGGGGGAAAACTTTACAGCAATTTTCTCTGATAAAGTTTTCATTTCTTTAATATGTAGGGAATGGAGAAAAATTTATAAGAATAAGAGCCATTCCCCAAATGATAAATGGTCAAGGGATATGAACAAGTAGTTTTCAGAGGAAGAAATCAAAACTGTCACTAGTAATATTTTTTTTAAAATGTTCTAAATTATTAATAATTAGAGAAATGCAAATTAAAACAACTCTGAGGTACCACCTCACACCTATTACTTTGGATAAGATGACAGAAAAGGTAAATAACAAATGCTGGAGAGGACGTGGGAAGATAGATCCACTATGCAGTGCAAATAAGTGGTTTCTCCTAACACAGTCTATTCTACAATAGTGGCAACCAACCAATTCATCATGAGGGAAATTCATCCTCGAGGATGTACATGGGGTGGTTCTAAACCATGAAATTTGTTAATTCTTCTGTTTAGCTTTTAAAGCTCTTCATAATCTGGAGCCAGCCTGCCTTTCTATTTTCAATATAAATTACCATACCACCCTTGTAGTCTGAAAAACAATTAAATAAGCAGTGTGGTATAGTTAATAAAATGTGGACCTTGGAGTTGGAAGACCTGGTTTGAATCTTGCCTCAGACTCTTACTAGCTATATATTTTGGCATCTGTAAAATGAAGGGGTTGGAGTCAATAATCGGTAAGATCCCTTCTGGTTCTAAATCCATGAATTTTATCATACTATTTTCACTGTTTCTTATGCCATTTCTCATTTCCATGTCTTTGTGGAGTAGCTAACATCCTCAAGGTAGCACCAAAATGACCATCTTGCCCTCCCACTGCAAGGCTGACTATATGCAGGCTGCTTGGCTTTAGGGTTCACACCATATGGGTCATCCAGTATAAGTGGTAGAACAAGCGAAGATGGCACCTCCTTTCACCTCTTCGGTTGAATTTGTCCCAAGTTCTGGAATTCCCGCTTATGGCTCTGTATATCAATATTCCTTAATAGCTACTATTATGTTATTACATTCAACATGTTATCAATATATTATATTGCATATTATATAATTAATTGATATAACATAGCTAATATGATATTTACTTCCTCCCAATCTCTCTAATAGGTACCTTCAGCTACACTGTAATAGTAGAATTTAAGGAATAGCAATGGCTAGTGAAGACCTTCACAATCAATAGTAACAGGAGATTCTGCCATGATTGAGTTGTGGAAGTATGGCCAGGGTTGCTGAAGGGAAAAGGTAAAGTTAAATAAGTCTCTAACTACTTTTTCAGTCCCTCTCTCCCTTTATGACTCCTGCATGCTTGTGCTGATGCCTGGATACCTAGGGCCCTCTGTGCTGTTAAGCAGGGTGGGACTTTTTTACTGTTTTCTCTTTTGAAGCACTTATGTAATCAAGTGCCTTTGATGAGTCTGGCCTTTGTTTCTTTGATTAAACTGGGAGTCTTTGATGACCTGTTTACCTTAAGGGAAAGCCTAGTTTACACGGGTTTGAGTGGCATGTTTGTGATGCCCTTTGACCCTGAACAGGGTATATAAACTCAAAGGTTAGTGTTTTGTTTGGGGCTCTCACTCACTGGAAGAGTGTTGGTGTGGAGACTCTGGGTAGCCGCTGGAGCCCCCAAGCTTCGAAGAAAACCCAGATGTTGGTGCTTCTCTTTTTGGTAACTATGTATTGTGATTTGGTCTGTTTATATTATCTCTGTTTGTAATTTCCATCTGTATTCTCTCTGAAGTTCAGGGTGCTGGCTTTTCCTCCTGAACTGTTAAACCCCTTAAAGTTGCTTTCCTTAGAAAAGCAGGTCAAAGAACCTGTGCTGGAAGCTCTTGTTGCTGGTCTTGTTGGGTCTTACACCACTACACAGCTGCTAGCAGCATTGTTGTGACACCCTTCTTGAAGGGCTGCCATTTGCCCTCTTCTCCTTACTTCCTTCCAATCAAAATTTATCAATTGTCTTTAGATTCTAATGTATGCTGCTATTTCTCAGAGATAGCAAATGCATTTCTCCCCTAAAGGACTTGAGAAATCAATGCCCAAAGGAATAACTCAAATGAGGGGGGGATTTCAGTTATCATGGCAGCCTAGTAGGTAGATGTTTTGGGGGGCAAATATTGGTCCTCGTGATGCCCCTCCAATTAAACCATGTTTTCAACTGCTTACTCTGCCCAGGCTGGCCCGATGTTCAACATGCACAGAAGGCAAAACTGAGGCACAAGTATCTTTCAGACCAAGGTTCCTAGAGCTGACGAGGGTCTGATGGCTGCTAGAAGTTATTAGAATGTCATGGATTCCTGAAGCAAGCAGGAAGTCTGCAAGCCATTCAGATCTGTAGGAATTCACTTACGTGAAACATTACATTCAGCCTATGCAATGGACAATAAAATACCTTCAGTAAAGTGTGTATGTGTGTTTAGTTCCATCATGTTAATTTGCTTGTTTTCTGAAGAGTTGCTCCATTCCCAGCAGGGGGCTCCCAGAATACACTCATGATTTTTTATTAGATTTTAATATAAACTTCTATTAGCAAGCAATTCCATGGTGGTTAAAGGCAGGCCATTTCTGAGCAAAAATCTTGAAACTTCAATGGCAGCTGATTTTCATTTTAAACTTTCAGCACAGCTCAAGTTCAGTTTGGATTTTGTGCTTCAGTTTCTTGCTGTGTGATAGAATAGAAGATTTGAGGTTAGGAAAGTCTTGTGTTTGGTAAGAATGGTTGGCAGTGGGAACTTCTTTTGATAGTGAAATGGTCACTGGTCTTCCAGCTAATTGTAGCTCCCTTTTGACAACTCAGCCTATCTGATGATGCTATTTTGAGACATTGATAAATCCATAATTCTTTTCTTCACCACTGCAGACCATAGCCCCTCCATGCTTTCTTAGCTAGTCCAACTTTTAATGACTTCCTGAAAGAATCACTAAAGATGCTGAAGACCTTCCTCCAGTTCTATTAATATCTTATGGGTACCACTTCATTATATCTAGTCTCTCATTCTCATCTCACTATAGGACCAGTTTACCTCATTTTCTAAGCATGTGTATCCTTGATAAAGGGGGGCTATAATGGAAAGAGCACTAGATGTTGAGCTAGGAGACCTAGATTCACATTCCAATCTGACCTGGACTAATTCTGAGATCCATGGGGAAGTTATTTTACCTCTCTGATCATAAATATTCACATTACTTTGCTGAAACCAGATAGTGATAAAAAAAACTACTTTGGAAAGCCTAAAACTGTTATATAAATCAGTTATTACTGTATCACCACTCACATATATGTCATCTTAAGGAATATACCATACTTGTGTCCACTATATCTCTTTTCTTTGGCCTTTGAGTTACTTAAAATTTTAATTCCTCTGTGAGTGTGGCATGGAAGTGACCTCAGATTCTTAAAGGCTATGCCAGCAAAGCTTGAATATTGACAGGTTCTTTCAAGCTGTGTAAGCTTTGAGTCTGGGCCTGACAATAGACTGTATGTGTCTGCATTCCGAGGACAAATTTAGATGAACTTGGACCAGCTCCTCACCAGAAGGTTGACCTCCAAATGTTAGATTCTTATTTTTTTGCCGTTGGTGACCCAGGTAACAATCACCAACCTGATCTTCCTAAAATATCAATTTCATCGTGCTACTCTTCTACTAAAAAGACTTCCAATAGTATCCTATGGACTAGAGGATAAAGTCCAAATTCTACGGCCTGGAATTCAAAGCTTTTCATGTTCTGGCTTCCCTGTATCTTGTCTTTTTGATCTCCTAATAGTCTCTGGTCTAAACTCTACGTCTGAACTACTCTCCTCACTCACCATGTTTTGGACATACTTGTTCTCAGCTCCATCTCTTTCCTCATTCTCTTTTTCCATCTGGATTGTCCTCCTTTTTCTTCTGATGATCTAAGTCCAAGTTTTGCTCATACATGCAGCTCAGTTTTTTATCTCATCTAACTCATTTAGATCTCACCCCCCTACTCCAAACTTGTATGACACTATATAAGGGATTCTTTTCTGTGGTACTTGGTGGCCCAATGACTTCACATTGTCATTTAAGTATTTCATATACATCTCTCCAATTAGACTATAAGCTCCCAGAGGGCAGGGGTTATGTTTTATATTTCTGAAACACTCTTCTAGGTACACAAACTTAATGAGTCCTTACTGAATCAATGATACACATTGTTTATCAATTAGGGGCTCTTCGCATTTGTGTTACTGCATAGTTGGATAAAAAATATTCTCTATTGTTACTTGGAAACTTTGGAAAGGGAACTTATTGGGATATATGTACATACATATACATTGATGTATATTGGATTTATCTAGGTGGAGAACAGAGGGCTCTCTTCTCCCCAGATTCTAGCTAACTCTGATAGTCAAACATTCATGGAGAAGCATGAAAGCTTTTGGGGATTGCACTGAGATGGAATGCAGCATTTCTTGAAGTCCTATGACCTTCAGTCCCAAGCCTTTGAAATGTCAGTGCTCTGTGAATGCTGCAAAGCAATCTTGTGAGGTGACTCTTTGAAATTCTTTCACTGAGATCTGCAGTGTAGACTTTCCATTTTCCCGAAGCCCTATTTCACAGTCATAGAAAGCTGTAGAGCTGGAGGCAATATTAGAGTTCATTGGCATCCTCTGCAGATTGATGTGTTACTTTGAAGACCATCATCATAAGGGGAGGGAATTTTGCCATAAGAACAAGAACTCTTGCTGTGATATGAAAATAAAACAATAAAAATGAATTTAAGCATTTTTTAAAAAGTCTCTCTGAAATGAAAAGGGATTAAAACCCCACCGATGTCAGCTTTGTGGCACTTTGCCTCCTTTTGGTATCAGAGCTGACAGATGGAAAATTCATGAAGAGAGGACTGGCAGTGACAACTGCAGACTCTAAATAGAGTTTAGCCAACAAGAAAAAAAAATGGCAGGTTGTTAACATTGTGTGGTCCTTAGGCTGGCTAAAGAATCACATTCCCAAATTAGAATACATCCTTCTGACTATTTTATGTGGCCAGGAAAAGATGCCATCTGACGCCATGACATCAATTCCTTTTTGAACTGTTGATTTTGTGGACTGGTTTAATCAGCTTTATATGAGTTTTGCAAAAAAAAAATCAAACAAAAAATGCAAGTCTTTATTGAGCTTAGGATGAGAGTGCTAACAGTAAAGCCCGAGTCACTTTATATTTAATGGAAATGGTTGAAATTATAAAGAGAAGAGCTCTGCTGTCTAAAGCTATCATTTCTGAAATAATTATCTGTTGTATCGAAGGTGTCAGTAATGTACCTGAAATTACATATCACGTCACAAAGTCCAAAGATAAAAAAGAAGGTGCTGACCTAGTTTTGGTTATAAACAAGTATTCAGAGATCAGTCACTTTCCTCTTGGTCTTATATCATTATAAGATGAAAGAGGTCTGGGAGGTTAGGACACATAGAGAAATGAGCCCATTTCAATACCGAAAATATAGAGTGCCTTTTCTTTCTTGTATAGAAAATCACTAAAACTGTGTAGTGCCTTTAGTGTTTTCTGTCATTAAAGTACCCGACCTATGTCATCTTCTCCCAGGGACAAAATCCTCTGGAAAAAGATCTCTTTGATAATGTTGTTTCTCTGAGCCATTGTTTTTGCCACTGTGTAAAATGGGGATAATGACATCTGTATTATCTAGCTTACAAGGTAGTGAAGGCCAAAAGAAATTTAATTTATACAAAGCATATTCTGTAAAATTGAAAGCACTGTACGCAAGCCATCATCATCATCATTATAATAATATATAATAATAACAAGAATCATTATTAATGTTGTTCACGTAATCACAGATCCTCAGAGTTGTAAGGCATCTCAGAGACTAACTAATCTAAGATTTACTTGAATGAGAATCCCCTTTACAAAACACCTGACAAGCAGGCAGCCAGCTTTATGTAAAAACCTCCTGTGACTGGAAGCCAATTGCCTTTTGATTCAGCCTATTCCACTTTTTAAAAAAATTTTTTTTGGGCAAGGCAATTGGGGTTAAATGACTTGCCCAAGGTCACACATCTAGTCCATGTGTCAAGTGTCTGAGGCCAGATTTGAACTCAGGTTCTCCTGACTCCAGGGCCGGTGCTCTACTCACTATGCCACCTAGCTGCCCCCATCCCACTTTTAAATTGCTTTAATAGTTATTAAATTTTTCCTTACTTCACACTAAAATATATCTCCTTACAAATTCTACCCATTGATACTGCCATGTCTTTCTTAACTCTTTTCTCTCTAGCTACATAAATCTAGTTCCTTCCATTAATCTTCCAAAAGGCACGGACTTGAGGCCCTTCAACAATCCTGGCTGCCATCCTCTGGAGGCTCTCCAGATTGTCCAAGTCTTTCTTAAATCTGGTGCCAAGAACTAAACACAACATTCTAGGTGTGAACCGGCCAGAACAGGTGCAGAGTGACTACCACTTCCCTAGTCCTGGATGTTGTGCCTTTTATGATGCAAGCTGTGATTATATCAGCTTTCTCTGCTGTCACTTCACATTGTTAATGCATATCAAATTTGTAGTTCACTAAAACTTCTAAGTCTTTAAAAAAAAACTAACTGTTGCCCGGCTATTTTTATTTTACCTTAACTTGCAAAATTTATTTTTTGAACTCAATCTTTCATTTGTTGTGTTTAAATTTAATCTTGTTTTAGTCCAAAGTTCTAGCTGGTCAAGACCTTTTTGCTTCTAGAGTGTTACTTAGTGTTTTAATTATCCTTCCCAGGTTTTTATTTGCAAATTTGGTAAGAATGCCATCTACAACATGACTTATCTAAGTCATTGACAAAAATGACAAAAAATACAGGGACAAGTCAGAGCTCAGATCCTTGGGACCCTGCACTGGAGACTTTCTTCCAAGTTCACATGGAACCATTAATGACTTCTCATTAGGTCCAGATATTCATCTAGTTCTGAATCTCCTGAATTGCATTGTCATCTAGCTCATCATCTTCATATTTCTTACAATGTCCTGGAACACTTAATCAAATATTCCACTAAAGTATAGGTAAATTAAATCTGTAACATTTCTCTGATCCACCAGTTCCTTTTCTAGAAGGAAAAGCTAATTACAGAAATATATTCTTTATATGTAAAAACTGACTATGGCTGTTGTATTATGGAACTTGGAAAAACAAGAGATCTTAGACAAGTTTCCTGTGAATATTTTTCTCCAAAGCTACTTGGGCCAAAAAGATACATCAACACAGGGGATTTTGTCTAAGCACTTAGTAATTAGACTTATTTAATTATAAAAAAGGTTAGATCACCCACTTTCTTTGATAAAATTTTATTTTAGGTATATGGAAAGAAGATGGCTTGATTTAAAAGTTATCAAAGTCATTCATATCATAATGATCGATACATCATGTATATTTTTAAGTATGTTGAAATTATTATGTGGAAAGTAAGGATATATCATGAATTTATAGAAGAAATAGAGAAGGTGACTGTGGCTAAATTTTAATATTATTTTTAGAGCTTAAATTATATCTAAGGTGTCCCATGATTGTATTTCATAAGGATATATCACTTGCATACTGGATATGGTTTGGTAAGACTTAAATTCATTGTATCATAGGTTTGGAGATTGAAGTGACTTTAGAAGTTACCTAAGACAAGTAATTTTGCTTCTTTGGTCTTTAGTTTCTTCATTTTTAAAATGAAGCGGGTTAAACTAAATGAATCCTTATCCTGATCAGCCAAACTACTTGAAAAAGCTAGCTCAGTCATTACGTTTGCCTTCTGCGCTCTTCCTCTATTCTAATCCTTCCATGATCTGGTTTCTGAACTCATCAGTCGAGTGAAGCTCGCCTTTCCACTATCACTAATGATTTCTTTAAAACTTATTTTTTAAATTTTTAACCAAAAATCACATATTTTCTCTTCCTCCCAACTCCTCCTTCTGCTGCTTTGCTAAGAGAACCTAACACTACTTTCAGTGATCAGGGAGTAGCAGAGAAGCAGCTTTGCTTAGCAAGAGAGTAGCCATTCTCAGAGAAGAAGCAGGTGATACACGGTACATATTGTTTTATAAAAGATATCACTGAATCTAGTCTTGTAGACCAGAGTCATGAGTAGCTATATATATTCAAGATGAGCTCAGGTATAGCCTGGGTGTGAGGTTGATCATTCATGATAGTGGCATAGCATATTATAGGTTTAGTGATGCAATGTGGCACCCAACTTCCCTTTTCTCTCTCTAGGCCGGCTCACTCATCCCAACCTGATGGCAGGCCTGGAGATTTTCCCAGTGGAGGAACAGTAATACATCTAGTACTACTCTGCAACTACTCATTTTGAGGGTCCTAAGGATAACCTGGAGGGGGTCCCATACATGTACTACTATGTAACACTGTAGTTTTTGAGCCCCCATAATTGTGCTTCCCATTTACTGGAAATCAATCACAATGACACAACTGACTCTTAAATATGACACATTTACTAAACAAGAAGACAAAAGCAAAGAATAATCATAAGATTTATTCCATAAAAGGCAAAACCAAAACTAAAACATTTCAGTTTACCGATAAACCTTGGTTACAGTTTTCCACCAATGCACAGAGTCCATTGAGGAGAGTGAGCTCCTACTAGTGAGGTTCATGAGTAGGCAAACCAATGTGCCTCCAACAACTCTGCAGGTAAGTGGTGTCTTAGGGGATAATCTATACCAAGTGTCATGGCTCCTCATCTGCTTGATGAAGCCACCTCTTTACTATTCTTAGGCAGTCGAAGCAGCGTTAAGTTCTTTAGTAAAGCAGCCACATTGCACTTTTTTAGTGAAATAGCAGCCTTATGCCTGAGGTCTTTAGTTTTTCAAGTCAGCTCCCTTGGCTGAGCACTAATCCAGTTACATAACTTAGGTTAAGAAACCCTTAATCCATAGTTCTATCAGGCATGACACAAACAAACAGTATGAAGTTTTTTCATTGTATCTCAGAAGTTCTTTGGTTTAGTTTTTAGTTCTAGTCTTCAACACTGTGAAAATGGTAATATGTAAATTAGCTGATAGACAAAAAATCACTTCAGCCATTCATTGATCTCTGTTTCAAAAAGCCCACGAAAATATGGAACTCTATCTGTCCAACTATGAGCATCTCTGGCCCAGGTGCATTGCCAGCAGGAGTTGTGTTGTACTAGAACTTGGCTACCAAATGGAGATGTGGGACCACTATCTCTTCGACAGGGAAGAGTACAGCTAGAAGTGAATCGATCAGCGCTTTAGGTTTTGAACTATTTTAAAATAGGTCTACTAAGAGCCTTTATCTGAGTTGTTTTCTCTTAGATTTTCAGAACTGTGTCAAGAATCTTTCTCATACCAATGTTCCCTGCTTTCAGAAAACAAACTATTCATATATCCAAAGGGCAGTACCTTAGATATATATGTAAATGTTTCCTAGTCCTGGTTAGACGGTAAATTCCTTAAGAGGAGGGACTGTTTCGTATTTGTCTTTGTATTCCCAGTATCTAGCACAGCAGGTACCTGATAAATCTTTGTTGATTGACTGAGCTCCTTAGCAGACTTAAATTCCATGATCCCATGATTTAGGTAGAAGGCATAAATTGGACAGTTAATTTTATTGTGGAGAACCTAATCTGCAGCTCAGAACATTGGAAACCTTTCCATTGTTCTGAAATCTGTTATTAAGAAAACTAGAAAGTTATTATTTTCTCCACAATGTAGTAGTACAAATTCTTATATAAGTAACTCTAGATAGCAGTAAAAGCACCCACGAGAAGGTCACAAACTATATAGCATGTCTAAGGAATCCTTGTGAAAGAAATGACCTCGAGTCATATCACCCTTTGAAAACAAATTTTGGGCCACCAGTCCATTTTGGGTCAACCAGGTAATAAATCTAATGACATTCTTACTAGAATGTTTTGCATCTATGCAAGTCTTACTTGGTATTTCATTGATCTCTGTTTCAAAAAGCCCACGAAAATATGGAACTCTATCTGTCCAACTATGAGCATCTCTAACACAGGTGCATTTCCAGCTGGAGTTGTGGTGCACTAGATCTTGGCTACCATATGGAGATGTGGGACCACTATCTCTTCAACAGGGAAGAGTACAGGCTATAAGCACAAACCTGGGGACCTGCCCAGAACTTCCATAAGCCTATCCTATTTTGAGTCTTCCATCTATTTAATCATTACAAGCCTCACTTAGTGGCTTCAAAGAAGCCATTTGGAATAAGGGAGGGATGTGTGCCCTCTGGCAGTATAGATATTGAATCTCCAGTAGTGAAACCAGAGGAAGCTGGAGGCTACAAATAAATGCCTCTATGAGGGTGGGACCCTTTTAATGATTATCTCTTGTCAAGTTCACCATGGTCCTCACTCTTACCTTTATTATGTTCCTTGTGTACTCAACTTTGACTGCATTTTTTGATGCTGACCTGGTCAAAATACTAACACTGACTGATTAAAGAGCTAAGGACTCAACCAGCTTTGATTTTCATTTTCCCCTTGGGATCCTGTGTAAACTCTGACTTATTTGACTTATACCTCTTAGCTAATTATCTTAGACAATTTAGACCAGATTCTCAATTATTCTCTGTGGACTTTGAGTACTTAGCTAATAATAGCTATGGGTCTTACTTGACAAGAAAGTAGTAAATAATGGCTTCTCCTATGGATTGGTCAATGAAGAAGTCTACCACAGACAACTAATACGTGTTGGTGAAAAACAGCTAATGATGACGGAAGACTAACAACACCGTATTAATCCAGAGTAGAGAAAAAGGTATATTTCTACATAAGCCTAGTTATGCTACCTCAAGTTTAAAGTTCTTCAAACTTAACTATAATTTATATTGTATCCAAATTATTTACTATATTTATATATCATTAAATTACTCATTTGATTATGGTCATTCCTACTGTATTATTTATAATTTTTTTCATTTAATAAATAAAACAACAAACATCTGAATACCTATCATATACCTAATACTTTAATACATTTTAGAGGGGACAAAAATCATTATGAGGTATCCTTTCTAAGAAAAACAAGTCACAAATAAGAAAAAAATTGTGTTTGTAGCTTGAATATACCCTGGGTTCTAGAGGTGAAGGTACCTAGAATCAATTACTCAAATGCTCACATGATCTGTTAAAGCAATGTTTACTATGGCCAATTCAGCCAATCATCATAACATTCAAACTGAGAGGGAGGTGGGGAGAAAACACGAACAGGTCAGGAAGATAAGCTGAGGTGTAATTGTAGTTGAATTTTGACTGCATTTAACTATCTTTGCTCCAAACATTTGATCTGGTGCTATAATAATAAGCACTGAGGACTTTTTTTTTAAACACCGATGATCTGATTAGTCACCTTTCTTTACCTGATGAGAAAATTTCCTATAAAGTAGTAACATTGTGTTACCTTCTTTTGTCTTTCAGGAAATTTTGTTTATGCAGTCAGTGCCGGTATGGCCTCTGCAAATGAACAGGTCTTGTTCTGGGTCAATTTCCATGCAATTAGCACAAGGAAGACATGTCTTGTGTCTGTATTTAAGAGAACAGGAACCCCTTGGGGGAAATAGACAGATCCCCTAGTATGAATCTCTGGGTAGAAAGAAGCAACAAGGGAACTGGCCATAGTGGGTTAAAAACTTGGAGGTAAAAGTTAACAATGAGAAATAATCTCAGACTATTCTCTTATCTGAGAATGTAACTCTGAGCTTCCTCCTGCCTTTAATATTAAGAAATACCCAACAAAGATG
The DNA here is from genome assembly GCA_028646595.1 of Phalanger gymnotis. Lineage (NCBI taxonomy): Eukaryota > Metazoa > Chordata > Mammalia > Diprotodontia > Phalangeridae > Phalanger > Phalanger gymnotis. Next base: position 370,394,554 of record CM053623.1, read on the forward strand.
GCCATTTCCCTCTCAGAACAAAACAATGTGTCATTAAATAAAAAAGAAGTCTCTTTTTGTTTCCTTTAAGCCAAAGGTCCTTCTTGTGTGTTATAAATTCCTTTGGCAGCCTGGTGAAACCTCTGGATACTTTTTCAGAATAAGATTTTTAAATGCATGTAATGGCAAGCAAAGTGGGACTTTTTGCTGTTTTTTTCTTTTGGAGTGCTTCTCAGCACTAAGGCAACAAGTGCTTTTGATAGAGTATTGCCTTTGTTTGAATCAAGAGTCCTTGATGACCTGCTTAAGTCACAAGAAAGCCCAAGTCACATGAGTTTGAGTCACATGGTTATGATGCCCTCTGACCCTGAAGAAGTATATATATACTCAGAGGTTAGCACTTCACTTTGGGGAGGTCACTCACTGGAAGAGTGTTCATGTGATTTGGCCAGATGAGACTCTGGGTAGCTGTTAAGAAGCCCCCTCCCAACTTTGAAAATCCAGATGTTAGTGCTTTTCTCTCTGATAACTATGTATATATTGCTATGGACAGACAGTTAGAAGCCCTGTCTGCTGATTTGTGTTATTTGCTCTGTTTATATAATTTCTGCTTGTAATTTCTGTTTCTGTTTTCTCTGAAGTGCAGGGTGCTGATTTTTTGCCTTGAACTAAGTGAATGATATATGTATGTTTAATTAAAGTGAGATTGTAAACCCCTTAAAGTTACTTTCCTTAGAAAAGCAGATCAAAGAACCTGTGCTAGCAGCCCTCCTGTGTGCTGGTGTTATTGGCCTTATACCTCCATAGCAGCTGCAAGCAGCGTTGTTGTTACAATGCACAAAACAAAATACATAGCATTACGAAGGAAATTATTGAAATATAATTATCAGAATTAAAAAAGAAAGTCCCAGGTTAAGAGGTCATGCTGTTTTGTTTGAGTACTACATGTTTTTGTTTTTTGGGGGTGGTGGTGGTGGTGGGTGGGTTCCAACTTGTTCCAACATGGTGAAGAAACTTCCTTTACCTATACAATTCAGGCACCTATTGTTCAGCTTACTGTTTTAGAAGGGTGCCTAGGGTACTAAGAGGTTAAATGAGTTTTCTAGAATTAGAAAACAGAGACAACACTTGAAAACAGATTCCCTTGACTTTAAAGTCTGTGTCTATTCTTTGTGTTCAAGTTTTTTTTTTAGTTGTGTCTAAGTTTTCATGACCCCTTTTGGGGTTTTTGTTTTTTGGCAAAGATACTAGAGTGGTTTGTCATTTTCTTCTCCAGCTCATTTTACAGATGAGGAAACTGAGGCAAACAAGTTTAAGTGATTTCTCCAGGGTCACACAATTAGTAAGTGTCTGAGGCCAGATTTGAACTCAGGAAGATGAGTCTTTCTGACTCTAGACTTGGCACTCTATCCACCCCTACACCTAGCTGCCCCTTTCTACTTCTTAGGAAGTTGGTGATATGCACATTCTAAATGTGGAATTACACTATGTAAACTATAAAACTATACTACAAAAGAAGAAGTATACTACGTAAACCATGCAGTAATTTAAACTGTGGGCTAAGCACTAATTTTAACCATATTCATCTGGTCATTTCCATTCATATTTGAATGCATAGAATTGTCAGCTTCATCTGCTTTTCAAAGTATAGCATTTACACTGTGTAGTGAATTCAGATGATTTCAATGCGTTCCTTAAAATGTTTCTGTGGCTTTACAAAAGCCTCCAAAATGGGGATAATTGTCAGTATAGATACATTTTCATTCCCGCCCCCATGATTTTCCAGGTTACTTTTAGTGGACTGGCCACAAAAAAGAGACACAGGGGATCCATTCCCTGACAATACTACCTTTCTCAAACATCTCTCCCAAACACAGACATAAACCCTATTCTTTTTATGGAATTACGATGCACAAGCTTTTCAGAAGAAAGAACATGAATTATTGTGTCTTAATGGTATGTGCTTTATTGAATTTTCAGTTTAGATGATTGAGGGGTTTAAAATGATTCCAACAGACAAATGCCAAAATCTGATTTCTTTTTTGCTTTTGAGAAGTCTTAGTGCACCCTACATAATAATAGGTCACCTTGTATTCCTTATTTGGGTTTTCAGTTATAAATCGACTTGACTGATTGCTAGTGCTTTAAAAAATGTTTTCCTCTTAAGTTGATATTTGAGCCAAGCTATGGGATCTTAGGAACAATGGAGCATGGTGGCAAAAAAGGGTTCTCTGAGAAACTTCATGGGGATAGACAACTCTGTACATGACATCTTTGTACTAGGAAGATAAATTAATAGTAATTCAGAGATGAACTGTGAATATTTTGAAGAAAGGGGATAAAACTAACTGAATTTCAGGATGAAAAATTAAAAGGAATTATATATATGTACACACATACATACAATAGAGTTTCCTAGATTTATATTATATATACACATGTGTGTACATATATACACATACTCACATGAATACATACACATACATCTACACACATATACATATACAGACACACGTATTTATATATATATACATATATACATGTATATATATACGTATATATCTATACGTATATATATATATACACACATATATATATGATTTATTAGAGCATCATTGAATCTTAGAGTTGGAAGAGACCTCAGAGATCCCAGACTAACCTCTATTAGATTGTCTGTATATGTATATATGTATACACACACATACATCTACACACACAATCTTTCTATAAAATAAAGCCCATTCCATAGTCGCCCAGCTCAGATTTTTAGGTACTTTTCACTTCTTCATTTTGAATTAAAATTTATTTCCATGTTATTTCCACCCACCCTTAGTTTTGCATTCGGGACCATGAGAAATAAGTTTAATCACTCTTCCTTATAACAATTCTTCAAAATGTTTGAAGCCAACTATTATACGTTCCCCAAGTATTCTCTGAACTAAATATCTTCCTTTTCTCTAGCTCATAAACTACTATTCATAAGATATAGTTACTTTAGTGTAATTTTCCTGCCCTTTTATAAACATACATAAATGGCATTATATGCTACCCTGCACAAGGAAGGTGTAGCTATAAAGAATTCAAACTTATGTAACACAAATCTACCAGAGTTTATTCCACCAAATGAGTCCATTTCCTTAGCTGTCAACCAACTCACCTGTCAATGAGTCCACTTCATTTGATGGCATCCAAGGACCTTTCTTGCTCGAACATTCTAAAATTTAATGATGTTTCTTCCTCGAAGTAGTTCCCTTGGGAGACTATGTATTGTATTAATCTTAATGATACTACCATTGGTAAAAATCTTTTTGGAATTGCTTTTCCGGAAATGTCTTCGGAGCTTCTGAATATTCTTATTGGTATAAGTCTTCATTCTTTGAGGAATATTTAGATTTTTAAAAATAGCCAAAAGACATCTGGAGCCATGTCTGGTGAATGAGTGAGTGATGAAGATGGATAATGCCATTTTGAATTGGAAACAAACAAATAAATTGTGGCCATAAAATAATGAGACCAATTTTCTTGTGTGGCTCTAATTTTATATCTGCCATTGCCCACAATAGTAACTCCTGCCCAGCCAAGTGTGATGGAGGGATGTGGTTAGCACCCTGTTGCAGCTTATGATAAAAAGAATGAAACATAGTTCCAACAGCTGCTGAATTTAGTAATTCTTGCTTTTTCTTCCTGTACTATTTTTAACTGAATTTTGGAATATTTTTTTCACACCTGGATCCTGATTTATGCTATGCCGTGTCCCGGCATTCTGACTCTTTTCTAAGCTAATGGGACAAGACTTTCTCTCATGCCGTGTGGAGAAAGCAGTGTGGCACATTGGAAAGAACACAGGCTTCGACATCAGAGTACCTGGCCTCAAATCCCATCTCTGAGGCCTACTTGGCTGTGTGATATTGGGCAACTAGGCTAACCTCACTAGGTTTTAGTTTCTTAATCAGTAAAATGAGAGGTCTGCATATGTGGTTGTCAAGTAACTTTAAGTTCTAGTTCTACAATCTTCGGATAACCACTGCTTGTTTTGACATTTGACTCTATGTGGTCATGAGTGACTTGCCTTTGCTGGCTCTACCCTTCCATTTCTGGGTATACTTCTCCTCTTCTACCCCAGAAGGAGAAAGAATTTCAAGGCTAGCCTCACAGGATATAAAGTAGCTTTGAAGACAATTCTGAAAGAAGATTTCGAAAAATATTCTGAGCCATGGCAAGATCACTGGCATAAGAGTCTATCATGCCAAGGTACCTATCTATGTTTAAGGGAGAAACATTTATTTAGCTGTAAAAGTTGTGTTATTTTAATAAAAAAGGATTATATTCATGTATATGCATCTACATGTATATGTACTTACATATATGTGTAAATCTCTGTCTCTAGCCTTTGGCAAAACATGTCCAAGGCAGGACCTAGGAATAATGCCAAGGAAATTTATTTAATAAAGGGAATGCCACTGTAAATATGAATTGGCACTGAATATTTCCATTGGGCTAGAACCAATGGCCACATTTTCTATTATTGCAACTTTGAATGGTGTGCATTCCAATATATGTGACAACCTCAGAATGATTCATTATCTATAATATTTAGGAACTAGCAATAGTGCAATTAAATTAGTAAAATGTTCTTTTTTTTCCTCTTAATTATTTTATTATTAAACATTTTAGTTTTTAACATTGATTTCCACAAGATTTTGAGTTACAAATTTTCTCCCCATTTCTACCCTCCCCCCACTCCAAGATGGCATATATTCTGATTGTCCCATTCTCCAGTCAACCCTCCCTTCTGTCACCCCACTACCCCCAATCTCCTTTATCCTTACTTTCCTGGGATGGCTCCCTGCTTCCCTCTGCTATTTTGTGGGTTCTGCAGCTCCAGAATTTGTTCAGAGCCATTTTTATAGGTTTTTGGAGGGCTCTGGGAGGAGCTCACACATGTCCCTGCTTTCTAGCTGCCATCTTGGCTCTGCACCCTTCCCGTTACTTTCTTGTAGGGTTGGATAGAATTCTATGCCCCATTCCCTACATATCTTATTTCTCAGTTGCATGCAAAAACAACTTTTCTTTTGAGCATCTGCTTTTAAAACTTTGAGTTCCAAATTCTCTCCCCTCTTTCCTTCCCATCCACCCTCCTTAAGAAGGCAAACAATTCAACATAGGCCACACATGTATCATTAAGCAAAATGCTTCCACAATACTCATATTGTGAAAGACTAATTATATTTTGCTCCCTCCTATCCTGTCCCCCTTTATTCAATTTTCTCCCTTGACTCTGTCCCTTTTCAAAAGTGTTTGCTTTTGATTACCTCCTCCCCCTTATCTGCCCTCCTTTCTATCATCCTCCCTTATTTATCCCCTTCCCCCTACTTTCCTATGGGGTAAGAAACCCATGTGAGTGTTTATGTAATTCCCTCCTCAGGTCAAATCTGATGAGAGCAAGATTCACACATTCCCCCTCACCTGCCCCCTCTTCTCTTCTAACACAATTGCTTTTTCTTGCCACTTTTATGTGAGATTATTTACCCCATTCTATCTCCCCCTTCCTCCTTTTCCCAATATATTCTTCTCTTATCCCTTAATTTGATTTTATTTTTTTAGATATTGCCTCTTCATATTCAACTCACCCTGTGCCCTCTGTCTATATGTGTGTGTGTGTGTGTGTGTGTATACATATATATATACATACATACATACATATATATATGTATATACAATACGTATATTCCCTTCAACTACCTTAATATTGAGAAAGGTCTCATGAATTACACACATCATCTTTCCATGTAGGAATGTAAACAAAACAGTTCAATTTTAGTAAGTCCCTTATGATTTCTCTTTCTTGTTTATCTTTTCATGCTTCTCTTGATTCTTGTGTTTGAAAGACAAATTTTCTATTCAGCTCTGGTCTTTTCACCGAGAAAGTTTTAAAGTCCTCTATTTTATTGAAAATCCATATTTTGCCTTGGAGCATGATACTCAGTTTTGCTGGGTAGGTGATTCTTGGTTTTAATCCTAACTCCATTGACCTCTGGAATATTGTATTCCAAGCCTTTTGATCTCTTAGTGTAGAAGCTGCTAGATCTTGGGTTATTCTGATTGTGTTTCCACAATACTCAAATTGTTTCTTTCTGGTTGCTTGCGGTATTTTCTCCTTGACTTGGAAACTCTGGAATTCGGTGACAAT
>CM053623.1:370401222-370501830 GCA_028646595.1 Phalanger gymnotis
CTTTCAGGTAGTCCAATAATTTTTAAATTCTCTCTCCTGGATCTATTCTCCAGGTCAGTGGTTTTTCCGATGAGATATTTCACATTATCTTCCATTTTTTCATTCCTTTGGTTCTGTTTTATAATATCTTGATTTCTCGTAAAGTCACCAGTTTCTACTTGCTCAAATCTAATTTTTAAGGTGGAATTTTCTTCATTGGTCTTTTGGACCTCCTTTTCCATTTGGCTAATTCTGCCTTTCAAGGCATTCTTCTCCTCATTGGCTTTTTGGAGCTCTTTTGCCATTTGAGTTAGTCTATTTTTTAAGGTGTTATTTTCTTCAGTATTTTTTTCGGTCTCCTTTAGCCAGTCATTGACTTGTTTTTCATGGTTTTCTTGCATCATTCTCATTTCTCTTCCCAATTTTTCCTCTACTTCTCTTACTTGCTTTTCCAAATCCTTTTTGAGCTCTTCCATGGCCTGAGACCAATTTATATTCTTCTTGGAGGCTTTTGTTGTGGGCTCTTTGACTTTGCTGACTTCTTCTGGCTGTAAGTTTTGATCTTCTTTGTCACTAAAAAAAAGATTTTGGAGTCTGAGTCTGAGACTGCTTCTGTGTGCTTTTTCACTGCCTGTCCATGTTCCCATCCAACCACTTGACCTTTGAGGTTTTTGTCAGGATATGACTGCTTGTAGAGTGGAGAGTGCTTTGTCCCAAGCTTTAGGGGCTGTGCTGCTGTTTTTGGAGCTACTTCTACTCCATCGTTACTGCAAGCTCTGTCCCAGCAGTGCTCCTCCTCTGCCAAGAACCACCAACCAGAATTGTGACACAGATCCAAGCAGGGCAAAGCAAGCCCTGCACTCCCGCTCTAGTCTGCCTCTTTATTCCTCCCACTGTGTGGGCCAGGCCTTCTGGAAGCAGCTGATGCTGGAGCTCTACTGCTGCATCACCTCCACTACCCCCAGGCCTGGTGGCTAGATCACTCCCTAACATGATCTAGAAGTTTACCCACTGACCTGCTCTTTGGTGTTTGTGGGTTGAGAAGTCTGGTAATCACCACAGCTCAATGATTCATGGCCCTAAGACTGGGTCGACTTCCGGTGTGGTCTGTCCTGGTGCTGGTTCATGCTGTGCTCCCAACACTGTGTGATAGACCCTTCACAGAGACCATCCAGGCTTTTCTGGGCTGGAGACCTGCTTCTCTCTGCTATTTTGTGAGATCTGCAACTCTTGAATTTGTTCAGAGCCATTTTTACAGGTGTTTGGAGGGATTTGAGGGAGAGCTTAAGCAAGTCCCTGCTTTCCAGTCGCCATCTTGGCTCTGCCCCCCCCCATGTTCTTTTTTTTAAATATGAAAGTACTATTCCTTCACAAATAGGGATGTGTTTGTTTTGATGTTTTTGTTTAGTTTAGTTTTGTTTTTGTTTTAATTTTTCCCCCAGAAAGGTCCCCATTGTGACTAATATCTCATATTGATGAGAAGTTGGTTGGGACTGGGGTGAAGACTGGCTATGGATTAGAATTAAATTGTCCACTCAAAGTGTGAATATGGTACCATGGCTTCTTTAGCATCATCATCTCACTATCTAGACCAACTAGTCACAGATGGTCAAGTGAAATGTGGGCAAAGGAAATAAAAGATTGCTGCGCAGAAAAACTACCAGAGAGTAATAGAACCAGAGTCATAATTCAATTGAATTCAACCAGGATTATAGTAGAGACCTACTATATGTAGTGCTGTGTGAAGCAATAGGGAATCATAAGATTATGTGCCAGGTACTGTTCCAAGCACTTTACAAATATTATCTTGTTTGATTCTCGCAACAACCTTTCAAGGTTGGTGCTATTATTATCTCATTTTACAGCTGAAGAAACTGAGATAAGCAGAGATTAAATGACTTTCCCAAGGTCACACAGTATGTGTCTGAGGCCAGATTTGAACTCAGGCCTTTCAGCTTCCAGGCCCAGCACACTACCACCGGACTACTAGCTGTCTCTAGGACCTCTTCCACAAAGCCTTCCTTGATAACTCCACTCAGCAAGCACCTTCAAAGATATCTAGTCAAACTTTTTGATTTTAATGAGAAAACTGAACCCTAAATGCCTTGCCCAAATGAATGTTAGATCCAGGGTTTGAATCTACATCCTTTGACTCCAAACACGAAAACAGAATGAATAACAATTCCTGCCCTCAGTGGGGTTCATATTCTCTTGTTTGGAATACTTTAAATTAGTAGAAAAACATGATTGAATCTTGAAATAGCAGAGTTAGACAAATTGATGTATTTGGTTCTTTATTTGACAGCTAGGTGGATGCAGTCGATAGAGTGCTAGATCTGGAGTCAGGAAGAGCTTAATTCAAATCTTCTCTCAGACACTTATGAGCAAGTCACTTAAGTTCTTAGCCTTAGTTTCTTCATCTGTAAAATGGGGATAATAATACCTTACGAGGTAAATACCATTTACCTTACGAGGTTGTTGTGAGGATTAATGGAGGTAAAGCATTAACAATGCTTCATAAACCTTATAATACTATTATTAAAATTTAAAGCTGTTATTATTACTATTGGTATTCCTTTTAATTTGCAGGAGAAAATGGTTGGAAAGCAGCTGGGACTTTGCTGGGAAGTTTCTGGAGGGAACAGGATACACTTTTCTAAGTGAGGGGAAGAGATTGTCCAAGATGTATTCACTGAGAAAATAATGAGAATTGAGAATTAAAAACACTCTATGTGACCTGAGAAATAAATTCAGTAGTACGAGGACAAGGGAACCTCTCAATAGCAAGGCTTACTTTCAGAAATTTGAGTATCTTTTTTTTTTTGGTAATATAATTAAAGAGAGGCAGCTCGATGGAGTGGATTGTGCACAGGAGCTCCAGGTTCAAGTCCTCCCACAGACACATACCGGCTGCAAGACCTTGGGCTAAGCCAGCTGCTGGCAGAAGTAGTGAATGGATCGGTCTCAAAAGTTATTTTCTTAATTAATCTTTCCTAACACTGACTTCTGTTTTTTCTTTCTCTTTTCACTCCTGGGAATCCTAAAGTACATCTTTGCATTGTTCTAGTCTTTGAACCCAGTAAAAGCAGAAGCTTAAGGGAGATAGGCCAAATACACATTCAAAGCTGCATTTAATTGAACTATTTGTCACCAACTTTCTCCTGCTGAGGGAGATCACAACAAGGGAGCCTAGACTATTTTCTTTGCATCAGCCAAGTCCAGCCAAATACTCTGTCCCTTTGCTGCCATTTCCCAGGCTTGAAGTTCTACTACAGCTGCATATTATCAAAGAATCCCTAAAGACTCTGAAAGATTTCACATTCCACTACAGAACTGCATGAACTAATCCTTCAGCTGGCACATGACCCTAAATGACTAACAGCACAGACAAAGCCAGTGAAGAAACAAAAAAGAGTTCCTGTAAAATAAGTCATGCCACAGTAAGATGTCAGGGGATTCCCAGACTCCTCTAGTATTGACGAGGTAAGTTGACACTCAGGGTCCATAAACTGGAAATACTCTAGTTGATGACTTGGGCTAAATAGGATGGATGGTTATCTACTGGTGTGTTCATCTCTTCGAATTAATGCATAAAAGTAACTACGAACATAATTTGATATCTTGGTCCATGTGTTGTGCTAGGGTGGGTGAGCTATGATGCTGAGAGTTCCATACCTGAGAGAGGCATATACTTAGAAGTGACTAGGAGATACACCTTGAGGAACTTGGGAGTTTGAATTCATTAGGGCATTCTAGAACATTCTCTTTGTGCCTAACACCCTCAGTGAATCTGTCAGTCCCACTCTTCACCAGCCAAATATTACCCACATGGCTACCCTAGTCAAAGGAACTCAGAATGTATACCACAGACCTCAAACACTTTCTATGTATATTTTTGTTAAATTTATCATGAAACACCAGGAAGAAAGAGCTGTCAAATGATTGGGATGAGGCAGATAAAGAATCTAAGGGTAAAGCTAATGCCAAACACTGCATACATTAAAGACTCAGTCAAATGAGCAAAAAATTTGAGATGGAAGGGACACGTTTACTTCCCTGCTCAAAATCTGCCAATGTCTTCTTATTGCCTACTAAAAATTTGGGTTCTTTGATCCAAATCTGGATCCAACCAACTTTTATAGCTTTCCCTCATGCTCTACTTTCTCATATACTCCATACGCTCCTGCCAAACTAGACTGCTATCTGTCCCCTGAACATGTCCCATTATACACTGAATTGATGACTTTGCCTTAAATCATGCCCTTCTTCCCATCTCTGCCTGCTGCAATACTACTCAAGTTCTGTCAAATGTTTTCTGTTCCACAAAGCCTTCCTGCTCAAAAATTATATTTCTTTTATTGAACCTCACACAATACTTTGTACTTACACATAATGTATTTTGTTCAAATCATAGTTTTATCAGCTTGACTCCTTTCTCCACCAGTGGAGATTACAACCCATCCATACCTTCTCATCCTCTGTTATTCTTTTCTATGTGCTCCCACCAATCTAAAGGGGCTTAACCGAGTGTGCTGGACACATTCCTGTTGTCCTTTTAGAATCTCAAGGATACAACTTGGGCTATTGTCTTAGTGATTAACGTGTGTGTTCTCTCTCCCCCTAGACTATATCAAAGCTCTAGGGCTGTGCCTTATTTTTGTCTAACATTGACATAGTTTTTGAAGAACTTATTCTTGTGGCATCAGAGATTGGGCTGATTAAACTTATTTCATGTGGCTTCCAAACTCCCTTCAAAGTCAATAGACTAACTTATTTTTACTAGAATTTATTTTTACTTAATTTACTCCAACAAACATTTATTAAGCACCTACTCTGTGTAAAGCATTAGAGATACAAACATGAAAGAAAAGAAAAAACAAAAATCAGTCTCTCCTTCTAAAAGTTTAAATTCTCCTTTACTGACTTATCTTCAGACTTAATCTTATGCAGGGTGTTTCTAAAGCCCGGACACATAGGCAAAAATGCATATTTTCAAGAAATAAAATGAATGAAATTTTCAACATTTTATTTAATTGGAATATTAACAAATAACATTTTCAGTATGATCTCCATCATTTGTGATGCAAAGGTTGATGCGTTTTGCAAGATTCACGTGAACTCAATGCAATAACTCCACGTTTCCTATGTGTCCATACTTTAGGAACACCCTGTATATTTGCCTACAGAAAAGATTTTAGAGGTTGGGTGGAGGAATTCCTGCTTGCAGGCCATCACACATTAATGTGTCCCCATAATTACCTATACTACACACTGCTGAAAGGATATATGATCTAAAAGTATCATAGTGAATTTAATGGCAGTGTAATTAAGGTAATTAAGGGGAACAGATAGATCGCTAAGTCAAGCCTATTGAAAAACTAGGTAATTGAGTGGAGGAAAAACTAGGCAGGATAGTAAAATTTAAGCTTCATTTGTGCCAACTAGTAAAAATTCAAATCACATGGCATGTTTCATCTTAAGAATCCAACTTGAGGATCAAAGAATCATAGGGGGTATAAGAAGGTAGCAGCACATTATAAACAAAGAATTACAAAGGCAATATAAATGATGTAAAAGAAATGTGGGAATTAAGAAGATGTTAAGTGTGAGGAATAATTGGTGGATGCTCCATGTTTTCTATTTGTACTGTGATGTGAAGGCCAAAGAAGAAGAAGGACTACTTGTCGGGTAGATTCTGTGTGGCAAATGTATGGGATGACATGAACAAGAGGCCCACAGATTGGGTAGGCAGGGATAGCTCATGATAGAATCATAGAAGGTAACCAATATCACACCAACATGATCACATAGCCTTTGAATATAGGTTTAAAAACAATCCTTCCTCCTTCACTAAACTGGCCCCAAACACTGAACAAGAACAAAATTAATCAATAAACCCAAACCTGACTGAATCTCTCACATTTCAATACTGGTATCTATGCTATATAGAGATAGCTGTATGTGTGCTGTCTCTGTCAGCAATTATATGTTGCTAGCATTTCTTAATAAGAAAAAAATTTAACTTAGTGAGCAGCTAGGAACATATTTGAAAATGCTAATCAGTATGTAAGGGAGTGATACAAATAATTTCATTGATGTGAGAACATTTTGGATTGCTCTTAAGGCATATTAAATTTAGTTAAAAACAGTTTTTTTTCTGGTATATTCACAAGTTTACTGTAAAAAAATTACAGAGGACAAGTTTAAAAGAGGAATTCACATAATGACATTGTCATTACTGAATAGTATCGTGTAAAGAAGAGGGATGGGTGTGTGAGAATAGTGTCCAAAAAGTGTGTCTATCTTGTATAAAATTGTCTGAATGCTTGATTAAAATCTGAAGCATATTCTCTGATTACTGAAACTTTATTTTAAAAAGCCATTTATAGATGAAACTGTATCAAGTCTGTATTGGTTAAACAATATTCTTTATTTTCAAATTTTCTGCAGACCTTCAGTTAGACCCCAGGTGGCATCTAAGTCAGTCTTCAATGTCATGCATCATGGAGCAAATAATAGCAGAAACTGTGTTTTGGCTTTCTTATGATGAAATATTAGATTTCTGACAAACCAGCAAACTCTAGTAATAAAGTATATAAGACTAAATTTAATGTATAACAATTTCCAGGCAGGGCAACTGGACTCCAACAACTATAGACTATTTATCTTAGTGGCCATGACTCACCCTTCATAGGAATGCCTAAGAATTACTGATATAAGTAGAGTCAACAAGAGGTAGAAATATAAATTGGACAGAATTCTGTATACATACGCAAGAACTGACAAATTTTTACACGCCAATGAAGATTTTTCTTATTAGAAATTAGTTTATTCACACAATTCTACTATTCATGCAAATGTATTTGAATATATGCTAACTCTAAATCTGCCCTTTATTGTTGAAGTACTACCCACCAATCAATAAGTAATTTTATGTACCCATCATGTGCCATGGAACTCTGCTACATACTAGGGATGCGTATAAAATGAAAAAGAAAAAATTCTCTCTTCATTCTAGTAGGAGAAAAAATGGGCAGCTAGGTGGCACAGTGGATAGAGTGCCAGGCCAGGAGTCAGGAAGACCTGAATTCAAATCTGGCTTCAGATACTTACTAGCTGTGTGACCCTGGGCAAGTCCCTTAACCCTGTTTGCCTCAGTTTCCTCATCTGTAAAATGAGCTTGAGAAGGAAATGGAAAACCACTCCAGTATCTTTGCCAAATGGGTTCACAAAGAGTCAGGATTCAACAACAACAACAGTGACAATGATCTCTACAGGGTATTCCAAAAATGAATTAAGCTTTAATGGTTTAGAAGCATACTAAAACTTTTGGGATGTCCTAAGTAATTCAGAAGAGGATTTTTGCTTCCTCCTGCTCCCAGCTCCACGCTACTAAAGAACCACTCTATCTCTCCTTTCCTACAGGTTACTAAGGCCTCAGAGAAGATGTAATCCCTGCCAGTGGTCATGTTCGGAAGAAGCTCCTGTTCCAATGAATAAATGGGGTTGTGGCATCCAAATCCAAACTGTTCCCACTTTGGGTCTAACCTTTACAATCACAGAGCTCAACACAGTGCCCAGCACATTGAAGGTGGTTTATGAACATTAGCTGAATTGAATCAATAGGAGCATACTGTATGGTAAGAACAGAAGAGGAGGTGGCATGGCAGACTCCCAGCTTGGCTTAAATGACTGTTGGTATGAAATGAGCCCAATTTGTGCCTTGATTTTCAAATTGTGAAACAAAAACCATATTTGGGAGACGTCCATCAAAACATATTTGTAAAAGCAATTTGAAAAAAAAAGTGTTCTCTGTAAGTGCAACATTATGTCTGTATATAGTAGTTGAAAGTAGTCTTTATGAATATATTCAATTAAGCACTTTGGGGACATTCTGGAGAGAGGCTATATTTATAAGGAAGTCATTACCAGTTTGAGCATTACTTTATGTTTGCCTTTGATTAAATATAGCGTATACACATATGATACTCCTCCATGAGACATATGAACAGTAGGACCATTTTTTCTTGAAAGGGAGTAGCAGTCTGTTGCTGTTACTATAAAGGATTTTTGCCCTAACACTTTGGAGCCTGGCATTTGCAGGCCAACTTTTTACTGCGGCCGACACCATCTGGGGACAGACCCTAAGAATACAGAGTGGTTGGTTCCATCTGCCTGGGTTTGGAAGCCTGGGTGAGTGTCTGGTTTTTATGATGCCATTTCCACTGTAAGTTGTAATGGCAGGGACCAAAGGATTCCAGAACTAGAAGAGATCTCAGAAATCATCCAGTCCAATCCACATCTGGGCAGGAATATGCTTTAAACAACATTCTCAGGCCAGGTATGGTGGTCCTGGCCTGTAATCTCTGTTCCTGGGGAGGTTGAATCTGATGGATTGCTTGAGCTCAGGAGTTCTGAACTGTAGTGGTCTAAATGGATTGGGTGACCATGCTAAGTCTGGACTTCCAGCCTGGGTGAGATAGGGAGAGCTAGTCTCAATATCTCTCTGAACCCTGCCCCCTGCCCCACAATAAAAACCCCACAATACAATGACAACATATTTCAGAAAATGGTTGTCCAGTCTGAAGACCTCTAATGAAGGGAAATCCACTCTTTTTTCCAGCCTCTCAAAGGCAGTCCATTTCATTTGGGGGCAAACTTAATTGCATTGGAGACTACAAATATTTCCTTTCCCTGAATAGGACAGTGTCTCAGTGAGAAGAGGATATTTTAGGAAGCAGCCTGAATGAATAGAATAATCCCACACCACATCCAGAAAAATCATAGTGGAAGGTTAATTAAAGGAGAAGTAGGCTGCTCTCCTCGAGCTTATAGACATCAGGGTAATGCTTATCCAGGTGAGAAATGTTCTGCCCTCTTACTGAGGAAGAGACATAAGGCCATGAACCAACATGGAACTGGGGAGAGACTCTGACCCACTTTTAGGTACTGAGAGAGCCCACTGGACAATCTCTTCTGGTATTATAAGGGGTTACAATACTAGAGATGTTTCTAGAAATAGAGACATTGGAGCTGTGTTTTTTTGAGCTATGGCACAGAGGGCCAGGGAATCTGGAGAGATGACTGGGAAAGGGAGTGCCCACCATCTTCTGGGAGCTAAGGAAGTGTGGGCTCTAGGCAGAACTGCACAGATGGCACAAGGACCACAGCAGGGAACAGATTTAGCACCATCTTAAAGCTGAGAAAACCTTTAGAAGGTAAGAGCTGTAGGTGGAATAAAGCAAGATGGTAAAAAGGACAACATCCATGGTGGGCAAGGTTGGTAGGTGACACCTGCATAGGCTGAGAAGCCTGAGAGCAGGGGTAACATCATAAAAAAGCACATTCCAGCACCTCTGGATGGCCGAGATGGCCCAGGCCTCTGAGCAGAAGGCTACTCACTAGTGAGCATGACTATTTTCTATTGACTTTGATTGGGCCCTATTGATTCAGTTCCCTAGTTAATGAACTTAAGTGCCTCCCTATTGCCTTTAACAAGAAAAAATATATACTCCTTTGTTTTGTTTTTAAAGTAGGGACCCTATCCTTCTTTTGGTAAGTGGGATTTTTCTTCCCAAGACTGGGAGAATCATGTATGTTTTAGATAGAAAGAAAAGAAAGATTGAAAAGATGGAGAGAAGAGACAACTGAGAGAGCAAAGTCCTAGATGAAGCAGGGAGAGATGAGATTCAAGGCCCAGCTTAGGCTCAGAAATAAAGAGGCAAAACTGTTCTTCTGATATAGGAAGAAGGAAAGAAGAGCAAATCGAGATGATAAAGTGAAACACAGAGAAAATGAGACAGCTTATGTTTGATGACTTTTACCTTAGTGAATGAGGAGAGTTTGCTGAGCACAGGACAAGGGAGGAATGTTGGAGGCTTTCAGAGCCTAGAGAAGGTTTGAAATAACCTTTGTCGGGAAAGCATTAAAGAATTTATTTTTTAAGTTGAATAATAGATTCAAAGCTGTAACTAGGGCAGGACAATCAGACTTTGCCACAGGGCATGAAAATGTAAAGGGTGCTAATATCACTTGTACTCATCTAGCAGGGTAGAAATAAATAACTGAGCTTAACATACCTCGCTCACAAGAATAATTCATTAAAATAGGAAATTATTAAATAGCTGGTTTATTCCTCCCAGTTACCCTGGACAAACTTATTTCTGGCAGTCTCAGTGTGGAGAGCAGAGTTAGTTTAGTGTGAGTGTGTGTGTGTGTGTGTGTGTGTGTGTGTGTGTGTGTGTGTGTGTGTGTGCGCGTGTGCATAAGAATAGGGGAGGTAAAAAGGTAGAAGAGTGAGGTTGGAAAGAAGGCACACCAAGTTAAATATGTTAGAGATTGGGCAATGTAATGCTTTGCTGATGTCTGGACCATCAGGGCCTGTGGCTGATGTGGAGTGGACATAGACATCTGAGTTAAATAGGATAAAGATCTGTCTGAATTTGAGCGGTCCAGTGAATCATCAACATGGATGTGGAGGTCACTGAAAATAATGGTAGAAACATGAGGTAGAGAGGAGAAATGTGAGGGTTTCTAGCAGTCATTCTGAAAGGTGAGATTTGGACCATAGAGGCAAAAGACAATAGTATTTTTGATTTCAGTTGGTTGGTGTAGAATATTAGGAGTAGGGACTTTGAGTCTAAATTCCACAGATTCCATTAAGGGGCTGCATTCGAGGACCTAGAGAGCCACATATGGCCTCAAGGCCACAGGTTCCCCACTCCTGTTGGATTTCCAGTGATAAGAAGCAGGGACAGAGTGGTAATCTGACAAATTTTCAATGGCACTAGGAAATGAGAAGGCCAACATCTCTCCCCACCTCACACAGAAGGGATATGAAGAAAGGAGGCCTCCCTGTAATGAAGCAGGCGACACAATGTATTCAGGTGAGATCCATGCTTTTAGTATGGTCAAGGAAATTGCAGGAAGATAAAGTTGGTAAAGGATCTGATTAACTCACATTAAACATATATCCTGTCTTTTCAGACATGAGGGTGAAATAGGCCCATTAGGCCCTCCCTCTCTTTCCTCTAGCCATTCTTCCTCAGACTACCTCTTTAAAGAAGAGCAAAGTCTTGGAGGGATTCTTACAGGATAAGGTTTACTCTGGTGCTACCTCTTTCTTCCCACCCACAATATTGGGAGGCTTTACCTAAAGGAAGTCTGAACTGCTTCCTGGACCTGATCTGCCTATAGGTTACAATTGATTGGCTCCTGCTTCCCTGACACAGCTTCCTAACTTCCTCTCCAACAGTCCAAGTGAAGACAATTTCGGACAAAGCTGCCCTCTGGACCTATTTGGTGGCCCTGCTTCTAGGCAACGGTCTCCTTTACCTATGGGGATAAAAGGCCCCTGGGGCTTGGTGGATTTCAGAAGACCTCTGAGTAACCTTATCATCATATCCTTAGGGAGACTAGGGTGTCCCTGTCAAGAGAAACTAAGTATTCTTGTTGTATACTGTATTCTTGCTCCCTATCCTTCCTGTGTTAGGGCAAAATAAAACTCCTTGGGTTAAATGTTCAGTGACTTGTGAGTGCCTTCTTTTGATCCAAGGCAGAATTTGAATTGACAGTGGTTAATGCAGAGGCTATCCCCAGTACCTAGCATGGTGCCTAGCACATAATAGGTCCTTAATAAATGTTTATTGAATTGAATAACTGAATCTAATAATAGATAACATAAAATAAAACACCAGAAGTAAAAGATGTCTTGAAAATTGGAGCCAATAAGAAGTTCTGGGATCTTTTATACCCTGCTTCCCCCGAAAAGAAATGGCATATTCTGAAATAATGCCTAATGGATAGGAGAATGAAAGCCTTCAGATACAACTTCTGCTAATTACCTCCTCTGCCTTAGGCATTCTAGGGGGCAGAGTGGAGAGAGCACCAGGCCCCGGATTCAGGAAGACTCATCTTCCTGAGTTCAAATCTGGCCTCAGACAAGTGTCTGTTCTTTATTTTCGAAGAGGACCATGGCATCAGGGAAATGATGACATGACTTGCAGTTGACTTTGATTTGAGTGAGGGAGGGCTGTGCAAGGCACCAGCCTCACTTTCTCCTCCAGAGCCAGCTAGATCCAGTGACCAGATATTTATCAGGATGACTGGAGTTGACCCAGGATGCATTGGGAGACCCTGGCCCTTTTAGGCTAAGGCTTTTTCCCCCGTACTTACTTAGGAGTGAGGCAACACCCATTCAGTGAATAGACCTCTTTAAGAAGTGAGTCAAGGAATGGCCCCTTTAATTAGAAAAAGAAAAAAAAAATCAAGCTGGGAGGGGACGATTCTCAGGGTTGCTGTTCCAAAAGAGAAACAGTTACCATTGACATTCACTCTGATAACGAGCCTCTCTAGATTTGTCTGCCTCGGGGTAGGAAACCTGCGGCCTTGATGTGACATGTGGTCCTCAAGCACGGCCCTTTGACTGAATCCAAGCTTCACAGAACAAATCTCCATATTTGTTCAGTGAAGTTTGGATTCTGTCAAAGGACTGCACTCAAGGACCTAGGGGGCCACATGTGGTCTTGAGGCTGCAGGTTCCCCACCCGTGGTTTACCTCGATTCTTTGACCACAGACACAGTCTGTTATCAGCATTGTACAAATCAGGAGTGTGCTGAAGCAAGCTTAAACTGTTTGGAGAGATGATTACTATTTTTTCAGTGTGAGAATTTGCACCTCGGAAATCAGCAAATGCTACAAATCAGGGCTTAATTAATTGTTTTGTTGATTGTCTAGTCTTAAGCAAGTGATATAGAAAATATTAATAATGAAGATTAAACTTAAATGTGTATTGTGAGTAATTTTTTTTTTTCCTGGAGAGCCAGCTGTTAAACATTTGCCAGCACACCACTGCTTGAAATCATTCAAATTTGGTTACTCCTGATAGGGTTTGTGTTTCACTGGCATAACCTTCTAGGACTCAGGGTCCAGCACTTAGCACAGTGCCTTATACATAGTGAGGCTTCATAAAAACTTAGCTGGCTAATTGACTAGGGTTTCTTTCACATTCCAAGGAAACATTAGAGTGGGACTTTTGTAGAGGATGAGAAATGAATAAATAGGGAATCTAGATAGGTAAACATTTTCTATCATGAATTCTCTTTCAGATTTTTCAATATGTACAGTTCAGACTATTTTTACCTTTATCCATTTCCTAATTTTGAGGTGGAATTGCATTATTTCCCAGTTTAGCTAGCTCAGCAGTATCTTAATTTACAAGATAAGTTAAAGGTTAGGTTCCATCTTTATTTCGATCTTGCAGATTGAAGATATGTAGGAAAGGTTAATGTTTTTAGTAGCTTAATTAGTAGGATTTTTTTTTTTGTTTTAAGATTTTTATTTTGCAGAAGTATTTCCTGGGTTGGGTACTGCCATCTTTCTCTTTCCTGCTGAATGTGTAGAAATTCATGAGTTCCTCAGCACCTGGGACTCCCTAATTATATACATCATTGTCAGGAAAGCCAGAGCAGCTGTATCTTGTATCATCAGTATCAGTATCATCCTAGAAGTGTTGACTTGGTGAGCCTAAGGGGAAGATGTCACAAGCTTAACTAGAAGTTGTCCAAACTTTAAATTCTTGCGTCTTGAAGCAGATGGATCTTTTGACAGGACAAAACATAAGGTTTCTGAGTTACTAGACACCCGTGTCAGTTTTAAATCTAAGATTCATAAAGAAATAAAATATAATGAATGATATGTTACTTGCTTTCAGGTTTGGATATTTATGAGATGGCTTTCAAAACATAAAACAAATTTTACTTTTCATCAGACAACCTTTTGTTCTCTAAACTGAAGATGTTTTAGGACTGTAATAGCTTAAAATTTTCCAAGTGCTTGACTTTAAAAATGCAACATTCAGTACTGATACACTTGACTTTACCAACAATAAATCCATTAAAATGGATTTCACTTGAGAAGCAATATGATGTAGTGGATTGGGAGCTAGCCTTAGAGTAAGGAGAACTCCAGTTCAAATCTTGATTCTGAAGTATACTGGCTGGGTAAGTCTGGATAATTCACTTTAACTCATTTTGTTTTCTAGATACTTTGTAAGACAAAGTTGTTGCGAAGGTGTTGACCTGTACAGCTAGAGGAAGTCTCTTTATTTGGGAGTTCTTTATACCAATGAAATCATGGGTCCAATTTTTACCTTCCTAGCTCTATATTTCATTTGGCAAAAATTCATTAAACAAAAACTTTAACTGGAGGAGTGAATGAATTGTCACAAATTCCCTTGAGGGAAAAACAAAAGATAAACTGACAGTTGCAGGGATGTGGTGAGTCACATCCCTACTGCCCGTGCTCCTATTCCTCGTGTTGCTGACTGATGAAGTCATGCAATGAGCTTATGACTACCAATCTTCAGTATTTAGCACATTGACAAGTGTACACTGAGTTGGGCCAACAGCCCCAATGGATAGAAAAGTCTTCAGCTGGATAAACTATCAACTTAGGAAAAGTCAACAGATGCAATCAATTATTTTACTGCACGTTGTCAAACCAAGATTAGCCAGTTGTTGGACCTGGCTTCCTATCTCAGCAGATACTAGCTTAAGTCTTTTGCAAACAAGGTATTAAACTTTTTTGGGGGATGTATTTCTATCTTTTCTCATTCAAATCCATATGTACATTTATTGAATGGAAATGTTTAGAAAGTTTAAATGACCAGAAGTATACCCGTAGAAGTAAATGAATAAGTTCTGATACAAAAATACAAGTAGTTAAGGAAATTGGAGCCTGGGGTAAAAAACTCAGCCAAATTGCTTAATCTATAAGGATCACGACAAATACAAGCAAATGACCATACTACCAGATTTTCTATGACCATATTGCCAGATTTACTATACTGTGATTTATTTCCCAATGTTTTTTATTTTATGGATTGAGTATGTCACAATATTTTTGTTAAAAATTTGATTATTCTTTATCAGGAAATACTTTTAATGTGATATTCTTGCTATCTTATTCAAAATCGAAAGGGCTCAATCCTCCAGCAGAACCCATCGCTAGTTTTATAGAGCAAGTCAATAAAAAGCAACACTCAACAAAAGATCATGTTATAGAAGATTTCATTGGAATACATCGATCTTTTCCCTTAACTGAAGGATATTGGTGATTGCAAAATGATTTTGGGAGTTTTAACTGTGGATAGCCATTGTTCTAATGTATTTTGGGAAGGAACAGGCTTTGATTTGGACTGGCATTATGATATATGCATATTTATGTTCATATAATTCAAATGTTATCATTATATATAATGCAACTACTGCAGCATATTCTAATAGAGGTGATGGGGTTTAATCCAGTTTTAAAGAACTTACATTTTTAACGTTAGAAGTCTATCAGTACACTTGCTTTTTAGACCCAAGAAGTGGAGGGCAATAGGTACGAGGGTGTCAGATTTAATTTTTACATCTTTATATTCACTGTGTGAAGCTAGTGAGAGATGAGAGATTTAGTTACCAAAAACATCTCTTCTCTGTTGCTAGGTGATGGATGGAGTTAGATCAGTGGAAAAAGAGGCTTTACCTCTGGGTTTCTCACAAAGGTAAAGGCTTTCCTTTCCTTCTGTTCAGTAATCTTAAAGAGATTTATGGTTTTATATAAAGAGCATGGCAAAAATCTTCACAATCTTAATAGGACCTCTTGGGAAGCAAATAATAAAACAACTAAAGGCAACCAGGATATTTAAATGATCCAGGGATTTGAGGTAATTTTAAACTCTTCATATCATTTAGCTAGGGTGGCCTAGATTAGACTAATAGGAACAACTGTCTAAAGTAGGGAATGTTATATTATTTTTCCACTATGGTAACACCTCTGAACCCCTTCTCGTAATAATTGTTTGTTGCCTATATTCATAATTGAAGGAAATCCTACATTTCACTTAGAGTTTAGTCAAAATATGCCATTTCCCTCCATTTATGTCTTTGGAACTCTTGAAATCTATCCATGGACCTCAAGTTAAGAATTCTTAATGTATAGTGATTGGTGTATAGATGATGTTAGTGGGTATATTCAGAGTTATCAGCTTTATTACTCCAATATTTATTTTTGTAGCAATAGGAAAAATCAACATAGCTCCTAAAACTTTTAGGAAGAAGGGAAGAGAGAAAATTACAATCAGGGTCAAAGGCTATGGTCCAGCAACCATCTAACCTCCAATTTTCAATTGGAATGCAGGAACTTACATACAAAATTGTCCCAAAAGCCACTTGTGGAAAATATCTGGTGATTTGGAGACTAGGACTGTTGGCTATATTGCCAAGCACTGTGTTCATCACAAACAGAAAAAGGGAGAGGAAAGGCAAAAAGGAGTCAAGCCAGAGTATCCAAGGGAATGAATGTTTGTGTAGCTTTTTTCTTATTCATTTTTTTTCTGTATTTACTAAAGGCAAGTGATGCTCACTCTGGAACGAGGCTGTATATAAGTTGTACTTGCTCATACTCCATCTAGGTGATTAGCTTAATAGAATTAAGCTCTATGAGGCCAGGGCTGATGGATTTGCCCATCTTTGTGTATCCAGCGCTTAGCACAGTGTCAGACACATGATAAGCATTTAATAAGTGCTTTTTGACTGACACTATGTATGGATTGGAGTAGGTGAAAAGGAATTAAATGAGTCAGAAATTTTAGAGATGGGAGGGATACTAGAGCTTTTCTAGTTTGACATCTTCATTTTACCAATGTGGTGACTGAGGCCCAGACAAGTTAAGCTACTTGCCCAAGGTCATATAGGAAATAAGTATCACAAGCAGGATCCAATCCCTGGATCCAAGCTGTCCCATACTGCCTCTCCTACAATAAGCTAATGATTATTTTTGCCTCTTTTCACACTTCTAAGACAAGCTAAAATAAATGTGCTTTTTTTCCTTTAGAAAATGGATAAATTTGGAGCATGGTGGCTCATCATATTCAGCCACTAAGTTGTAAAATTTTAACCTTTTGCCATTTCCTGATAAAAAGGATTTCAATAAAACCTGAATAACACAAAAGCGGAAAGAAGAACAAAGCTATCAGCAATTATACTCTGATTCCTTCTTCTTCAAATGCAGAATTCAGTCACAGTACCTCATTTTCTTAAGCTTCTTAGCAAAAACCAAATCAGTTGGCATCTGATCTATGGCATATGCATTTTCAGATAAAAGAAAAGACGTTGATCTTCGAAGCCCCTTTATCTTTTTTTTCTAAAAATGGGGCCATTGCTTGTTGCCCTTTTAATTCAAGGTGAATAAAAATTACTCTTTTTTTTTTTTATTATTTTCAGCACATACAGTTCCTTTGGTACAGAATTATCAAGTAGCACTAAAGACTAAGGTACATAATACTTGAAAATAATGAGCAAGAATAATGTTTCCCGAGCTGAGATAATGGCGTTGGTTCTAAGTAATCCCATGATTCAAAAAACCCAGAGCATAGAACAGAATGCCATTTCCCTGCATTGTCAAGTTTGAACAACCTTGGAACCTCAACATTCTTGAGGGCTGGGAACAGATAACATCCAAAACAATCTGTCACTCTATAACTGACGTGGAACAGTATTAGTTTAATCCCCAAACGGGCAGCTCATACATCAGAGGTGTGATTTTAAAATAATGAAGCAAAAATTTTGCTGATATGTCAGAACTCGTCCATTCAAATCTATACTGTTCTCTTTGATACGGTCACTTGTATCCAACAATACTGACATTACTGTAAATATTTTTGGAACTCTGTTTAGAATTGCATTTGGAGCCAGTGTACAAGCCAAATGAAATCTGCCTCATTACTTTATGGTGCCATGTCGTTTTTGATCAAAAGCCATGTCATCCACATTATTTGTCAGACTTGGCTTGAAATGGATTTTGGCTGTCTCAAAAAATTAGATCTGTCCTCTGAAGATGGAGAATTTCAACCCTTGAAGATAAAAATATCTGAAGTGCAGTTCAATGAAACAAGTACAGGATTTGGCGTCGGAAAATCTGGGTTCTAGGACATGGTCTGCTACTTATGATGAAATCATGGGCAAATTATTTGAACCCTCTGATTATGATCTGCAGCAGGGGGCCAATAATACCTTTATTACCTACCTCATTGTGTTCTTAGAAGGATTAAATGAAGTAATGTTTATAAAGTATGCTAACTTTAAAATTCTATTTAAATATGGTTTTTTTAGTTAACCTAATATACAATAGTGCCAAATTATGAGGGCCTTTATTCAAAGCTTCAGAAAAGAAAAACTTTAAGGCTAAACTTTAGATTTTATGTATTAGGTTGTTGACTAGGGGTATGACATAATCAAAGTAGTAATTTAGGTCAATAAATCAGTAAATGGTATTAGTACGCAAAAAGTTTTGAATGGAAAGAGACTATTTAGAAGGTATTTGCAGTTAATATTTTCATTCAGCAACTAAATGTCATCTAGATCCTTGTCTATTACTACCCTTGGAAAACCATCATTAATATTTTAGATTCTTATTCCCATTTATTAAGTAATAGTGATGACCAGTGGTTCCTATAAATGGTGAGGTTTTCCAGATGTTCTTATTTGTAGGTAACATTGTGTGGCCATCAAAGTCCAGGGTACCATAGGATCTCCTCAATGAGATCTACTCAAAAAAGGTGGCCTGACAAAGCACACTGAAAAGCCACATGGATGAAGAAAAACCATTGGTCAGATGATGACATGCTTTAGACAGACATATAGTCTTGATAAGGGCTACAGATTGACGATGAGTGGAGCTAAATTGAGTAGGAAAGAAAGCATGGGTTGGATTCCATTTAGGAAATTGTGTGGTATGTTCAATGGTCTCAAGGTGCACATTGCCACAAGGACTCATTATTCAAATACAAGTATTCTGTCAGTGGTGTTTTATAGACCTATGAATCAGGCAACACCATAATCTTTGAAGAATCAAAATTGCAGGTGACCTAAAAGGGCAATGATGTCTATAGGTAGGCTGAAGCATATTTGCAATGAAGACTTCCATATAGAAGTACAACAAAAGACATCAAGGCCGTATATGATCAGAAGTGTGTGGGGGGGTAGATGTGTATTATAAAGGTAGAATAAAAGATGCTTCTAGGGAAAAGTCTCTATTTTATTAGATAGAAATCCTATGGATGACTTATGGAATGACATGGATAAGAGCTATATATAAGATAAGAAAATATAGATAACTTTCTATCTGCATCTGTGAAGGGAGTGGCCATAATAATGAGAAGATTAATTCATCAAAACAAGTGTCACTCAGTTCAATATTTGTAGTCATTGGCAAAGTTTATTGGATATTAGATTCCCTTTAGTAAATCCTATAAGCTTATGGTAAAATGGTGCATTAAATGCACCTTACCCATGAGTAGGATGATTTATAAATAAGATATGCAGGAATTGTATTTTTTCCTTCCCAGAGTGATGAGGGCAGAGTTGGGGGGATTATTCTCAGACAGTTTTAATAACCACCCACAGCTGAATGCTATTTTTGTAGCATTGTGGGACAACTGGGTAGATGTTGGGTCTGTTTTGTCAAGGTTCTAGGCCTCTGAGAAATACATGATCCTGAAACTGAAGGAAGAAGAACACCAGTCTATGACGTTAAGTGGTCCCACCTTGTGACATTGATAAAATTAGCTTGGAAGTGTTTCTGACTTAAAGGCAAACTTATGTGAGACTATATTTTGGTGGAAATGGTAGAGTGGCTTCAGAGTGCAGGGTCCTCGGTTGGCACTGTGTTTGAACTATTTGCATCTCTTATCATGATCCTTGCATTATAGGGATGGACCAATGAGAGCAGAAAGTTTTGCCTTCTGGGAAACAGACTGACCACCACCTCTTGGGAGCTGTGGAGAATCACAGGCAGAAAGATGAAAAGGATACTGGAGAATTGAAGGAGGATTTGACACTGCCTGGTGGGGATTTCTGGAAGCCTCCCGAGGATTGGTACTTATTTCCAATATCCCCTGTGCAGGTTGCAGGGTGGTGGCATTACCTGCAGGACACGAGAAAACTGTAGTAGATCACGACATTCCAAGAAGGTGTACCTTTGCCTTCTGGGATTCCTATTTAATACTGTAAGAATTAAGGCTAAACATATCTCTTGGGAAGGACTTCTTTCGTGAGTGTCTATTGTTCTTGTCTTTGACCTATAAATAACTTATTCTTTTGACCTTGTGGATTATGTGATTGAGAGGTGAGTTCATCAAAATATGCTGGTTCTAGAGTCATCCAGCTAAGTTCCCATATTTGCAGGATTGGAGGAGGGCAAGAAGTCAAAGATGTGATACGTTTCCCCAAATGTACCTTGGCTTCAATATTATATAAGAGCATCTGATGTTACATTGGATTTCTTTTCCTTTTAAATTTCAGATGAGGAACTTTGTACCTTTTATCTAAATGAAAGAAGATCATTAGTTGAATCCTGACTGTATCCAGCTCATTACTGTCTACCCACTCAGTTGGGCAAAGGGGGTGGTAGGGAATGGAGGGAGGAGGAGGAAGAGATGTAAAAGCTAAGCAAAAGCAGAAGGAAAAAAATGTTGTTCTGTTGTTTCAGTCACATCCAATGCTTTGTGATCCCATTTGGGGTTTTCTTGGCAAAGATATTGGAGTGGTTTGCATTTCCTTCTCCAGCTCATTTTACAGATGAGATAACAGGTAAGCTGGTTTAAGTGACTTGCCCAGGGTCACCCAGCTAGTAAGTGTCTGGGGCCAGATTTGAACTCATGAAGATGAGTTTTCCTGACTTCAGGCACTGCATTCTATGCACCATGGCACTACTTAGCTGCCCCAGGAGGAAGAAGACAGGCATTAAAAAGAATAAGAAGGAAAGGCTCCTGTGCTGATTAGCCATCCCTGTCCCTCCCTTCATCCCAGAAAGTGATCACAGATGGCTTTTCTTTTAATTTAAATTTGTCTTTCCTGATAAGCACTGAGCACATTAAGTTTAGAGAAGCCTCTTTTGCCATAAGTTGCTGTCCCTGAACAGGGGAAAAAAAGAAAATAAGAAGATGGCAGAAATTATATAGGGAAACTTTTTTTTTTCCCTGAGAGGCAACACTGACAAGTGGGGAAAAATATCTACACAAAAGAGGGAATCACATCATCTAGGTTCAAAACCTGGCTCTGTCCTCTGACACTAGCTATGTGGCCATAGGGAAATCACAACCTTGCTCAGTCTGAGCCTACAAAGCAGAAATAATAGTACATTAAATACCTATTTCATAGAGATGTTGTGACATATTAAGACATATTAAGAAAATATGTGAAGCATTTTGTAAACCATCGAGTGCCATATGAATGTCAACCCTTGATATTAGGATGTGAACCGAGGTGTCACCTGCCCTTTCATCATAGTGAGTACAATTCATCTCTCTGAGACTCATTTGCTCTTCTATAAAGTGAGGGAAATAACACCACATATTGCTTATTTAACAGGAGTGTGAGGAAAATACAAACTTTACATAGCACAACATAAATGGGGCCTATTATAAGTTACTTTTTACTTTCTTTACAAAATGCTTTAGATGGGCACTTATGAGTCCTGGCTCTGATATTGACTAGGTGTGCAACATTGGCAAAATCAAAGGTTACTGATCTGTAAAATGGGGAGGGAAGGAAGGGAATAGGCATTATATAGTGCCTACTATGTGCCAGGCATTGTGCTGAGTCACAAATATTATATCATTTTATGTAATCCTTGCATTATGTATCTTAGAGGATTGCTGCAAGAAAGTGCTTTTTAAACCAATAAGTGCTGTATAAATGTACTAATTATTAATAGTATTATTCCTATTAATAAAATTCAAATTCTACTCCTTGTCCTGGTACTTTTTAGCCTCTCTGGGCCACAGTTTCCACATTTCCTAGTAAAAATGTACTAGATTATCTAAGGCCTATCCTAGTTTTATGCTCTAAAAACTGTGAGATAAGACACATGAATATGCTAATCATAATGCCGTTATTTATCAAAAATATGATTTAGTTAAGGTTACTAATTTATTACATATGTATAACTATGTGTACATATGTATATATTTGTGTATATATCTATAACTATTTCTATCTCTCTCTATATGAATGATAGGGCCTCTTGGAAGCTGTTTATTATCTATTTAAGAATATATTGATGCTTTTGACAGTTACTTTTGTGTTTATTAGTTTGTCGATGTTTGCTGAAAGTCCATTGTGCTAACTCCAAGTAGGCTACTTATTCTAACATGCATTTCCAATCTTTCATAAATCAAGGATATGTGATTTCAGTGGTGTGAGTGACACCCTCTGCTGAACCATATTGCAACCTGCTTATTTTCTAGTAGGTGGTTTCATGAGTCACTGTGGCTGAAATAAATCATCACCTTGTTGTGTTCCTCATTTCCATAATAAATCTCTTTGAATGTAGCTAGCCTGAGCCTTGGATGGCAGATGCACAGTCCACTGCCAGGCTCACATTCAGTGTCTTTATGGTTTTATAGGTTCTTGCAGAGCTTGCTCTCCATGGCATAGATAACCTCTAACACCATAACAAGCCAGCCAGAGGACTGTAATGAAGGATTATATAATAGGCAGAAAATAAGAATTAAAAACAATGGGTTGAAAGAACTTAAAACAGAATTTAATTTTAAAGAATTTAGAATAGAATTTAAAACAGTTCACACAGCTAACAAAGTCATTTCTGTAAAGTATGATTCTGACCATGTCACCCCCTCCCACTTGGTAAAAGCCAATGGCTCTCTATTACCTCTAGGATCAAATATAAACACCTTTATTACCTGGCCCTTTCCATCTTTCCACTCATTTTCCATATTACTTCATTTCTTGCACTCTATGATCCAGACAAACAGGCCTACCTATTGCCTCGCATATGATTTTCCTTCCCCCATCTCTACTTTTGTACTGTCTCCCATGCCCAGAAGACTCTCTGCTCTCATGCTTACTTCTTACAAAGCATAGCTTACTTTCAGATTCAACCCAAATGCCACATTCTGTAGGAGGCCTTTTTCAGTTCCACTAACTGCTAGTGCCTCCATTCCACCCTGCCTCCCCCAACCCAGCTTATGGTTGCCTTAGAGCTACTCTGTATGCTTCTTTTCTGCACCTATTTCTTGGCACATTATAGATGCATACATATGTACATCTTTATTTCCTGGGATGAGGTCTCCACTTTGGGGACCAATAGCCTATATATGGCAAAAAGGTGTCACACGGGAAATCACTTACAAGGAGGAGCAGAAAAAGAAGGAATAGCAAGTGAGCTAGACTGTCTGGATGGACCACAGTGTGTGTGAGAGGGCATTAGGTAATATCTGTCTAGAAATACAAAAAGGAGTGAATAGAATTTATTCTTCCCTTGGTCCAGCACCATGGACAGCGCCTGGCACATAGTTGCTACTTAATACAGGCCTACTGATTGACTACTAAATGCTTGCTGACTGACTGGCCCTTCCAGGTGTGAAAATAAAAGTAGGGACTATTTTCATGAAAACTGGGATTATTTAGGGGATTGAGTTGAGTGAACAGTAGGAGAAAGTTATTTTTTGAAACTCATAAATGCAATATGTGTCTTCTTAGAAAGTACTAGACAGATGGGCCATTTCAAATAATAAAACTGAACTCTGTAGGTCATAACATCTCTCTAAGATGTGTGGGAATAGATTTTTTTCATAATTCAAATTCCTGATGTTTTTACATTTGGCATTTTCCCACAAAAAGACAAACAGTAAACTATATAATTTAGAGAAGAGGGAAACATTTCTTTGTATACATTTCTCTTTGTCTAGTCTTTTCTTGTGCAGATTTAATAACAATAGCTGGTATTTTTATAACCTTTTGCAGTTTAGAAAGAGCTTTCTGTGTTATAAGATTCTGCAGGACAGGTGTTAATATCCCCACTTTATAATTTAGGAAAGTGAGGGTCAGAGATGTTAAGTGACTTGTCCAGTTGAGGCAGGATTTGCACCCTGGTCTTCTGACAGCAAATTTAAAGATTTTCCCATTTAGCTTCAAGAGCACGTCTCCCAAATAGATGTAAAAAGTGACGTACAGTGTTGTGGCAGATCCATAATTGCTTAAGCTAATCATTCAGTTGTGAGAAAAGAGCCTTCCCTAGCTGACTGGCAAAAGATATCTGAATCGATGAAAGGATATTTACAACCATCTCTAAGCACTAGTTCATTGTGAATGTTTCCATATGTAAACAATTGGTGAAAGGGATGTTTTTCTTACAAAACCTTGGGAGGTAAAAAATAGCCCCCACTTTTCATGAGAACATTTCAAATAGCTTTCTGTAAACTCCACTGAGGTAATTTCTAAAGGAAAGTTACCTGTAGAGAGAAGAATAACAAAGAGGTACCCTTTAGTGAAAAATGACTCTATTGGAAAGCAAGCAAGCTGCTTTCTTGATGGCTAGCACATTTTCTCTTCCTTCCATTTAAAGCAACAGGTTAAATTTAACAGGATGTTATTTGTCAATATCAGCAAGTCATAATCGACGAACTCTACCTCAGCCACACGTTCATTTTCTGCAATCCACTTGACATTTTGCACTGAATACCTAATCATGAGCCTAGGGAGGTCTATCTGACCCTTTTTATTTTTTTGACTGAGCACTCCAAAGGAAGTCACTGGTTGCATCTACACAGGAAAAATCATGTGGGGATATGAGCAATTTTCCAGGAAGTTCAACCTATAGTGACAACTAATCCGAATCATAGAGACCCAAAGACATCTCTGACAGCTTATTGAACAATTCCACCTGTGTGTTCCCTGCCATCTCAAATCCTAATATGTAGCTTATTTCCTTTTCTCCAAATCCTGTCCCTCCATCTGAGTTTATTATTTCTTTCAGTGGCACCCTCCCCCTTTCAATTCACCCATGGGTGTCATCATTGACTGCTTCCCCTTTCTCACTTCTTATATTTTAACTGGTTACAAGTTCTGCCAAACGCTGAAATACCTTTTAGGTCTATCATTTTCTTCCTATTTTCTTTACTATCACCATAGAATATGATTACTACTCATCTAGACTATTCCAATAGCATTCAAACAGTGTGTTAGGTATTGTATTCAGGGGGAAACATGTTATCTAAGACAAATCTTTGCTCTCAAGGAGTCTTCAGTCTAGTAGGGAGATGTGAAAAATAAAGAATTATAAAAGAAAAAAAATACGTCGTGCATACCTAAGAGACATGCAACTCATTTCTATTCCTTTATCATTCCAATGCATCCTTCACATATGCAGCTTCAGAGTAATCTTCCTGATGCATAGATTGGATCATGTCTCTCTCTCCTGCTGAAGGTTCCTTATTGCCTCCTGAATTAAGATAAAAATTCTAATCCTGGCATTCAAGGCCCTCCACAGTAATGCATCACCTTACCTTATCAAGTATTGCTGGCTCCTCTCTACACTAAATCCTTTAGCTAGTCAAACTAAGCTAACCCCATGGTTACCTTGCCCTCCATGCTGCTTTGCTCTATACATTTCCTTGGCTTTCCCACCCATCTGTGCCTTTGTTTACATTGTTCCTTGGTTTGGAATGCTTTTCTTATTTATCTCATTCTTCTGAATTTCTGTGCTTCTGCTCAAGTTCAATTAAAATGCCCCTTCCTCTTGGACATCTTTCTCGATCTGCACCAATACCCCCTCCACCAATCAGTAATAGTTATGCCTTGAATACAATACGTACCCACTTGATGTTTGTTGAATTGTGACTGGCTCATCTTCTTCAGCACCACCAGCAATAAATGCTGAACAACCAAGACCAAAGATTAGCACAGGTGCCCTGGGAGGGGCAGCATCAGTGACAGATCACAAGTCCTGCTTCTAATTCAGCCTTCACAGTCATCATCCAGGGAAGCAACTCCTGTGGGGGAGGGACCACTCATCCCCACCAAATTCCAACTAACTACCATTCACAGGGCAGGCAAGGCAGCTTAGCTGAAGCAGTGAGACACTCTGAGGAAGAAATAGAAGGCCATATGTGCCAGGCAAATCAAGCTACCAGCATCTCCCCTTATACCTCAATGGAGACAGCCCAAGAACCTGAACAGCGATGCTTCTAGCCCAGTGCCCAGTGCCCAGTGCCCAGGGCCATCATCCTGTGAACAACTCTTGTGGAGTGCAGTCTGTCCACTGCGCCTGAAGGTGCTATAAGCCATGTCTACTGAAGACCCAAGCAGAAAACTAAGTTCTAAGGACCAAAGTCCTTGGCACTCTCAAATAGTTTAACTGAATTTCAATCAGAAACAAGTGTGATTTTATTAATAGAAATGACATTAAAGAAGGGAAAAACCATCTGCTTTGCCACTATACTGTAATGACCATGAAACCTTTCCATCTGACTTGCTGCTAAAATCTTCATATGTGTTGTCTCCCCTGTTGAGTATGAGCCCCCTTGAGAGTCTTCCTTTTCTATTTATATCCCCAATACTTAGCATATAGTAAGTGCTTAATAAATGCTTTTTCATTCCTCTCTTTAACTTCACATGAAATTTTGCTTGCACTTTTCTTACCTACTTATTATATGTTATTTTGTTTAACATTAAAATATTCCTGATATATTATCAGTTTCGCTTGCCCAATTTATGGCCAGACCTGGGTCCCAGATTTAGTCAAAAGTATTAAACATTGGGCCCAAGAACAAGGAGACTCTTAAAAGTGAATATATATATGTGTATATATATATATTCACTTTACATATACATATACACATAGATGTATATAAATATATATAAATATACACACATGGGGGGCAGGGGATGACCACCAGGAGGGAGCCAACTTGTTAGCACCCTACATACACTTACCTATGCTATGACATTAATAGGAAGACCTTAGGTCCTTTTAGGCATAGGCCAAATCTAGGTATAGGAGTAGCATTAAGGTGGAGTGGCACCTTCCTCTTTGCTACGTTTTCATATTCTCTCATTCTCTCTCTCTCTCTCTCTCTCTCTCTCTCTTTCCTTTCCTCTCTTCTTCACTCCTCTTCCTGTCTTGTTTAGTCTTTTTATTTTCCCAATACATAGTACCTAACCCAGAGGAGATGCTTGCTAATATTAGTTGAATTTTATGAATCAAGTCTAAATCTTAATTAAAAAAGAAAACCAACAGCAAGTTTTGTTCATTTAATTCAGAATTATCTAGATAATGTCCTCCACTTGCCACCTTGCTTTGCTCTTTGGATTTGGTTATTGACCAAATGAGAATGGCCCTCTAAAGAATGAGTGAAACAAGATCTTTCTTAGAGGAACAATACAGATAGCCAATGATTTTTGTTCACAAATTCAATCCACTGTAGAACACTTTCACAAATGTAAAAAAAAAACACTACCAACAAGGACTTTTCAAGATATATTAGACAATGAATCAGTGGTTATGATTGAACATGTTTATTTTCCTCATATGAGAAGCTGTTCTTAAGGCTTTCAAAGCTGTTTGTTTATATACTGTTGCTATTATTGAATAAATTGTTCTGGTTCTGCTCATTTCATTTTCTTCGTCAATTTGTAAAATTTTTCGAAATTGTTCATTTTTATTATATTGAAGTTAGAGTGCAAATTTTTCTCCTGGTTCTGCTCCATTTACTCTGCATTGGTTCATGAAAGTCTTCCTATTTCTTTTTTTGGTAAATTTTTTATATTTTAAACTTACATACAAAATGAGAAAAGTAAAAAAAAAACATTGCTATATACACAGCAGACCATAAGAGAGGATTCAATATAAAACAATAAATTTCCATTTCAAGAAAATCTATATAATAAAAATACTATACATTGTTTTCAGAGTGGCCCAGCTTTTCTTTGCTTCCTTGTTGGTTTTCTTTTGTTTTCTGCTGTGTACTTTTTACTTTTTTCCCCTCTCCTCTCCCCACCCCCCACCGATGGCTACGATAAGCATGGATATATATATATATATATATATATGTAAATATATATATATACACACACAAATATATGTGTGTATGTATGTATATATAGACATACATATGTGTGTGCATGCGTACATATATAATATATAGATATCTATAAACATACATACTTATACATATATGCACATATATACAAGACCATACTATGCTTATTTTCACCTGTCATCTTCTCTGAAGGTGGATAGCATCTTCCTTCATAGGTCCAAGTCTTTCTATGTTTTTCTAAATTAACCAGCTCATCATTTCTTACACCACAACAATATTCCAACCCAATAACATTCTATCTGAGAAACATTGTCTATGAAAGTTTTAGCACTCTCCCCAATTTTCTGCATTTCTTCTATTCTTGGCTACATAGGTTTTAATTATACAAGAAGAATTTAATTTAAAATAATTGAAATTATCCTTTTTATACTTCAATAATGATCCCCCTTATAATATAGTTTAAGGTCTGATGCTTCTGAATCTACTTCCTTTACATCTTTTTTCCTGTTTTTTAAAAGTTCCTGACCTTTTGCTCTTCCAGATGAACTTTGTTATTTTTTTTTCTAACTCAGTAAAATAATTGTTTTTAGTAATTTAATTGGAATGACATTGAATAAATAGATTAGTTAGGTAAAAATGTCATTTTAAAAATTATATTTGTTTTACCTACCCATGAACAATAAATGTTACTTCAATTATTTAGATCTGGGTTTATTTTTACAAAAAGTGTTTTATGTGTATGTTCATGTAGCTCCTGTGTCTGTGTTGGCAGTATACACTCAGGCATTTTATATTGTCTAGATATTTTAAATGGTCTAAAACAACACTGAATAATATTTCTGACACATAATGTACTTTCTCTATTTTTCGCTTTCGATTAAATATTTTAACTTTAACTTTGTCTGAGATCATGATTACTATCTCTGCTTTTTTTACATAATAAATTCTTTTACTGCCCTTTATTCCATCTTTGTGTATATCTCTCATTTTTATGTTTCCTGAAAGCAACATATTGTTGAATTCAAATTTTTAATCTGCTATCCATTTTTGTTTTATGGGTAAATTCATCCCATTCACACTCTAAGTTATAATTACTTGTGTATTTTCCTCCTTCCTATTTTTCCTCACTATCCTCACCCTATTTACCCTATCTCTCCTAACTCCTCTGCTTTACTTCTACCTCTGCTACCTTGCCCTCCTATTCTTAACCTATCCACCCCTCTAAAAAGTTCCTCCCTTATCCTCTCCTCCACCCTATCCCCTTGCCCTCATTTCTTTCTGAATTTAGAACACACACACACACACACACACACACACACACTTCCCCCTTTAACCCACTCCTGATGACAGTAAGTTTCCAGCACTAACTGCCCTCCCCCCTACTAGCTTCTTCTGTATCACTTTTTCCTTTTATGCCTCATTTGCATGAGATAATTACTCCTTTTCAGCGCTACAATTTTATTTTTTTAGAATCACTCCATCATTCCCAGATCAGCCCAAGCCTTTCTTTCAAACTACCCAAATAATGATGACAATCTTATGAGTACTGCTAATATTTTCACATATATGAAGTAAACGATTTGACCTTATTGCATCCATTATAATTGCTCTTTAATGTTTACTTTATATTTCTCCTGGCTGTCACATGTCAAATTTCTAAGTTCTGGGGGTTTTGTCTCAGGTCCTTCTTACTGTTCTTTTCTGAGCTCTGTCTCAGGGGCCAGCCTCGGGCTCTCCTCTCCACTCCTAAGCCATGGCTAGAGCCTCCAATCACATTGTCGCGCAAAGATCTTGCTCCCTGTAGTTCCTTTGGTGGCTGCAAACTACAGCTGTCCTCTCTGCCCTGGACCTGAAACCTGCTCTCCTGCAAGTGGCTAGAGCCTGCAGGGTCACCGGCCCTCACTACTGAGCTCACCAGGTGTTTGCTGGCTCCTCCCACAGCCATAGCCCAGGAGGGGTCTGGTCAGCACAGCTGAGCTTGGCGCAGGTTCTTCAATCTTCTCCTACTCACTGGTCAGACCCCCACACCGTCTGCAAGAAGAAAGTCTCTAAGGCTGAGGCTGCCTCTCAACCCAGCTGTCCCCATTGTTTGTTGGTTGTTGATTCTGCAGAGTTGACCTGCGGGTGTTTGCACTTTGGTCAGTCCAAACCTCTGCCCCAGGAGGTCCAGTCTTTCCTGGGGTTTTCTCACATTGTCTTAGGAGGGCAATTGCTTTACCCCATTTTTATATCTGCTGCTTTGAGGATGCTATCTTTTTGTTTTTTGTGGAGGAAATTTGGAGAGCTGAAAGTTTTCTAATCTACTCTGCCATCTTCCTAGAATCCTCTCCTCTATGGTGTTTTTTTTTCTTTTTGTTTTTTATTTTTTGCAAGGCAATTGGGGTTGTGTCTTGCTCAGGGTCATGCAGCTACTACACGTCAAATGTCTGAGGCCAAATTTGAACTAAGGTCCTTCAGGGCCGGTGCTCTCTCCACTACGCCAACTAGCTGCTCCTTCCTAACCTACTTCCTAATTTCTTGGATCACAATAGTTAATACTGTCACATCCATAAACCACAACTTATTGAGCCATTCCTCAGTTGATGGGGGTTCCCTTAGTTTCTAGGTTTTTTTCCCATCAAAAAAGCTGCTATTTTTGCACACATAAGACTTTTTCTTCTTTCTTTGATCTCTTTTGAATATTAATGTGATGACCATTTTTATTCTAGAGGAGCAATGATGAAATATCCTATCATCCATGGCAGAGATGTGAAAGATTTAGGGTAAATAATTATATATACATATTCTGCACACTAAATACTATACCTCTCTGCCATGGATGATAGCAGCTATATGCTTACGTATATGCATACACACATATTTATATTTGCATATTATGTATACACATATATTTATGTTTGTATGCAGCTAACAAGGGAATTTTTCTTGCTTGACTATACTTTTGTTACAAAGGATTTCCTTTTTTGATGGGGTAGGGATGGGATGGAAAGAAAATAGATTTCCGTTAACTTAAAAAATTATTGAAGAGGGTGCTACAGATGTAGAATGTCGCATGCGCTTTGAGATGAAGTCGCTCTATTATTAATTTTATGTAATTCCTTTGCTAAAGAGACCTCTCATGAAATGGGAATAATCTGTCAATATAATGTAAAAACAAGACAAATCAATACAATTAAAAATCATTGGAAAGTGTGACTTTGCTCTTTAATCAATAAGTATTTATTAAGGAACTACTATTTGGCAGGCACTGTTCTCCGCACCGAGGATATGGGTAGAAAAAAATTAAGTGAACCCTGACAAGCTGATGTAAGCATGTATATATATATATATGTGTGTGTGTGTGTAACACACATATCATATTATAAAGATAAGAAATAGAAAAATAAATTCTCTGGATCACAGTCATTGACTCTCCCATTCATTCTACCTTAAGTTGGAACGAGCACTTTAAAAAATGTGGTGCAAATCAATGCTAAGTTATTAATATTTCACCAGTCTGGTGGAGGTTAACCAAGGTATGCTCTGTATCCATCTGTAATCATTTCTATTTCTATAATGACAATTATAGATGAAATTGCTGTCCATGGAGAAGTCTATTTTTAGCAGATCTCTGTGGACTGTAGAATAAATCTTAACAAGCAAAAGTACTCAATTGCCTTGACCCTTGAAATGTCTTAATGCAACTGAATAAAAATTTTAGTGCCATGATCCAATTCTTACTGAAAAAGAATAGTAGACTTCAATGCTATATGTACATGTGCACATATGTACATGTATTAATATATACATGTACCTATACATATATGCTTATAATTCTACATGTGCACAATATTCTTTATATATTAAAAGGAAAATATAGACCAAGCATGTTTGATTCTGTGCTCCTTTGCATATAGGATATCAACTTCAGTGACATGTCAGGGAACATGTGTGCAAAGGTCAGAAAGCAATGCTACCACACAATGCTACCACCCTTCATCTGACACAGAGAAAAATGGATCTTGTTTTGATCACCACATTTTAATAGTATGTGGAGGTTCTGGATTACAAGGATAGATCACGAGAAAGGTTGAAGGAATTGGAATGTATTAGTTTAAAGAAAAGTTAAACTATTATCATTTATGCACACATTTTTAATTAGGGGGATAATCAACTATTCTTCATGTTGTAGGTTACTCAACAAAAGGAAATGCACTTAAAGCAGTCAAGATTTAAATCATCTTTTTCACATCTTCATTTTTTCCTTATTTACAGGTGCCTTCCCTTCTGGCTCCATTCTGTTCACACACACACACACACACACACACACATACACACACACAAACACACACAGAGCTTTCCCCCATTTTTAGAAAACCTTCACTTGATTCTGCCATCGTATCGATCTATTGTCCTACATCTTTCCTTCTTTTATTGCCAAACTCATAGAAAAAGTTGCCCCCACCCAAAGCCTCCCACACGCTCATCTTCTCAAGCCTTTATGATCTGGTTTATGATCCAATCATATAATTGAAACAGTTCTCTCTGAGGTCACCGATCATCTTTTAATTGCTTAAATCCAATAGCCTTTTCTCAGTCCTCATCTTTCTTGACCTTTGCTACTTTTGATGCTTTTAAACAACTTTCCCCCATCTTAATATCAAATATTCTCTACTCCTTGGGTTTTTGTGACATTGCTTAAATAGGTTATCTTCCTGCTCATCTGATAGTTTCTGTCTCCTTGGCTAGATTATCACTCATCTCTTTCCTTTAATTGTGTATGTATCCCAGAGCTCTGTCTGGACCCCTTTCCTCTCATGTTTATACATCATTTCCATGATTTCATCAGCTTAATGATTTACCCTCCCATCTCCTAAACCCAAAAATCAAACTGTCTTCCAAACCTTCCTTTTTTTAGTCAACACTGCCATCCTTCCCATCACCCAGGTTCTCAACTTCAGAATCATACTTGAGTCTTCACTGTTGTTTATCCCATATATCCTCATTAATCGCCAACTCTAATTGATTCAAACTCCATAGCAAATGATCCTATCAACTTCAACGCCCCCTTCACAACAATGGTTCCCTTCTTTGGATTCATGTGGCCACCACCTTAGTTTAGGTCCTCTCTCATCCACATTAGAGTGTAATCCTCCAATTGAAATCCCTAATTCCTGGTTGTCCCCTCTTTAATCCCATCTCTACAGAGTTATCAAAATAATCTGGTACCACGGGTCTGATCACGTCATTCCCCATTTGAAAACTGTCACTAGCACCCTTTTGCCTCTAGGTTAATCTAGAAGTTTCTTTCATATTTAAAGACTTTTACAAGCCCGCTCCATCTCTAGACTTATTGTGTATTTCTCCACTTCATGCATGATTCA
Organism: Phalanger gymnotis; assembly: GCA_028646595.1. Lineage (NCBI taxonomy): Eukaryota > Metazoa > Chordata > Mammalia > Diprotodontia > Phalangeridae > Phalanger > Phalanger gymnotis. The sequence continues at coordinate 370,434,452 of CM053623.1, forward strand.
TTTTCTGAGAATTTTTCTTTTCCCTGAACTCAGCATCTCCTGCCCCTGTGTATTTGTACCAGCTGTCTCGTATGTCTGAAAAGCACTCCCTCCTCAGTAACACCTTGGAGTCTTTTGTTTTCTTTAAGGCTCAGATCAGGTGTCACTTTCAACCAGGAATCTTTCTCAATTCCCCTAATGGTTTATGGTGCTCTCTCTCTCTCTGTCCATCTGTCTCTCCATCCCCCCCTGCCCTCCTTTTCCTTTCCCTTCTTTCTGTCTCTGTCTCTCTCTGTGTCTCTCTCTCTGTCTCTGTCTCTCTCTGTCTCTGTCTCTCTCTGTCTTTCTCTGTCTCTGTCTCTCTCTGTCTTTCTCTGTCTCTGTCTCTCTCTGTCTCTATCTCTCTCTGTCTCTGTCTCTCTCTCTCTCGCTCTCTCTCTGCCCCACCTTCTCTCCTCCAATTATCTTTTATTTATTTGTCTGTTTCCTTGTTATATGCCCCAGTAGAAGGTCAGCTCCTACAGGGTCTGCTTTTCAATTTTGTCTGTGTCCTAATATGTATTAGTTTATTGCACATAGTAGATGCTTAAAAATGTTTATTTGGTTGAATTTATTTGAGTATAAGAATGAATATTTTGGTTGGAAATAGTGGCGCACACCTATAAACCAGCCTGGGGCTGGCTGATCACTAGAGCTCAGGAATTTGGAGCAGCAGTAAGGTTAAAGCCAGTGGGGTGTCTGCATCAAGACTGTCATGAAGATGGTGAGCTCCCAGGAACAGTGGGCCTAATAGGTTAACTAAAGAGGAGAAAACCATCCCAAGCTGGAAATGCAGTAGATTAAAGATTCTGTTTCAATCTGCTGTGGGATTAACCACTGAAAAGTCCAGCATGGGTGAGATTGAAAAAAGAAATGAACACTTTGATTATGAAGGCCATACAATACTACAAAAAGATAATGACAGGCTAAAAAGTTACAATATCCACTGTTTCAAAGTTCTAAAGGTCCCTCAAGGCCATTTTGCCTAGGACTCTGCTCTTGCGGGAGGATGAGAGAAGGGAAAAACATTTTTATAATATATAAGGGAGGAAGGAGTGACAGGTCAAAAACAGGAGAAAAAGTAATGGGGAAACTGAAGAAGTCACTGACAAATTACCCCCTAAGAAGCATTTTCTGACAATATTTAACTGACTACATATAATGCTACCAGCCTCCTGGCTTAAAGATGCTCAGACTCTTGTGGGTGACATACCTTAAGTGCTTTGAAACAAAGATACTATGCAAATAAGGTTAATAGTTACAATCCTTGGGGGAAAGAAATGCATTTAACATAGGAAAATCTCTATTTAGTTTCTTATTTATGTGGAAAATAGGGGACTACTTCATTTTGCTTTGCTAATATAATCCAATTGAAGGCTCCAACATATGTTGTCATTCTAAGACTGAACTCTCTGGCTGCCTTATTGTAGCAAAACAGTAATGATGGCAGCAGCAAGAGAAAAACCACTGTTAACCATAATGGGAGAGAACTTCTGCACGAGACTTTTTCTTCTCAGCTACCTGTTTTAGATGAGTCCCAGTCTCCACTAAGCATCATATTGAAAATTAATGATTTTTCCAAGATAGTATGTGGGAATAACACATCCCCTTTCCCCTATGGAATTAAATTAAATATAGTTTCCAAGATTAAAAACCTATTGGCTCCATTTTTCTGGATTAATAAAAGTAAATGTGTCACTGTTCTTACTGAATTTGAAAACAGCAAACATTTAATTTAGTCTGACACCATATGCTAAAGCTTATGTACTACCTGGCCAAAACAGCTTTCAAGTTCATTAGGAAAATCCTATTGGTCTGTCCATTGTTCAGAGGGATATAATTATATGGCCTTATAGGAATTGGTTGGATTTACAAGAAGGGACAGAATGATCAGTTTCATTGACTTGGTGGCCTTTGGCTAAAGTAGAGCTATAAACTTCAATTCCCTTATGAAAGATGCTATTATGTATTAACACTATGACTGGCTCACACTTCATAAACTTAGTGATGGTCATATAAAGCAATTTTCAAAAACATCCCTTAAGAAGTAATAGCCTATTGTACTATTTGCAAAGCTAGCAAATGTTACATCTTAGGAAATGAAATGTCTTTGTCCTGAGATACCGAGTGTCCTTCTAGCATTATTCTAGACAGTCACTGTTAACAAATGTAACCCCACTTCTCTGAGCCCTGGACTTTCCAAATGCCACGTCTAAAAGAGCATTGACCTTCTTAATGCACAGCCCTTAGAATATTCTTGGAATATAGTTCCAGCTAAGATAATTTTCCCCTCTTAAATACTTGTCATTAATATATGATGGGTCATTTGTTTATGTAGTCCTAGTATTCTGTTGGAGTATACCGGCAGGAGGGGGAAACAAGTGACCAATGAATTTCTAAAAACTATCAAGTGATTCATTCAAGAAACAATAGCCAATACCATTGCGAAGGGGAAAGGAAGACTGGAAGAATCTCACTGCTGGTATGAGGTATTGTTATCCCTACATGTAAAGACACTGAGTGACTAGGGCAAACGTCAGGGGAGATGGTTATATCTGTTTACATGGAAAACACATGGGACTTATACCTATGACCTCTGTGAGTGGTGAAACAAATGGAGAGTAATTAAACTACAATGGGAAAGGAGAATGTCAGGAAGAATCATGTTTACAATTGTGAGAGAATTTAGAAATAATTTATCACATCTTCCTTGTTTTACAGATGACAAAACAAGGACTCAGAAAGTTGAATAATGTGTTTAAGGTCACAGAGGTTGAAAGTAGCAGAAGCAGGACTCAAATCCAAATCCCATGCTATTTCCATTAAACCATACCACCTCCATTCCAGTAGCTGGGTATAAATGATTAACTTCAGCTAAAAGCATGAACCTTTGGCAACGTCAGGTGGAAAATATCCAGTTTCTCCTGTGAGTTAAGGCCTATGGAGAAAAGTAAGCCAGTGTTGTGATGAGATGAAGGTTTTAAGACTCAGGTGACTGGGGCTTCAGTCTCTGCACTGCTACTACCTAATCTGAGTAACTTTCACATAACCACTTTTGCCTCTGTTTCTTTATTTATATAATGAAGAGCTCAGAATAGATGAACACTAAGGTTTCTCCCAGCTTTGACAGATTTATAAGTTTATGAGCTTCATAAACTAGTCTGGAGACCTCACCAGGCCAAGGAATAGAGAGCAGGATATAGAACGTGTAGATAGCAGGTTTGAGCTGTGCAGTGACCCATGGAGATCCCACAACTCTTGTATCCAGACTTATATACAACACTTCCATCAGAAGAGAACAATGCCACAGATATTGTAAGACCAGTCCCATTGATTGAATTCAAATCAGCAGGAGCCATGCAGTAGACTTTAATGGAGAAGCCGTATTAGCCTGGGGTTCAGATTTGTATCATAGCCCCCATGCAGGAAATTTCAATGTTGATGAGAAATATTCATGATACCAAACTTTGGGACTCTGGTGTGTGCATTTCCCTTATTTAATGTCAAATAGTCTTTGGTTTATGAGCCTTTGGTTGCATCTTAATCAGCGTAAGTAGAAAAGTTGGTGTTATCTTATAGGGATGTTTGGCAGAATGACTTTCCCAAGCTACTGTGTGTATGTTCATATAGAGAGAAATTTACAAATAAATAAAAGCATAACTAGGATGTTTAGGTTGCTTTTTGTTTGGCATAAGTGTTTCATACATTGAGAAATAATGACTAATGAATTATATGCATACCATGGCTAATGTCTTTTATTGATTAGAACATTAGAAGATTATGTTTGACTGGACACTTCTATTCTCAAATCGTCATTTATGTCATGATCTTTTCAAGATTTTTAACATAACCAATTACATTAAGCAGTTTTTCAATTAGCCTAGGATAACAAAAGAGGAAAAATAAAGATTATTTATCACACTGTCATGCTCAACTATAAGATCATAGATAGAGAATTTGAGGGTTCTTTAAAAGGTCATCTAGTTTACTATCCTAATTTTACAAATGAGGATTTGCAGTGGATATAAATAGATGACAGCATATAACCAAAGATGACTTGTGCATACGAAGTAGAATAAAATTCATCATGAAAGAAATATACGATCAAGGAATGAGCTGGACACATGGCAAGAATGAGGAATGGATAACTTGTATGCTATATGAGTCCCAAGAAAATATTAGAAGACCTAGAGGAAGGTCTCTAGTACATTGGATATATAATCTTCAACTTTTGCCCTTTCCTCTTTTTGGCAAGCTACTTCCACAGCCTCCATTTTAAGTTAAACATCCAAGGTCAGCCATATTTTTAATGTGTGTCCACATCAAAGAGGGCACTGTGCTTCATCAGGAAAGCAGAATCACAGTAGCACAAAGGAAATGTGAGACGTGCAAATCTACAGACATCTCCATCCCAAATGTTCAAATGTGCTCAGCCTGTGGTAGAGCCTTCTGAGCATGTATTAGACTCATCAGCCACAGTCAAACACACTGTACCCTGACCCCAACATCATGGTGTCACTTATCCGCTTCAAGTATGAAGGATGAAGAACAACAACCTTTCTGGGCAACAACTGGACTTTCTCTACCATGATCTTCTGATACTTTCTCCATCATGCCTCACCTTGGGTTCTCCTTCCTCACTTCCATTTTCAGCTCCCTTTTTCGTGATTGCTTCTCTCGTTAGAATGTAAGCACTTTGAGGACAGGGATTGACTTTCTGCTTGTATTTGTATTCCCAGCTCTTAGCCCAATGACTAACATATAGCAAGCACTTAAATGCTCATTGACTTGATTCTAGACCATTTATGAAAGACATGGACAAGATGGCATGAATGGGTTTCCAACTGCACCATTAGGAAGGATTGCCCACATCAGTGAAAGAATGCATTCATCAAAATATCAAACACATGTGGAAGAGATACAATTGACTCATTTGTTAATAACTGGTGAATTATTAGTTGTATCAGTTTGATACCATGTAAAACTTGTCAGAATAATTCCTTAAATTAGGCTAAAATTTAATAGAATTTAATAGAGCATTCAGAGATTAAAACTCAACTTTCTTGTGTTTATTCATTCTTAGGGAGGCAGAATGGCAAAAAGAAAGAGAACTGAACTATGAGTCACATGGTATTGTCATTATTTGTTTGACTTTGGGCAAGTTATTTCTACTTCAACTTTAGTTTTCTCATCTGGGAAATGGGACATATGAGCTAAATGATTTTTTATGTTCCTTCTAGCCCTAGCAATCTATAATCCTATCATCCCAAATACTGGTTTGGGAGTCAGGAAATTTGCATTCTAGACTTTTACCAATAATTAGCAACATGGCCTTAGGCAAGTTCCATTGACTTCTCTAGTTTTAATTTCACCATCTATAAATTAAGGGGGTTGTAATAAATATCAAAAGTGTCCTTTCCAAATTCTAGATCCGATGATTGTCTTGAAAGCAGTATTGTTATTGTGTTCTTCAAACTCACCAGAAAATGTGTTCATTTCTTCCAATGTTTCCCAATTTCCTCCTATAATTTCCTTTCACAGTTAACTACCGTATTTTACCACAAAATCATTATCATCGCGTAATCGTCACACCCTGTTTTTTTAAGTCCAAAACTTGGTATGTAACCTTTCATCGTGTAATTGTCACATGTTATAATTCTGTTCATCATGCCACTTAAAAGGTAAACAGAACAGCAATATATTCACCAGTGGTATACATATGCATTTATCTCTCGCGCATTGTAAACCATGAGTTTAGAATTCTCAGCACACACACAGTGTCAGAATATTTCTGAAAGTTGTCTGGTGTGGTTTGTTTAGAGAGCTGCAGTATTAACGGTATTGTTATTCAACCCAATGAAGAGCGATAGGCATAAGGGGAGAGGACTGGCAGGTGAAGCTGCCATGAGTAAGCCATGTGATATGGTAAGACATGCATCTTCCCCGCTAGCTAAACTGTATAGTTTGGCAGCAATACATTACTGTGAGAAGCATTTCTTCTGATTATGGGTAAATATAAAAACTATTCTATGGGCTTCAAGCTGAAAGTGATTTAGTTCACTGAACAGCATGGAAACAGAGCTGCGGAAAGACAGTTTTCAGTGAGTGAAAAGTTGGTGTGAGACTGATGGAAACCAAAAGAAATAATACCAGCACAATTCTTTTTAAAAGCTTCACATAATGGCTGCACCCCACTTTTTGTGAAAAAGTTTGGCATGAAATTTGCAACAATTATGTGATAACTTGCCAGAACAAGAAATCATTTCAACCCAGGTGGCTCTAAGATAATCAGGTTGATAAATCTAATAAGAAAAGTTAAAGTTCATGGACAATCTGGATATGAAATCTGCTTGACAAAGATAGTTTTGTTTAACATAACATTTGTTTTAAATGCAGGGATGAAAGTTCAGTTACCTTTGGTGGGGTGTGGGAAGGTGTTAAAAATGGGCATAGCTATATCAAGCTTAAGTTGTCCAATTAAGATTTTCTAGTCATCATTAGGATTTTCATGGGAAAGAGATGTAGTCCTTCCTCTCGCAGAAAAGGCAAAAAAAAAATACATGTTTAAGGTACAGGAAAAACAAAAGCTGCAGAGTCACATACCGTAATCCATAAAGGACTGTTCCATCAGGATGCAGTCGGATCATCCGATTCTTCACAGTAACCCCATGCACAAATGATTTCTTGTCATTCAGGAAGTATGTGTCTGGCACCCAGAGCTGGTCTGCTACCCTGTTGTCCAGAGTGAGGTTTAATGGGATTCCAGAATAAGACAGTCTTTTGTCTTTCCATGACTGCTGAAAATACATTGTAAGTGTATAGTCCTGTGAAGAACAGAGGGAACAAAAGAGAACATTTTTTAATTGACTTTTTACATCGTAAGCAAAGAGAATTTTTAAATGAACTTAATTGTTCTTGGCATTGTTTTGGGTGCCATAGTAAAGAATTATCCAAAATAAACGTCTGCCCTCAAATAGCTTAGTCAGTCAATAAAAATTTATTAGTGCCTACTCTGTGCCAGGTACTGTGGTAGGCACTGGGGTTACAAAGAGAGGCAAAAGATAGTCCCTGCCCTCAAGGAGATCACACTGTAATTGCAGTTGGAGGTGGGAGAAAGATGATATATAAAAAGAAGCTGAAAAGAGTGTGTTGGTGGGTACCCAATGAAGCAGCATGAAGTTCAGAGGAGGGCATCTAGGTGGGAAATGAAGAAATGGCTGTCCTGGATGCCCTTCTTAAAGTGAAGACCTGGGAGTAGCTCTCCCCAGTTCACCCTCAATTGCCTCTAATCAGGAGGGAGGGGCCCATGTTCCTATGGAAGTCCTGAGGAAATGTGAGCTCATTCGTTTCCCACCTAGATGCCCTCCTCTGAACTTCCTCATGCTGCTTCATCAGGTACCCACCAACACAGTTTGGTAGGACTTCCCAGCACTTGTTCTTTGCTGACTTATCTTTTGAGAGCTCAAGGTAACTTTCATGCCGAGACGAAACATCAGGACTGGACTTTGGTGCAGGTTCTAAGTTGGAAATATCCCTACAGTAATAGGTATGATAATAGCTGGCATTTATATAGCCCTTAAGGATTTGCAAAACACATCATGCGATTTCTTGTTGCATCCTCACGATATCACTGTAATGTAGGTGCTACCATTATCTCTGTTCAATCAGTGATGAAAATGAAGCCAAGGGACATTGACTTGCCCAGGATCACACATCTAGTAAAGCTCTAAGGCAGGATTCGAGCTCAGGTCTTTCTGACTCCAAATCCAATGCTCTAATTCAGAGGTGTTGAACTCCTAACTACAATCTGCAATAGGTCAGGGATTATGGAGGCTGCTAGGGAAGAATAAAACATCATAGGGAGTGGGAATAAGAAAAAAAAAACAATGCTTCTAGAGTTTGTTCCACCAAACTGGAAACATCTTGAGCAAGAGACTGTGTCTTATCCAAATGCTGGACTAGGTAGGTTGCAAGAAGCTAATTCCCAGAAGATTAGCCACCAGGTGATGCTTTTCTTTTTGGTCACTGAAACTCATAAAGACCATCTGCCAAAGTGTAGGTAGACTGCAATTTGCATGGGCAGAGAGAGTTCCCTCATTAAGAAATTCAAAGGTACTTTCAGTATTGAAGTAGTTATGAATATTACTGTAGGTAAACTGACTAGCACAAAGTTTTACACATAGTAGGCACTATTAAATATGGCCGTATGGATTTTGGACTAGATGAGCATGGCCTTCTATGATTCTGTTGACAGTGGGGAAAAAACCCAATTCTCTCTGATCCATTCTACATGTTGTGTCATTTCCAACAGCACCAGAAGGACAGCCACATCTGTGTTAAGGGCATACAGCTTCTGGCTCCAGGCTTTGCCTTAGAATCCAGGCCTCAGTGTTCAGCAAAATCAACAATGCAATAACAAATTTCAGCACTTGCATTAAATTCCCATTAGCTTGCCCAAATTATCATTAGTGCTAACAAGGATTTCCTCAAAATGAGACTAAATAGTGAATCATTTCTCTCCAATATTTCACAGTAAAGAAGTGTTTTAATGTGTGATGGGGGAATAAAGCAGTATGAAATAGAGAGGATTATGATGGTAGCAATAATGTAATAATAAATGGTAATAATTAAAATGATAGCTTTGCGGTAGACAAACAAAGAGAGTGAAATGGGGAAAATGCAATAATGTAGAAATGGGTAAGTTGTGTATCACATTAATCCCTTCCTCTCTCTGGGGACAGTTGTGTTTTCCATAGAGATATGGAAGTTTCTAAGTGAGTTGTGCCATCTTGTTTTATACAATTCACAATAGGGCCTCATGCTGTTTTTTAACAGTGAATAAAAATCACCTTGTGGCTTTAAATTAAAACAATAATTTATCACATTTGTAATAGTGAGGAGGACAGTGAAACTTTTTTTTTAAGCCAGCACATAACATTTTGAAGTGAAATGAGGTGAGACAAAGATCTCTTGGGATTGCAATTCCCATAAATGTTTCCATAAACCAGGTGCTTACTGCTTTGTGCACAGAGGGAGAGAACAAATCACTGAGCCATGAGGAATTAGTTGCCCTGATCTATGTTTTGAGAGGAGGTGGAGGAAAAACACGAGAAAATGAGTCTATAAAATGAGACTCAATTTAGCTGTAGCATTTGCACTGAAACAGAATATGTAGCATCACCAGTATATATTCGCATACAATGAACAGTTTTCAAAGCGCTCTCCCAGAATTCTCTGCTGTTTTATACTCATAATAATCCTTTGAGGAAGGTGGGAGTGGGGGTGGGGCATGAAAGGATTATGTGACTTACATATTGGAAAAATTACTAATGATACTTAAAAAATAAATTATTTTTTCAATGAAGAGATATCATGATGTTAATTTTTCCCAATAATAGCAAAAATACATAGAGGCATCATAGTACATAGAGGTACAGTAGTTAGAGATGTGGCCTTGGACTTGGTTCAAGTCTTACCCGACACAGTCTTGCTGTGAAACTGTGGGCAAATTGCTTAATCTCTTGGTATGCCCATAAACCCTCTAAGACAGTAAATTGAAGAGAAGGCACTGACCTTCACTGATAGAAGAAGTTCCTTATTGGGTGCTCCCTATGCTCATGAAGTCATAGGAGCAGTCTCTATTCGTATATTAATGCTTGGGTGGATGCTGTTTCAGGATTGAAAATAAAGGTTTTATGGTCATTTACTTAGATATTTATTATAACGGGCTTAGCCCAACTTGGTTAAACAAGATTTTCCCCCCTAAAACATCATTGAGAGGATGAAACATATATTTACTTTTCAAAATAAAGTGTGAAAATTATTTTTCTGCTGCTATTACAGACATTGAGTCTAATATTCCCCATTTGCAATCCATTCCCTGAAAATAAGTTAGATGCTTTAGGAAGCTCTGAGAAGGCTGTCAGACAATAAGGTATTCTTTAATACACTGGAGCAGAAATATATTAAATGGTCTGGAGTTCATGCAATTTGTCAAACTGTCTGACTTAGGCATGGGGAGAATCTGACTCATTATATGAAAAGGAGGATAAAAGATACCAAATTATTCACATTCAGTGAAAGGCAGAAAGGGTAGATGCAATTTAGACTCAAAAAAATGTTGAAAGATTCCAGTGAAATATTAATATTATATAAAATTTTGCTTTTTGGAAGGAAGATAACATCTTACTTTTAGATTCCTTTTTTGGACAAAAACAGGCTGCTTCTTACAATTCAAAAGCCATTTGAGAGCTTTTTTGTCCATTAAGTAATTTAAGGGAAAACATTTATGTGCAGTTTTGAATTACAGTGACAAACTCAATCCAGCATTTTGCATAGCCTTCAGAAGTCTAAAAGTGTCTTTCAGTGTCTGGATTTTAAAGTCCTTGATAACCTGTCCCCTTCCAACCTTTCCAGTTTCTTCACACCTTCCTCACCTCCATGTACTCTGTGATCTAGTGACACTGGACTCCTTACTCTTCCTCATATACAATACTCCCCAGTACTTGAAATATTTCCACTGGCTGTCCCCTATGCCTGGAGCACACTTCCTCCTCATGGCTTCCCTGGCTTCCTTTAAGTCTTAGCTCAAGTCTCATCTTCTGTACAAAGTCTCAAGTCCTCCTCAATCATAATGCCTTTTCCTCTGAGACCACTCCAATTTGTCTTATATACCATCTTGTTTGTACATACATAATTGTTCTCATGTTGTCTCCACAATTAGACTGTGAGCTTTGTGAGAGCAGGGAATAATTTTTTTTTGCCTTTCTTTGTATCTTCAGTACTTAGCATAGTGCCCAGCAAATAGCACATGCCCTGGGCAAACAGACAACCAGTAGCAGTCAGACCTCCATGTGCTTCAGCACAACCCCGGACAAACAGGTAGCCGCCAGCCCTAGGGGTGCCTATGCAAATAGGCTGCTGCCAGTGCTGGGCCCTGCCATGTGCTTCAGCAAACAAATAGCTGCCAGTGACCAGACTGCCACATGCTTCAATGTACCCCGGGGAAATGCAGAAACACCCACACACTAGCCTCAACACATATACCAGACAACAGCACTAGGACCCTGGCTTAGCACCAGGGAAGCTGCCAGGCCCCTATAGCCTCCAGCAGTGCCAGCCACACTCCCCGGCTCTCAATGTAGAACTAGACATGAGGTTGGGCCTTAGGGCAACATCAGTGCAGCACCAGGGAAATGGCCAGGACCTGCAGTCTCTGGCATAAGAAGCCTAAGACAGTGCTTGTTCCACCCCAGGAGCAGAACTCAAATTTAAAAGAAAGGAAAAAGGCCAAAAAATGAGGTAAAACAATAAAAAATCTAACTATAGAAAATTATTATGATGACAAGGAAAATAGAGATACAAACTCAGAAGAGGACAACAATGTCAAAACACTTATGGGCAAAATCCCAAAGAAAAATGGGAAATTGTTTCAAGCCCAGGAAGAACTCATGGAGGGGGTAAAAAAAAAAGGAGCTTAAAAATCATATAAGAAAAGTAGAATAAAAACTGGGAAAAGAAATGTGAGTGATGCAAGAGAATTATGAAAAAGGAGTCAACAGCTTGGAAAAAGAAAACAACTGCTTGAAAAGCACAATTGACCAATCGGAAAAGGAAATACAAAAGCTTACTGAGGAAAACAACTCATTAAAAGTTAGAATTGGGCAAGGGAAAGATAATGACTCATGAAACATCAAGAATCAATGAAATCAATATAAAAAGAATGAAAATATAGAAGAAAATGTAAAATGCCTCATTGGAAAAACAACTGACCTGGAGAAAAAATCCAGGAGAGATAATGTCAGAATCATTGGACTACCTGAAAACCATAATCAAAAGGAGGATGTGGATGACATCTTTCAAGAAATTATCAAGGAAAACTGTCCTGATGTTCTGAAACCAGTGGGCAAAATAGGCATTGAAAAAAAATCCTCACCTCAAAAAAAAAAATGATCACCTCAAGAAAGAGATCCCAAAATAAAAAGTCCAAGGGATCTTATAGCCAGATTACAGAACTATCAAGTCAAGGAAAAATATTGCAAATGGCCAGAAATAAACAGTTCAAATATCAGGGAGCCACAATCAGGGTTACACAGTACATAGCAGAAGAAACATTAAAGGATCAGAGGTCATGGAACATGATATTCTGGAAGGCAAAGGAGCTAGGACTACAACCAAGAATCACCTACCTGGTGAAATTAAGCATGATGCTTCAAGGGAAAAATGGTCATTCAATGAAATAGAAGGATTTCAAGCTTTCATAAGGAAAAAACCAGAATTGAACAAAAAGTGATCTCCAATATCAAGACCCAAGAGAAGCCTGGAAAGCTAAACATGGAAAATGAAATGTAAGGGATTCAATGGACTGGAACTCTTTATATCCCTACATGGGAAGATGATACTTAATAATTCTTAAAAATTGTACCACTAATAGTACAGCTAGAAGGAATATACTAGAGAGTATGGATATAAGCTGAATTTGAAGGAATGACATAAAAATAATTAAGAGATCAGAAAAAAGGATACATTGGGTACAAAAGGAAGGGAGAAGTAGAATGGAGTAAATAATTTCACAGAAAGAGGCACAACAAACCTATTACAGTGAAGGGAAAGATGGGAGGGTGGGTGATGGGCATCATGTGAACCTTACTCTCATCAGTATTGGCTCAAAGTGGGAATGATATACACAATCAGTTGAATACAGAAATCTTCCTTATTAAACAGGACAGTAGAAGGAGAGGAGATTAAGTAAAGGGAGGGGGGCTGACAGAAAAAAGGGTAGACTGGGAGAGGTGGTAGACAGAAGCAAAACACTGTTGAGGAGGGAAAAGGTTAAAGGAGAGAGAGGACATATAGAAGAAAAAATAGGATGGAGGGAAATACATAGTTAGTAATCATAACTGTGAATGTGAATAGGATGAACTCTCCCATAAAATGAAAGTGGATAGCAGAGTGCTTCAAAAACCAGAATCTTACAATATGTTGTTTATAAGAAACACATTTGAAGCAGAGAGCCACACATAGAGTAAAGATAAGAGGCTGGAGCAGAATCTATTATGCTTCTGGTGAAGTTAAAAAAAATCAGGGGTAGTAATCTTGGTCTCAGATAAAGCAAAAACAAAAATAGAACTAATTAAAAGAGATAAGGAAGGAAACTACATCTTGCTAAAAGGTACCATAAACAATTAAGTAATATCAATACTAAATATATATGTTAAGTGAATTACAGTTTGATGACCAAATGAGATAGAGAACATTATGAAATGTAAAATAGATGATTTTGATTATATTAAATTAAAAAGGTTTTGCATGCAACCAAGATTAGAAGGAAAGCAGAAGGCTGGGAAACAATCTTTACAGCAAGTGTCTCTGATGAAGGCCTCATTTCTCAAACATATAGAGAACTAAGTCAAATTTGTAAGAATGCAAACCCTTCCCCAATTGATAAATGGTCAAAGGATATGAACATGCAGTTTTCAGATGAAGAAATCAAAGCTATCTATAAGCATATGAAGAAGTGCTCTAAAATTTTTTCATTAGAGAAATGCAAATTAATACAACTCTGAGGTAGTACTTCATACCTATCAGATTAGCTAATATGACAAAAAAGAAAAATGATAAATGTTGGAGAGGATATGGGAAAATTGGGACACTAATGCACTGTTGGTGGAGTTGTGAACTGATCCAACCATTCTAGAGAATAATTTGGAACTATGCCCAAAGGGCAATCAAACTGTGCATACCCTTTGATCTGGCCATACCCAAAGAGACCATAAAAAAGGGAAAAGGACCTACATGTGCAAAAATATTTATAGCAGCCCTTTTTGTGGTGGCAGAATAGTGGAAATTGAGAGGATGTTCATTAGTGGTGGAATGGCTGAACAAGCTGTGATATATGAATGTAATAGTGCAATAAGAAATGATGAACAGGCAAATTTCAGGAAAACCTGGAAAGACTTGTACAAACTGATGCAAAGTGAAATGAGCAGAACCAGGAAAACCTTATACATAGTATCAGCAACATTGTACACAGTATGATCAACTATGAATGACTCAGCACTTCTCAGCAACACAATGATCCAAGAAAAGTATAAAGGACTCACAAAGGAAAATGCTATCCAATCCAGATAAAGAACTGATTGACTCTGAATGCAGATTGAAGCATACCTTCTTCACTTTATTCTTTTTTGTGGTTTTCCTCTTTTTGTCTGTTTTTTCTTTCACAACTGTGACTAATATGGAAATGTTTTACATGATAGCACATATATAACTGATAGGAAATTATCTACCGTTTTAGGAAGAAGGGAGGGGAAGGAGAAAAATTTAGAGCTTAAAATCGTGTAAAAATGAATGCTAAAAATTGTTTTGACATGTAATTGGGAAAAAATACTATTAAAAAATTTCTCCAAGCACTAGCCCAGTTCAGATATTCTACAAAGAAAGCTTTTAATGGCATGAGTATTTCTATTCTTAACCTTCCTTAGTAAGTTAGAATTCAATTATATGTGCATGTATGTATATGTTGCATTGTAAATTAGCAAATTGGCAAAGATGACAAAAGATGGGGCTGGTCAACATTGGGGGGGTCATGGCAAGATAGGTCCCTAATGTACTGCTGGCACTTTTATGAATTGGTCTAACGTTCTGTAGAATAACTTGGAATTACGCTAAGAAAGTGACTAAAATGGACCCTTTGCTAAGCATATACCTCAATTTGGTTAAAGAAAGGAAGAAAAGTCTGGCATACATGGAAATATTTATAGCAACTCTTCTTTTTAGTAGTAAAAAACTGGAAATTAAATAGATGTATGTTGACTATGGAATGGCTAAACAAACTGGTACGTGAATGTAATGGAATATCACTGTGCCAGAATAACAACAATGCTAACGATATTAATAAATAGCATTTATATACTCAAGCTATATAAAGCCCTTTGCATAGGTTACCTCAAATGATCCTTACAATAACCCTGGAAGTCATATGCTGTTATTTCCCCTATTTTGCAAATGAGCAAACTGAGGCAGACAGAGGTCAAATGACTTTCCCAGGGTCACACAATAAGCATTAGAGGCTAGGTTTGAACTCAAGCCTTCTTGACTTCCTGTCCAACATTTTATACACCACACCACATAGCTGCTTCAAGAAATGTAATATAAAGAATCCAGAGAAACATGAGAATACATAAACTGACGCAAAGGAAACGATCCATAAAAACAAGGCATACAATGACTATAACAATGTAAATGGAAAGGTCAACAAAAAGATACTGAAACTGAGGGCTTGGTGACTACAATGACAAAGGTTGATCAAAAAAAGTTGAGAAAATGCACCTTCCTCCTTTCTCTGCAGAAGTGGAAGATGTGTGGAAAATTACATATATTCTTAGACTTGGTTCAAGTATTGGTTAGCTTTTCTTTACTAGTTTATTATTTTATTTTATTTCATATTTTATTTTTTAATGGATGGAGGAGTCTTTGGGAAGGAGCAGGAAAAGAATGATAATGGTTAGTTTAGGTTTTGCAAGACACTTATAAATAACTCATTTTATTCTCACAACAACAAAGTAATGTAGGTACTATTATTACCCACTCCCCTAGCCCCATTTTATAACTAAGGCAACTAAAACACGAGGTTAAGTGACATGCCCAGGATCCCAAAGCTAGTAGGCATCTGAAGTGGGATTTTTACTTAGGTCTTCCTGGCTCTGGGTCTAGCACTATTTTCAAAAGGAAAGGGTTGTTTTGTTTTTTAGTCAGGAAGGATACAATTTTTGTCCCGTCAGAGCATTTCCCAATAAACTCATGGAGTATTAGAGATGAAAGAGGTCTTAGAGATCATCTTGTCCATTTTACTGATGAACAGTCAGTAGCCTAAAGAAATGCAGTGGCTCGTCCAGGTCACAGCCCAGTGGCAAAACCTGAGTTATAACCAGCTTTCCTGACTCCAATTCTGGGGTTTTCCCCTCTATACATTATTCGGTAGTTTTTGAGTCATGTCCAACTTTTCATGACCGCATTTGGAGTTTTCTTGGCAGGGATACTAGAGGGGTTTGCCATTTCCTTCTCCAGTTCATTTTACACGCGAGAAACTGAGGCAAACAGGGTTAAGTGACTTGCCCAGGGTCACACAGCTAGTAAGTGTCGGAGGTCAAATTTGAACCCACAAAGATAAGTCTTTCTGACTCCAGGCCCAGCACTATCTCCACTGTGCCACCTCGTTGCCCTCAATACAATGCTGCCTCCACTCAATAAGGAAGACTCCATCCAAGGGCTCTAGCTGACAAGAAATAAACATTTCTTACAAGGTAATGAAGAACCATATCTTGCATCTCATGAAAATAAAGGTTTAGTGCAAAAAATAGACTGATAAATAAACCCAATTAAATTGTAATTGAAATAAACCACTCAACATCTGTTTCTAATGGGCTTTTCTGTTTAAATGGATGCTCTGAGTAACAGTGTTGCCATTAAGTACATCCGCAGCGTGAATTCATCATCATACCCTCTATGTTGGCTAATTTCTAATTTTTATCTTGGTGTGTCTAGAGTTGTGCTACCTGTTGTGTGCTGGCTATACTTAGTCTTTCATCATGATGTGTAACATCTTTTCTAGCTAATATTTTTTCTTTACCCTCCCAGCCAATGCTCATCACTTGGCTTCTTGGTAGTTTGTCTCTAGGAACATAATCTTCCTTTTGCTGTCTTTTCAAATTGTTACTTTTGCTTTATTAGTGCATGTATGCCACATCTCCTGTTAGTTTGTTCTTTGTCCTGAAAAGGGACTATTTTAGAATTAAGTTCAGTGAGTAGTGGCTATTTTAGAACTGCTTGGTCCTGAGCCAGGTACCATATGTGGCTTATGCCTGTAATTTCTGCTCCTGGGGAAGTTGAGGCTGCTCAATTGTTTGAGCATGAGATTTCTGAGCTGCAGTGGGCTACACATTAAATCCAGTACCAATATGGTGAGCTCTTGGGAATGGGCTTAAGTGGGGTATGGAGTGATCAAGGTGCCTACAGAGAAGTGAACTGGCCCAGGTCAGAAATGTAGTAGGTCAAAGCTCCCACCCATGCTGAGCAGTAATGGGATAGGTCCTGTGAGCAGTTGCTATGCTGTATTTCCAGTCTGGATGAGATAGAAGAGACCAAGTTTCTAAAATAAAGAGGAAAAACAAATGAACACTCTATTGGCATTAAACCAAAAAGAAAATCAACCTCCTTCTATTCCATATCATTTAAATTAACAAACATTTGATCGGTAGCCGAAAAAAAAAAGCTATTGTGCTAGGTATGTAGGGAGAGAGGGTTGGAGGTCCTTGACCTAAGGGAGCTTGCAACATGTATCTGAATTCCTGGAAGTAGATTTAAGAACTTGTAGCTTGAGTATTCTCTTGCCATAGAGATCTCTCAAGAAGGAGATACCTTTAAAGGAAACCAGGAATGAAATTTACCATCTAAACTCAATTTGTACCATATCAAATAATTACAAGAGTATGTGCTTGGAGGTAGAATTACCAGGACCTGGGCTTGAGTCCCAGCTCTGGTTCTTACCTGCATGACCCTGGACATATTGAAAATCTCTGGACTTCAGTTGTCTCATTTGTAACATAAGTGAGTAAAACTACATGATCCATAAAGTCCCTCCCTGCCCTAAATATGATTCTATGGGTGCAATAACATTTTTAAGACTCATAACCTGAAACTCCAATGTTGGGACCATTCAATACTAAACTATAAACTCCATAAGGCAGAGACCATGTATTATTTTAATCTTTTCTCTCTCCCAGCACCTAGGACAATACTATGCATAGAGCAAGTATTTATGGATGTTTGTCAAATGAAAGAAAGAATTGTATTCAATGGAACCTCTTCTGGAGGCAATGAATATTAAGATGGTTTTCCTGAAACACTAGAACACCTATGTCTATTCAAGAGCGGGCAGTGAAATGCTTAATATGGATTATTTCTAGAATTACACTGGGCATAATAATTAGATAAGAATTTGAGTAACAATTTGAAGAAGAGCTAATTTTTAAAATATGTGATGGCAGTGGTGAAGTTTAGACAATCTATTAATTAGATTTTATATTTTCTGTGAAGAAAATTTCAATAGAAAAAGCTCACATAACACCAACTGAAACATCACACTGATGTTTCCACAAATACCAGCAATCATTTTGGTGACAGAATTTAATTCATTATTATATACACCAAGGCTTTAAGCATGCCCCTTCTGTTTTTTAGAGCAGCTTCTAATAGTCACAAAGCATGACCTGGTCTACACCTACGAGAGCAAGCCATTATTGAAAGCACTCACTCGAAGGTGAAATTTGCAGTCATTGGTCTTTTGTAGGAACGATTCATAAACTTCATTGTCATCTGTGTACACACTGCATAGTATTATTTGTAAGAGTTCAGTCTCTCTCCACCTCTCACTCTGACTATTTCAATAGCCTCTTAATGGGTTGACCTCCCTCCAGTCTTTGCCCTCTCCAATCTATTTTCTGTACAGCCATCAAATTGATATTTTTAAAGCACCAGTCCGATTACATCACTCCCTTGCTCAAGAAGCTTCGCTGGCTTTCTATTACCTCAAGGATAAAATACAAACTATCCTATTGGGCATTTAAAGCTTTTTACAATCTGGCTCAAGCCTATATTTTCAGAATAATTTCACTTTGCTCTCCCTCACATATGTTATATTTCAGCCAAAGTGACCAACGCCAACTGATTGTTTCTATATGTGAGATTTCATTTTCCTCCTCCATGATTTTGTGTAGCCTTGTGCTTCTATGCTTAGGATTTTTGCTCTTCCTTTTCATCCTTAGCTCCATTGCCGCCTCTTCCGTATAGCCTCCCCGGATTCCATCAGCTGTTAGGACTCTAGAGTACCCTGCCCCGCCCTGCTGTATAGTGTTTATTCTGTGTCTCTTTTTGGTACTGATTTTTGTATGTGCTGTTTTCTTCCCCAGTAGCGTGTTCTCCTTTTATTTATTTATTTATTCTTGTCTTTGTATGCCCAGTGCCTAGCCTGATGTATACCATACAGGAGGTGCTTAATAAATGCTTGCTAAACTGGATTAACAACCGTTGCAGTCTGAAGAAAATGACTGCTCCCCTTTTCTCTAATTTCTAAATTCAGTCAGAAATAAAATCTGATGAATTAATAAGCTTAATGGCACGGTGGGAATTTGGTGGTGCCTGTTTACAGTACTGGTTTTGAACTGCTAAGAACTGACCCACATGGTAGCTAGAATGCTGTTTCCATGGCAACCAGTGAACACTGTGCTACCTTAGGAAAGGAGTTAAGCTGTGGGAGGAAACGAAGCCCATCCAACTCCGTCAAAGGTCACTGAGTTTAAGAGAGTTTGATATATTTTTCTGGCCCATCAAGGTCATTTTACCCTGATTTGAGTCTTTTAATTTGCAAGGGGTCAAAGTTGGAAGAGGTCTTAATGTATTTCACAGTACCACGTGTCCAGTGGGGAGGGCAAGATTGAAAAACTGAGCCTTGTCTCAGGGAGACAGAAGCAGAATCTTTTGAAATGTTAGTTTTACCGGAATATCAGCCTCTGAAAATCAGGCATTCCTGACCTGTGTCAGAAGCCTGACTTCTTTCCCTCTCACCCCTACCTATAAGCTTATCTTTGAGGAAAGAAAACTTTCAGGAGGGGATCAGGATCTTGATTAACTCAGCCTCTCTAGTATATCTCTTGGCAATGTCAGCACAGAGAAGGCAGAAAAGCTAAGGCACTGCTGATAATTTGAATCCTATCGAAATTACTTAGCTCTAATGTGGCCTACCCTCTCAGGAGAGAATTTACCAAAGTAGAGGGAAGATAAACCTCATAAAGGAAATGCTTATCAATTAATAAGAGGCAGGAGGAGGTATATGTGAGGCTGGTCAAATCAATACCATCACTTCCTCTTAGGTCCTGATAGAGACAAATCCAGGACCCTTCACCTATGAGCTTCAGGCATAGCAATGACTGAGGCCACCAGCCTTGCTTCCTGCCAGGTCTCACAGGCATTGTCCAGGGGAGCAGCTGCTATGGTCAATACTGCTTCTCTACGGTCAATGAAGGACAGGCAAGTCAGTCAGCCAGCCCAAGTAGCAGGGGAACCCACATAATGTGAGAGTAAGTAGCATGTGCCAGGTAGGACAAACTACCACACCATGACTTAGGTGGAAGCAGCCCAGAAGCCTGGAGGGAATGGCAAAGCCCTTTAGGTCACCATCCCTGCAACAAGAGAGGCTAGACAGCAACTCCTGTAGACTGGACCACCATCCCTGCCACAACCAACACGAACCTGCTAAACAAGTGCCACCTAAGGGCAGGCAAACCAGCCTAATGCGGAACCCTGTGGGAGAGCCAGAAGGGCTACCACTACCACACTGACCATCACCAACCCTAAGACTCAGATGGAGGCAGTTCAGGATCTAGGAAAGAGCAGAGCTTCCCAGGCCACTGGTCCAATTTCCAGCCTGATCTCTACCAGTGTTAGGGGAAATAATCCCTACAGGGTTGTAAATCCTATTTCCTAAGTAGCCACTGCCTCTAAAGACCCAGGAGAAAGGGTCTTGATGCCATCGTGTCAAAATCTTTGGAACTGTCGAATGATTTGACCATAGATCTGGATATGTTTGGATCAACAGAAATGGCACTGAAAAAGATGCTATACTCTCTGTTCTGCTGGTGCACATTAAGTGTAATTGGGCCTTTCCATCTGCTCTGTTGTTGAACCTTTCTGTATGTATTCTCTTCATATTAGAAAGTGAGGTTCTTGACAGCAGGGTCCATCTTGCTTTCCTCTTTGTATTCTCAACACTTAGCACATTATTTGGTACATGTAAGTGCTTAATAAATGCTTTTTCACTTATGCATTAAATAGCAGGGAACAAAAGAAAAAAATAAACTAGCTTATAGTTTATGCTTGTTTTTAGTCATTCAGGCATTTTTCTTTATAAATGAGCTAATATTGCAGATAGAATGGTTAAACAGCCCCACACTCCTCCCACCCCGAGTGTATCTTGTAATCATTATCCCAGTTCTGTCAACCATCTGGGAGCTAGGGAAGGCCAACTGAAAGGTTTAAGGTCAAAAGAGGAAGAAGGTCAGGCTGTGGGAGAAGCCCTGCTAGAAAAAGCATTTGGAGATAGGCTCAGGGAAAGTCAGAGTAGGGGCCTAGGCCTCATGATCTTGAGGCCACACAGCCCCCAGAGAGGATTGGGCAAGAATTCTAGTAGAGAGCAAGAAGATGGAGAAACCAAATTCCCCATAAAGGGAATGGGGTGACCTTACAGCCCACCACTTAATTTACTTAAGAGTAATCAACCAACGATTCATGAGCTGGAACAGGGTTATTGAGAGGGGAGAAGAAATCTGCAAGATTCTTACAGCCGCATACTCCATAGGAAAAATTTTTGTTAGATAGGGAAGGGTCTTCTTGTCTAAGGAGTTGGGGGTGGGGTGTGTGAAGACAGGACTTCCATACGTCAATACTGAGTGAATATAGGATGAACAATGTGACATAAGCTCCTTGTAGGCCCAGGAGAAGGATTTCTGGGTGGGCATGGGTTGGGGGATAGGAGAGGCCAAGAGGTGATACTGTTGACAGCCTGAGTCACCACACCTGGGTCAAAGGCTGGAAAAATCTATCCTTTGAGAAAGCTTGATACATTTTTCTGAGCCGGCAAGGCTCTTGAGACACCTAGCAGCCTTGCTGAGACAAAGTCATCAGCAAGAAATCTAAAACTTGGTGTAGTATTCAACCTAGATAGGAATACTGGATTGATAGATATTGGGAACAAGGTTTAGAAAAGGAGTTCTTAATCTGGGGTTCATGGATGTATTTCAGGGGTTCTATGAACTTTGATGGGTAAAAAAATTGCACCTTTATTTTCATTAACCTCCATCTGAAATTTAGCATTTCCTCAAATTATTTATCTAAAAATAATTAAGCTGAGAGGGTGAGAGGGATTTAACAAAATTGCCGAAGAGGGGAAGATGTCCCATAAAACACACACACGCATACACACACATACACACACACCCCTAATCTAGAAAAAGAAAGTCAGGCAAAAGACAGAAAATAAGAAAGATCAAGACCTAATTCCAGGTATATTTAAATTTAAAAAATAGCTGATGAAACCTCTATAAACTACAAAAAAGTCTTTTTAAAAAGTTATAATCCACAATCTGCTATCTTGTAGTGGAACAGTAAGAAGATGTTATGTTGGGAATGAGGAGATAAGGTCTTAGATTCCAGCTGTTCCACTTACTCATTGTGTGACCTTGGACATGTCATATAATTGTTGGCCTATGTTTCTTCATCTAGTGGATAATAATATTTGGGTGATAAGATTGTCATTTAGATGATAGGAACCCCATGAAATATGAATAATGCTTATTCTATCTCCTGCTAGGGTTCTAGTCCATCCTCCACTCCCTTATATGGGGCAATGAATAGGAATGTCACATCTGGAGTTAGGAAGACTCAAGTTCAAATGTGACCTCAAACATGTACTATCTGTATGACCTTGAATGAGTCACTTAACTTCCGTTTGCCTCAGTTTCTTCACCTGGAAAGTAGGGATAATAATAGCATCTACCTCCTGCGGTTGTGGTGAGGACCAAACGAGATGATCATTGTAAAGAGCTTAGCACAGTGCCTGGCACATAGTAAGTGTTATATAAATGCTGGTCATTATTATTAGCTGGTTATCCTCTTCCTATGGTGTGGATCTGACAATGTCACTTATCCCTTCCTTTGCCCCCCCATTCCATTCAGTAAATTCCAGTGGCTCCCTCTCGCCACCAGGATCAAACATAAAACCGTCTGTTTTTCTTTTAATGCCCTTCATAATCTGGCCCCTTTCCTCCCTTCCATGGAGTCTATGATCCAATAACCCTGGATTCCTTGCTGTTCCTGGAACACAAGCTTCTGTCTCCTGATGCTGCACATTTTCCCTGGCTCTTTCTCATGCCTGGTATGCTTTCCCTCCTCATTCTACTTCGTGGTTTTCCTGGTTTCTGCTCATTTCAAAACCTGCCTTCTGCAAGAGACATTGTTGGTTGGTTCTCCCTAATATTAGTGCCTTTCCTCTAAGAACATGCCCAGATCATCCTGTATGTGTCTTGTCTGGACGTAGTTGTTTGTGCATTGTATTTCCTGTTAGATTGTGAGCTTGTATGTAGATCGAGGGCATGGGTTGTTTTTGCCTTTATTTGTATCCTCAGCATTTAGAACAGTTCCTGGCTCATTGTAGGTACTTATTGCAATGCGTGTTGACTTATAAATCTTAAGGAACTTTATAACGTGAGGTTGTTATGAATACTTAGGAGCAAAACTATTTTAAAAAATAAATTCTTGAATATTATTTTACAAGAATATTGCAAAGGGAAAAGGAGAAAAGGCCTTAATCTCTTGCCCCCAGGCTAAACGTGATGGTAGAAACTGGGACCAGAAAGATGAGATGGTGGCAATGATCAATCAGATAGAAAACGTGCTGATCTGTGCCCTGGGACTTGCAGGTGGCAGAAAAATGGGGTCATGAGAAGTGGTAGGCCCAGAAAACCAGAAAAATCACTTTTTTATTGAATTTTTTGGGGGGCTTGCTAAGGAAAACAAAGTAACTTGCTCTGATATAGTAAAATGGATTCCATCCTGTATCTCAGTCACTCTCTGGTAGAGAGGTCCACTAACTTTTTAAGGCTATTTAGGAACCATTTGAAACAGATAAAACCCTTTGTGAAATCTGTGAGTGTTCTGTCATTGCAGATAACGTACCCTTTGAAACAGCTGACTTTTTGGCCACTGCTCTCATCACTTGCTTAGAGCAGACTCCTGCCTTGCTATCCCCTGTTGCCCATTTATCATTTGCATTCAGTCCTGGCATAGACTTTCCAGTGTTCTCTGATGTTTTATACATGAACTTCACTTCATCAGCTGGTGATGTTAATGAAAGCTGTCACACTGCTTGGGAGATCTCTTGTCCATGTGTTGTTGACATCCTTTTTCCCTCCCGGAATGCTAAATGCAGTCAATTGTACATCATCAGTGTGGATGATGCTTCAGATCTTAGCCATGGGAAAGCCAATATTTTTGCTCCATAATAATCCTCGAAGAGTTCAGAGAATAAAATGGGATTTGTTCCTGTGACAAAGCTTTCATATTCAAAGGCATGCCAAGGCATTTTAGGAGTCCCAGACAAAAGCCTCATTAATTTTTAGTACTGGTTGCTAATGGGGGTCCCACTGCTATAAAGAACTCCAAAATGGCAATAGGGTCAAAACCCCAAATTTTTAAAAACACAGAAAGAGGAGATTTTTTAGCTTAACTTGTTGATGAACAGAAGCATTCCTGGGAGAGGTAGACACATTTCATTTGGAAGAATTGTTCATGTTACAAGGCAGAAAAATATAAAGTATGTCTTCATTCTATCTCACTTGTGTCATTATTCTAGGTCCCCCAAAACTTTCAGAAAATCTGAGGTCCTGCACATTTACCCAAATGGTTTGTCTACAGGCTGAACTGAAATCCCCTGGACAAGTAACTTGTAGTTTTTTGTACTCTTTGAAGACATGAGGTAGCATCAGAGACCTGTCACTTGGGTACTTTCTAGAGCCTTGGGAATTAAGTCAACTTTCTTCATTGATACTGCGTAATCAAGGGTGGGGAATCTGTAGCCTAGAGGCCATAGATAAGGGGACTTGTTCTGTGAAGTTTGGATTCAATCAAAGAGCCACACTGAGGACCTAGAGGTCCATGTGTGGCCTTGAGGCCGCAGGTCCCACACCCCTGGAACCCAATCTGAATCTTTCTCTCAATGCTGCTGAAAATTTGGTTTGATTATTCTCATCCATGTTTTGTGTGGTTATTCTACAGATCTAGTTTGTTTGCTGGGAACTAAAGAATAGTTCTGCCAACTAATGCTGTGCAGTCAGTCATCTCTTGATCATTCATGGGATCAGGGGGGCACGAACAGCACATGTAAACACTAAAGATAATCCGGCAGTTTTTATTTATTCTACCATGGTTTTCAACCTCTCCCTTCATATTTCAATTTGATAAAATTATTTTGGACAACTGTGCACAAAGTACTCTGGTGGCTGTTTGGTTAGTCACCAAGATTCAAAAGATACACACTTTGCATTAAGGTAATTAGAATCTTGTGATGAGTGGGAATGACAAGTAGAGAAATTATATCAAGCAATACAGCATAAAAATGCCATGACAGAGCTACAGAGTGCTATTAGGGTTAAGAAGAGAGATGAAATCTAGTTGAAGGAATCTGCAAAGGCTTCAATAAATCTGTGATATAATAGCAAGAAAAACAAACCTGGAGCTAGAAAACCTGGGTTCAACTCTGGACTCTAATATTTACCAGATATATGGCTTTAGGCAAGTCACCTAACCCCTCAGCCTCAGGTTCTTCATCTTTAAAATGAGGATAATGTTATTTCCACTCATAGGGGGAGTGTAAGAATCAAATGGAGTAAATCGTATATTGTTTCATATCCCATAAAGCATCATATAAAATGTTATTTAAAATTATCATTATTAATATGAACTCAGTGTTGTCACCATACGAGACCTGGATTTTGGCAGGAAAGGCTCTACCATTCTTGCCTCCTGATTCAGTTTTGTGTCAGCCATTCCCCAAATGACTTTCTGGGTTTTTACCATTAAAAAACTGAATTTTTCGTTTTCTCTATTCTTTAAACCACAGAGCCCTTGCAAAGTCTTCTCTTCTGCATTTCCCCTTTTCTCTGCAAGGAACATTCTTCTTTCGTGTTTTGAAAGAGAAGTGTTTGTACAAAGCATTATAGGGAAAAAATAGAAGTTATATGTGAAAATTGGTGTGTATATGTGTGTCTGTTACAGTAACAGAAGAAATAAATGAAAGCTTTATATGTGGCAAAGTTCTTACAATTTAATGCTTGTCCTAAGCATCAATTATAGAGCAGTGGGCATACCATTCTTAGTTTCCTATTTCCTCTATTTAAGACACAGACTAGGACTTAAAGTAAATCTTACCTTGTTAGTTCAGAACTAGCTCTCACGTTCTTTCATCTTGTCAGTCTAAGCCTTAATATAGGTGTAGGATTCTAGGGTGTGGGTGGATCCTTTCTAATAGAGCCCACTACCTTGGCCATTTCTTGGTATGATTCTCTCTTGATCTACTTATCTTGACCCAGTAAAATCTTCTTGTTCAATCTTTCACACTGTTACTTTACTTTTATCTAGAAATTTATCCTATCAGACTCCTAGGGAAATCATTTTTTCTCTTGCCTTTCCTAGACTTAGGTCCAAAGATTTGGAGGTAGAAAGGACCTCAGAGCAGCTCTCTTCTTTGCTTCCACTTGAAGAAAATTCTACCAGTTAATTCTTCCTGAATGAATTGTCTCCTGATGGTGAAATCATCATTCTTCTCATACCTTAAGGAGGCCTTGGGCCCCCACTAGTCGTTTTTGGGCCTGTGTTTCCACATGTTACATAGTTTGACCTTTTTTTCTTCTAGTTAAATTCCTATGGCCTCTTCCTACTCTATCCAGTGACCAATATGCATCCTAGCTTGGATGTTATCTTGACAATGGGTCCTAAAGTATATGGACATTGGAGAGTTTTCCAAATTCTTAGCTATGGTTTACTTCTATATTTCAGAGTCCATGGTCTATAGGCTCTCAGTCCTCCCTCGGGTGGTAGATGTTGAGAATTACATATTTTAAGAATTAATACGAATAGGGGCATACAAAGGTATCGATATTCTCACTGTTTCACATTGACCAGGGATTTAAGCATGAGAGATGAGTGTTCAAGGAAGGGTAAGATTCCAACAAACAGTGTGGGAAACAGGAGGACAGATATTCTAGGAAGAGAGAATACTATCAAAAGAGATATAAAGGTGAGAAATGCAGAACATGTTTGAGAAATAGAGAATAGTCCAGCATTGGTAGGGTACATGGTATGTATCAGGGAGTAAGTAGGTTATAGCAATAACCTTGGTGCCATGTTGTAGAGGGCTTTGAAAGCTGGTCTGTGAAGCTTGGACTTGATTCAGCTGTCAATGAAAATTTTTGAATGGGGAAGGGCATGATAATATGATTCTCTTATGAAATTCAATCTGACAATGGTACTTGGAATGATAATTGAAAATGTAGAAACTAGTTAAAAGGCTATTGTAGTTGTCCAGAAGAGAGAATGCTGGAATAGATGAGTGAGAGAAATTTGAAGGCAGAATCAATAAAACTATAATCCACACATTTATTAAGCACCTACCTTGAGAAGGTCAAATAAAATAGGTGTACTTTATCTCCCCTCACTCTCTTCTCAACTCCTTACTAGCCTACCTCACTGAAATTGCTCTCTCTGAAGTTACCAGATAATTGCCAAACCCAATAGCCTTTTCTCAATCCTCGTTCTTCTTGACATCTCTATAGGCTTTGTTACTGCCGATCAGCTTCTTTTCCTTGACACTCTCTTTTCTCTAGGTTTTAATGACACTACTTTCTCCTGGTTCTCTTCCTACCCATCTGACTGATTCTTCTTGGTCTCCATTGCTAGATCCTCGTCCAGGTTACATCCTCTAACTGTATGTGTCCCACAGGGTTCTGTCCTGGACCTTTTTCTCTTCTCATTCTATACTACTACTTGGTGATCTCATCAGCTCCCATAAATTTAATTATCATCTTCGTGTTGATGATTCTCAAATCTACTTATCCTGTCCTAACCTGACAGCTGGCCTCCAGTCTTACATGTCTAATTACCTTTCATACAACTGAAATTGGATATCCAGCAGACATCTTAAACTTTAACATGTACACTATCTTCTTAAATTCTCCACATCCTCCAAAACTACCACCACGATTACCATCAACAACAAGGACAAACAAACCAAACCAAAACTTCCCCATTACTGTCAAGGGCACCACCTTCCTCCCAGTCCCCTAGGATAGCAACCTAGGTGTCATTCTTGATTCCTCATTATCTCTTCCCACCTCCCCTGTATCCATTCTGTTGCTAAGGCTTATTGATTTTACTTCTGCAATATCTCTCGAACATACTCCCTTTTGTCCCTTTATAGTACCACCATTCTGGTGCAAGTCTTCATCATGCCTGGACTACTACAATAGCCTGCTGGTGGCTTTGCCCTCCTCAGGTCTCTCCTCACTCCAATCCATCCTCCATTCAGCCACCAAAGTTATTCTCCTAAACCACAGGTCCAGCCGTGCCATCCCCCCCCGCCCCAGTCATTAAACTCCAGTGGTTCCTTATCACCTCCAGGTTCAAACATAATCTTCTGTTTGACATTCATAATCTAGCATTTCCCTCAATCTCTTCAGTCTTCTTACACCTCAGTCCCCACCACATACTCTTGAATTCAGTGACATCAGCCCCTTTGCTGTTCCACAAACAATATGCTCCATATTTTGGCTCCAGAAGTTTTGTCTGGCTGTCCCCCATTCCTGGAATGTTCCCCCTTCTCATGTCTGCCTCCTGGTTTCTTTGGTTTCAGGTCTTAATTAAAGTCCTATCTTCTTCTACAGGAAGCCTTTCCTAACACCTCCAATCTTACTGCCTTCCCTTTTCACAATAACTGTACTATTTATTCTGTATATAGCTTGTTTGTACAACTTTGTTTGTTGTCTTTTCCATTAGATTATAAAGTCCATGAGGGCAGAAACTGTCGTCTGACTCTTTTTGTATTCCCAGCTTTAAGCACAGTGCCTTGCTTAATAAGTGTTTATTGACTTGACTACATTGTGTAAGACACTATGCTAAGGACAAAGACAAAAGGCTGAGGAGTTTGTAGTTGAGATGAAGGATAGTAGAGAGCCACTGAAAACACTTGAGCAGGTGACAGGTTGAGAATCATGTTTTAGGACTATTAATTTGATGGTTGTTTGGGGAATAGATTAAGGACTTTTATAATCTGATGGAGAATGAAATGAGCAGAACCAGCTCACAAATTTGTACCATAGCAACACTGTGAAGATAACAAACTTTGAAAGTTGTAAGAACTATGAGCAATCCAATGACTGCGTATAGTTCTAAAAGACCAATGATGAAACATAGTATTCACCTCTTGACAGAGGGATAGATTTAGGATGAAAAACAAAGTGTGAGTGTGTGTGTGTGTGTGTGTGTGTGTGTGTGTGTGTGTGTGTGTGTGTGTATGTGTATTACAGCCAATGATGGAATTTGTTTTCTTTGACTATGCATATCTGTTATAAGTTGCTTATTTGTCTTTTCCTTTTTTCTTTTTCTCTTTTTTCCCCAAGGAAGTAAGAGTGGGAAGGAAAGAAAAAAAGATTTTGTTCATTAAATGGAGGGTACTGCATATATGAAATCTGAATGTACTTTCAGATGAAGTCACTATATAATTAGTTTTACTTAATTGCCTTACTTTGTTACAAGAGACTTCTCATAGAGTAGGGGTAATCTGTAAATGTAATGCAAAGACAAAGCATATCAATACAACTTAAAAAAGAAAGACCAGAAAGATAATAGAGAGGTGGTAGTTTAGAAGAAGGAACAGAAAGAGATTATTGTACAGTCAGATGATGATAGATTAATATAATTCCTAAAGGAATGTATAGAAAGAAAGAAATGTGAGAGATGATGCAAAGAATCCATAACTCTCTGAAATTGATTAGAAATGTTTGGGGTGAGAGGGAACACTGAAGGATCAGTTCTCAAGTGTGAATTGAATGATTGTGGTACTCTCAAAAGAAAAAGGAAAGTTTGGGGAAGGATCAGGTAGAAGGACAATGAGTTCTAATTTTGATGTGTAAAACTGAGATACCAACGGTACAGCAAGGAGTAGGTATCTAGTAGGTAGTTGATGATATGGGAATGGAATTCAGGAGGAAGAAAGTAGGGTTGCAAGGGAATTGAGGGAATTAGGACAGCAAGTGGTTAATTGTAGGAACTGAGTAAACCACACTGACTCTACCTTGTGACTTATTTCTGGAGTTAGCTCAGTTCCCTTTCTATTAAATTATGGGTCTAGTCTAAATTTTCTCTTGTGAGAAAACTTTATTCAGTTGTGGGAATTGGAAAAACCATATCATTATATTGTTTGAACCCAGCCCACATAGCTGGAAAGGTGGAACACCTCTATCTATTGCTTAGAGAACCTCAACTAAGGACCTAGGTCATGTTGACCAGAAACCTGGTAAGATCTGAAGATCGATGCAAGGAGTTTTCTCACAATTATACATCTCAAGCAACCCACATGTCTTATCTGAAAACTTCAGTTATTGTTTCCATGTTTCTTTGATTGAATACAGACACTTTGGGGAATGGGATACCTCCTTTCCTGATTTCAAGGAATTGTACTTGTTTGCTCTTCCTCTTCCAACTTGAAAACTCTTTAATCTTTCCTCCAATTAAAAATCAGATTACCTAGTGTTATATCCTGGTTAATTGTTTTCTTTTAATTAATTTGTCTTATTTGATTAATTGTTTTTAATATATGAAAGTCTGCCTCCCTCTATTTGGGGTCTAGTGCCAAAGCTGAGGACGGCTATGGGTTCCAATTTGTTAGCCAAGTGGCACGCATTGATTAATAAATTGAAATGTTTGGAAGTTTGAAACTTTGTTTCCTCTATTGTTTCATCTTTTACCCACCACAGCTGTATATACAGGTTTGGAAATTATTTGCATAGAAACAAATTAATTTAAGGGAACTGAATCTTTTTGAAATTTCCATACTTAGTAGACTGAACATATATTATAACCAAAGCACAGGGTTAAGCAATTAAGAGATATCATCAGCAAACTTAGAAGGAATAGTTTCTGTTGAATAGTAGAGTTTTAAACCTAATTCTAAGAGGTTGAGAAGTGAATGGAAAGACAAGAAACTGAGGCATTGATTATAAATTACTTTTTCTGTGATTCTGGCTGTGAACAGGAGAGAAGGAGATAAAGGATCATACTGGGAGGTGGTGACAGATTTTGAAGTTTTTATTTAAAGCATTAGACTTGTGCATATTTGTAGGCAGCAGGGAAGCAAGATATGGAGAGATTAAAAGCAAAAGATGAGAGAAAATACAAAATAAATATAAAAGTAAATATGAGATAATTTTAGGGGGTCATTATCACCTAGGGAGCAGGAGAAGCCGAAGCTATATATAGTAAGAGGCAATTAAGCTAGGATTTGACAGAAGTTAGGACTTTATGAGGTGACAACGAGAAGGAAGAATATGGAAATGGATTGTATTAAAGCCATAAAAAGAGGTATTAAACTTGGAGAGAAGAGTCACATCTCTGCAGTAAAGTAAGACTGAGGTAAGATGTAACCTCTATATGTGGCAATAAGCTTTGGAGCAGCTGGTTCTTGGGTAAGGAGGAATCCAAGGCAGTTAGGTGGCACAGTGGATAGAGTCCTAGGTTTGGAGTCAGGAAGACTCATCTTTGTAAGTTCAAATCCAGCCTCAGACACTTACTAGCTGTGGGACCCTGGGCAAGTCACTTAATCCTGTTTGCCTCAGTTCCCTCACATGTAAAATGGGCTGGAAAAGGAAATAGCAAACCACTCTAGTACTTCTTCCAAGAAAACCTCAAATGGGGTCTCAAAGGGTCAGACACAACTGAACAGCAACAACAAGGAGGGATCCCAACTCAGGCACAAAGAGGGGTGTTTTACCCATATTCGGGTCATGGTAGCTCTTTTCTCCACATTCCTGACTAAGCAAACATACAAGTTCCACTTGATTCCTAGATGACTGACATTGAAACAGAATGGATATTGGAGGATAAGGGAGACAGGTGATTCAAAGACAACTTTAAGATTCTGAGCTGACGTTATCATTGTTGCTAATAATAGGAAAACGAGGTCCTTAGTATTAATAGGGAACTGAAGAATATGTATAGTGCTTTAAAGTTTACCAAGCACTTCATACAGATTGTCTCATTGGAGCCTCACAATACCCTAGGTGGGTATTATGATTCTCATTTTACAGGTGAGGAAAAGGTCAGAGAGTTTAAATGACTTGATTATGATCACACTGACAGAGATAAATGTAAGATTTGCACCCGGGGCTTCTTGACTCCAAGTCTAGTACTCTTTACATTAGGCAAACACTTTATATTGAGAGAGAGATTAAGATGGTCCCTAACCAAAGACCACACATAGTGACTAGGAAGTTTCTTAGCATGATCTATAAGCCAGTGCATGCTCAGTTTGAGTTAAGGTACAAGGGTCATGACTGTACAAGGTAGACTGTTTCAGGGTAAGTCAAGGTATATTTCAGGAATATAAAGTATTTGGTATCCTCCAGCAGCACCAAACCCAACAGCTATGCATTTCCTCTGTCTCCAGATTCCTAGTTCTTAGGTGACATGACAGGTACTGTATATAGATGACCAGGAATATATGTAGCAGTGAGGACTACTAGCCCAAGGGCCAAGAGATCCAATCTCCCACCTCACCCTCCACCCATTCCGCAGACATGTATATATATATGTATACATATATGTATATATATACATATACATATATATTAAATAAAATATGTATTTAATAAAATACATGTATTTCAACAAACATACATATTTTATGTCCCCTAGGACCCAAGTAGAAATAAATCAACCTAACTTGGCTTTTTCATAGAGGTTAGCTCTCACAGGGTAGAGGAGAATAATTAAACTTATGCTCTGGGCTTGGGGTTTTATCCTATTTACAAAATGGAATCATCCCTCTTGGCACAGGGCACCTGAGAAATGGATAGAAGAAATTATCCATATTTGTCCCCTTTCCAGTGGGAAAGCCTAGAAAGAGAGAAAGTAATTCCTGGGGAAAAGAAACTCAAGAAACTCAAAACCAAACACATAAAGATGCAACTCTTGCCTAGAGGGTCAGTCAGAGAAGGAATCTGGACATTTCCAGCTAATTTATAAGCAAACAATATAATTACTCCCCACTACAAAGGTCACTGATGATTTCCAGGAACAACTTTAGTAGATTGGTAGTGGTGGGTAAGGGGGGTGAAACCAGACTGCAAGGGGTTAAGTAATAAGTATGTGGTAAGACAGAGACTTCTCTTTTGATACATGGAAATGGAAGGAAAGAAGCTACAGAATTGGCAGCTTGAGGGTAGAGTTTTTTTGGTTTTGTTTTGTTTAGATTGAACTAAACATGTATACAGGCAGAGAAGATAGCAGTAGAAGAGTAAGAGACTGAAGATATGAGACAGATTGGTGGTGAAAATAATTGATGGGGCAAGGTCTTGCAAGAGGCAGGATGACTTAGAATTAAGAATAAAAGGAGAGAGTTTAGTCATTTAGGGAAGGACACATTATCCTCAAAAATAGGAGTGAAGGGTGAGAGTGAAGATGCAGAGATTTTGAAAGAAGAGGGCAAGTATTAGTTCATATCAGATGGACTCAATCTTTTCAGTAAAGTGATAGGTGAGGCCAACTCATAAAAGCAGAGGGGACAAAGTGGTGACATTGATGTGGGAATAGACAGTCTTTGGAATGGTTGCTTTCGAGTAGAATATAAAAAAAGATTCACAAAGACTACATGGAATATTCCGAAGGGAATCAGCTAGGGGTGGGAAGGGGCAGAGAGCAGAGGTCAAAACCTGAGTGAGTTTGACTACTCAGAATCATAGAAAGAGAATCGAAAATCATAAAATAGAAAATCTTGGAAAATCATAACAATAAAAGAACCTCAAGATAATAACTATATTATATTTTCAATCATATATAACTAAGCCCCTCATTGTACAGATAAGAAAACTGGGGCTCTGAGAGAAGTGACTCACACAAAGTTAAACAAATACTGGCAGAGTTAGACAAAAGCTCAGACATCTGTACTTCTGTCATTATTTCTCTCAGATAATTCTAAAAGTCCTTTTAACATATAAAGATTCTAGTTTTTCCTATTTGCTCACCACCTGTGTTGGCTTGACTCACCTCCCTACTCAAGTTGGATCTAGCCATTTCTGCAATGCTTTTGATTTTCAACCTTTTCCACTTCAGCACCCAATACTGAGTGATGCTCGCTGTCTGATTTTTCTACTCTCACTCTCAGGCTGAAGAACATTGATGGAGAAAAATCAGTTGTGATGACTGGATTCCATACAAATTCATACTACTTACCCTAAACTGAGCTCTCAAGGCTGCTCATTTTATAGAGGTGCTAATGACCAGTAAAATTATCAAAGGACATGAATGCCAACTGAGAGAAACAAACAGACTGAATTATTTATGAACTGAACCATCTGCTTAGTTTAGTTCTTTACCCATAAACTTTTTGGAATAAAATTTTGGACATAATTATTGAATAAGTCTCATATGAAGTCTTGAATTTTCAAAAAAGTCCCAAATCATTATTTGTGGAAAATTCTATTTAGCCTAAAATATTTGTCTTGGTTCTGTTCACATTTTATCAATAACATTTCTTCTTTTTACCTTTTTCAACAACTCCTAGATTTTCAGAACACCTCCTTAGGAAAATGTAAACATCCGTCCCTGTTATGGACTGCTTCCCCTAAAATTCTATGTGTTAGGTATGGGAGACAAGTACCTGTAGAGACACTGGTGATGCATGAACAAACTTGGGGTCCAATCTATCATTGTGGGCACTTAACATCAGTTATTGTAACTGACTATAGCACTTAGTGCAAGACCTTGTATATAGTCAGCATGTAATAAATATTTGCTGAATTAAATTGACTCAGGTCCTGTTGGCAGCTCCCTTCAATAGCACACAGATAGATAAAGGCAGTCTACAGAGATCTCACTCTCTGGGGACACAAGTGGGCAAGATTCACCTTACCTGGTGTGACACGGGCAGAAAGCCTTCATAAAGAAACTTATCACTCATACAAGGGGCAAGAATGTTACAGGACACCAATTTAATTTAATAAACAAGTTTTACAGATCTGTGTGCTGAACAGTGGGCCAGGGATGATGTGAAATTCAAATGAGGTATGATCATTGATCCCCTAAACTTACAGTCTCTAGGAAAATATGATTCATGTAAAAATGACAGTAACTATGGGATGTTTAACAACTGGCTATCTGAAAATGCACAGTATACCTTTAAGTTAAACTTGCATTATTTACATTTTCCATCTTTTGAGTCTAGAGAGCCAACAAAACAATGAATCAAGCCCTGATCTGTAGCATTTGCTGAGGTTTAAATGCTCACACTGAAAATTTTACAATTACCCTCAAGAGCCAGTCTGAGCTGGCTCCAGCATACCCCTGACAATAATACAAAGTAAAGCATCATAAATGTGTGAAAAATTCAAACGAAGATGTTTTCTCACATCCTGTCTTGACATAATGACCTATCTGGTCTAATAAATACCAATGGGTTTCCATGATCATGATGCTGTCTCATGCTTACCTCCCCAGTCACTGCCTGGAAGCTGTAATTCAGGGCAGCTGCAACCAAGCAGTTGGTAAATATTTTGCTTGTACTTGCTTGCTGGTTTATGTTGTTGTGGTGGTAGGTGTGACTACAAAGGTACACTTCCTTCAATGCTTCAGCGGTTCTGTGAGCTCAGTGATGTGTATACTTCCTCCAGTGGTACAAGATAAAATCCATTATCAAACCCTTTTCATTCTATGAGACTTATGTCCATTCTCTACCATAAAGCATACCTAGAAGAAGTACCTAGTGGGCTTTCCAAACGGACATCATAATTTAGACAATATATCTTGCTGTGTTGATAGTTGGACCAACCTCTTGTTCAAGTATAGTCTCACTGAGAAAGCCCTATGGTATTCAATCAACAAAGTAGCCTCAAATCCAAACACCTGGAGAGTCTCATCAACTACAAGAAATCATTCATCCATTTATATTCTGAACAGGACATCATCCTCAGTGAGAGTGACAAACACCATTGTTTAGCATCCATGCCTATATTTTCTTGTATTATACCTTGTTAAGTAATAGTCAGAGAATCACTGGATAGAGTTATTTCTCTGGTTGCATTTATCAAGGAATATTGTATGATATTAACATAATCATGGGAGACATCTTAGTAAGGAAGATACTTGTACTCTGTGCTTTGCTCTGTTGAGTCCAAAAATTAAAAAAAAAGCCATATAAGCCAATAAGATCTTGAAATTCTTTGCGTCTTTCAAGGAACCTGGGTGTCTATAAAGATGTAGTCTGCTGCAGAAAATAATTTGAAAATGGCTGCATGACAGAATGCTGTATATACTTTTGGTTTGTTTTGATTAATTAGGTTTTATGTTGTTGATGTTCTAAGGAATGGATTCTATGGAAGAGGGAGGTATTTTGAAGTGACAACAATATATTAAAAAAGGTATTAATAAAAGATACAAAAGACTCTTGGTTCTCATCTCATGTTTTCATCATGGATATTTTTAATATGTATTTAGATGATTCTCCTACAGGTTCTACAAAATCATGAAGAAGGAGGCTATGACTTGGTAATTACTGTTGTCCTCTTGATTGCTACAGACATCTTTTCGAAAGAAAATCAAAGTGGAAAACAAAGAAAATGAAATGTATATGTGATTTTATTGGAGGTACTGCCTCCAATACAGGGTGTTCCAAGAGGCTCAGTTTAGTTTTAAGCTATGGAAGCTCAAAATCGCATTAAGACTTTGGGTACATTCTGTATGTGTATTTTTTCTCTACTAAATTTCATCTGGATCTGGGTATCTAGATATTTTCACATCTCATATTGGCACATCTTGGAGAATGGAGGTTTCAGTCAGAAAATTAGTGGAGACACAAGGACAGGGCAAAACCATGAGCAACCTTTGACAGTAGCAGCCTTTAGGCTCTTCTTTAGGACATGCATTCCTAGCTTGTATTTTCAACTAGCAGTTGGCTGTCTCTAACCCTACTTTGCCCTCTTTGCTGCCATTTACCTCAGGCCATAGTGAGGAAAGTCTGTGAAAAGAACAGCTCACATACAAAAAGACCGAAGCCCTGCCTTTGGGTGAAGGCTATATTCTGTACTGACTTATTTTCCCCTTCTCCAGATGTATGTATGTATGTATGCATTTTGGTTAAGATCTTAAAAATCCTCAAGCAATTTCTTTCACATGGGGAATTTAAGGAATTATCTATGAATGAGTCAGCCTTGGAGTTACCATGGCAATGATTCTCATCACTTAAGGGTTAGTAGCCTTGTGCTATTACCACTTCAGTTTCAGAAGGCTTTGAAGTTCTGATCACATTTAAATATTCATAATGTTAAATATGGATATCCTGATTTTGCAGCTTTACATGGCTTGAGATCCTTTCCCGAATCTATAAATAGAGATTTTACATTGAGTCTGTTCCTTCCCCAACATAAAAGGGAAAGCCACAAAATTTTGTGCTCACAGGGAGTTTGAATCAAAATCACGAGTCTCTAAGATTGTCCTTTATATTTGCAGAAGATGGTCCCAGAGGGGATCACTAGCCCTAGGTGCCATGTGTACATCTGAAGAAATTGCCAATCTTTTCCACACTGCTCACACATTTAAGACAACCCAATAGTAAGCAGCCACAATTGGCAGGATTTTTAACTGTATAACACTGAATTTATGTAAAGCCTACATAGCCCAGTCAAACTGAAAAAAGTAGTAATTTACCATGAGCCAAGGCTCATGAAAGTGAATTATTTTCAAAATGGTTGTCTTGTACCCTGATCAAGATGTATGCCACCCCAGATGGAGGCTGACATTCTTTTCAATGCTCTTGTTCAAATAATTACCCTAATTTTGATTCCCATTTAATAAATTGCTCTGCTTACTGCTAGTCTTTTCCCCTTCTCCTACATTTTAAAAAAATCCTCCTTTGCAGTGTTCTGAGAGTGCATCTTATAGTGAGGTTCCCCCTTTCCTAATTGTCTCCTCTACTAGAATGTGAACTATTTGAGCACGGTGACTGTCTGGACTTCCCTATTTGTATTCCTAGTGCTTAGGAGAATACTTTGCCCATAGTAAGCATTTAATAAGTGCTTTTTTATTCATTCCCCATGTAGTGATCGACTGGGCAAGCCATTATTATTCATTACCTAGACATGTGCAGTCTGAGGGAGCTGGATAGCAGACTGCATTGCTCATTGCTTCAGGCCTCCTATCTAGTCTGAATTTCTGAATCTCGGTCCTGGTGATGGTTTTTCTGTTTTATGCCAGGCCCGATATGTTGATATGGTTGTTGAGACTGTTCAAAAGCTGTGTGGGATATATAGATCAGTTTTAATTCACATAGCCAACTAGATGGCTATATCATATAGGTTGGATGTGTGACTTCATTAGTATGGGGAACTCCCACTGGGGAAACTTCCTCCTCTGATAGATATGAGAAATTCCTTCATTACACAGTCAGGATGGTTCAGAGGTAAGGCCTGAACATGGTTCTTTGTGACCCCTAGGGAAGTTCTTTAACCACCATGACACACTACCTCTCTACTACTACCAAAATATAAATTGAATTCTGCCATGTGTCAAAAGGCACTTCAATATTTTTATTTTAAGACTTTAATGTGAAAATCTCAAGGTACAACTTTAACAACACTAATAAGTATTTATTAAACACCTACTATATGCAAGGCAGAGTGCTAGGTGTTAGGAGGGATATAAAGGTCAAATAAAACAAGTTCTCTGCCTTCAAAGAGTTTATAATACAGATTGGGTTACTTTTACTGAAAATATAGCTCCAATTTTTTTTTATTTTCACAGGACTTACCTTTATTTTAATCCTATAATTGTAATTTACACTTGGAAAGCATTTTTAAAAGAATAGTCATGTATAGCATTTGATTGTATCTGTTCAACAACTCTATCATGCTGGCAGAACATTTTACAGAAGATGCCACTGAGGCCCTAGGAAAATAAAACCCTTGCCCAGAGTCACAAAGCTAGTACATATAATCTATTAGTTAATAAGCACTGTGGTCCAGGCACCATGCTAAACACTGGGACATGAAAAGGAACTGTGCTAAGCACTTGGCTACAAAGAAAGGCAAAAAAATCCCTGCCTGCAAGGAACACTTTCTAGTGGGGAAGACAACATATATGTACATGTGTATATAAAAATATATGTATAGAAATATGTAATATTATACAATATAATAATTATAATATACAATAATACTATAATAGGATAAAGTATAATATAAAATATATAATATATACAGAGTAGATGTGAGATAATCTTAGAGGAGAAGGCACTAGAAAAGACTTTCTGCCTAGACTAGGAAAGGCTTCCTGTGGAAAGTGGGCTTTGAAATCAGTCTTGAAGTAATCCAGGGAAATTAAGGTGCCGGTAAAGAAACATAGAATTGCATATATGTGTAAAAGCCCAGAGATAGAAAGCAGAGTGTGATGTGAAGAAAAACAAGTATAGTGGTGTAACTTGTAGGGGCTAAAGTGTAAGAAGACTGAGAAAGTTAGAAGGGGCTGTCTTTCATGACCAACAGAGGACTTTCTGTTTGATCCTCGAGGTAACAGGGAGCCATTTAGGCTCATTGAAGGTGGGTAGGTAGGAGTGGGGGTAGCAGGTGTGGTGGGGATGTGACGCATCAAACCAAATCACCTTGGCAGTTGAGGGACTGATTGTCTGGAGTGGGGATAGACAGAAAACATGGAAACAGTTTTCCATGATAGTAAACCAGGCCTGATGAAGTGATGAGGATCTGAACTGGGGAGTCAGCAGTGTGAGTAAAGGGAAGGGGATATATGAGAGATGTTATGAGGACAGACATGATAAGATTTGGCAATAAATTGGATATGTTGGGTAAGAATGAAGTATTGAGGATAATCTG
Organism: Phalanger gymnotis; assembly: GCA_028646595.1. Classification (NCBI taxonomy): domain Eukaryota; kingdom Metazoa; phylum Chordata; class Mammalia; order Diprotodontia; family Phalangeridae; genus Phalanger; species Phalanger gymnotis. The sequence goes on from CM053623.1 coordinate 370,474,225, forward strand.
AGAATTTGAGATGAGATGACTCAGATGACCATGACATAACAGGGAAGTTTGGGAGAAGCGAGGGCTCTGTTTCGGACATGCTGAGTTTGAGAGGGCTATGGGAGATGTACAAAAGGCAGGAGTGATGCATGACTGACTATAGATTAGGAGAAAGACTAAGGCTATGAAGGTCTGAAGGTCATACTAAGGTATGAAGATCTGGGAATCATCTGCATAGAGATGACAACTGAGCTCCTGGGTGCTGATGAGATTTCCAAGGGTAATTGCATAGAGCAAAAGAGAACAGGTCTCAGGAAAAAGCCTTGGAGGATATACATGGCTAGTAGACATGACATGGATGAATAACCAGCAAAGAGATTTAGAAGGAGTGGTCAGACAGATAAGAATAGGGTTTCACAAAACCCTAAAAAAAAGAAAACATGCAGGAGTGGTTATCAACAGTGTTTAAAGCTGCAGAATGGTCAAGAAGGATGAGGATTGAATAAAGGTCATTAAATTTGGCAATTAAGAGCATTGATAACTTTAGAGAGAGCGGCCTCAGTTGAATAAGGAAGTTGGAAGTGAGATTTTAGAAGGTTTAGAAGAAACTGAAAGGAGAGAAAGTGGTAGAACTGAGTTTAGAAAGCTTTTTTAAGGAGTTTAGCTAGAAGGAGAAAAGAAATATATGACAATAGGGTTATAGGGATGGTAGAATCAAATAAGGATTTTTTTAAAGGATAGATGAGGCATGGTCACGTTTGTGGGCAGCAGGGAAGGAACAAGTACATGGGGTTTGCGGATGATGATGGTGGTGGTGGTGGTGATGGAGGGAATGAGGGGGGGAAGAGAGGCAGGGAGAAAGAGAGAAGAAGAGAGAGGTAGAGAGGGAAAGAGGAAGAGAGAAAGTGAGCAATTTGCTGGAGAAGTAGAGAGGGGATGGGGTAAAAGGTATGTATAAAAAATTGGTCTTGGCAAAGACAAGGCCAAACTCTTCACTTGATATCTTAGCAAAGCGATAGTGGGGAAAGATATTTGAATGATATGATATGAGAAGAGGAGTTCCTATTGAATATTCTCATTTTTTTTAGTGAAATATGAGGCAGTGTCCTCAGCTAAGAAGATTGGGAAGGACTGAGAAAGATGAGAAGGTTTGGAACAGATATTGTATAAAGTGGCCTAGCAAATCAATTGAGGTAGAATAGAACATTTGCCTTGCCTCTGTGAGGGTCCAACTGAGATTAGACAACATAAATTTGTAGTGGACTTAATTTGGTGTCATAATTTCTTTCAACTCCTTTCCTATAATTAGTTAAGAAGGCGGAGAAATTCAGGGCTGGGGTTTGACAAGGTGTGACTGATAAGAGGACAAGGGGACAAAGGATTTGAGAATAGAGGATAATAAGGAGTTAAGTTGCTTCACTAAAGGGTCAAGATAGAGAAGGAAGGAGAGTTCGGTGTAGGGATTATGGCCTGGGAAAGAACCGGGCAGTGAGGAAATGGAAGTCATTAGTGAAGATCAAGAATGGGGTTAGGGGCTGTATGTATCAGTGGTTAGAGACTGTTCTGTTCTAAGAGGCACTGATTAGACTTTTCAAAGTCATGCCATGAGGCCAAACCTTGCTGCGAATGGTAATGTGTTCTGTGAAGATCCAGGAGGTCTGCCTTAAAGCCAGAAAGAGCAGGGGGATGATATCTGATGCCCAGTTCAGGAGGTAGTGGTTTCCAGTCTGCCCTTGAGAAAACCCTGGGAGTCAGGAAGTAGAAGGGGTCTTGTCTCCCAAAATCTAGTGATAACATTTAAAGTTCTAAAGGAAGACAGGAGGTCAGTGCTAAAGACCTTGACAGGATAAGGATTCACAGGTGCTGCTGGGAAAGACAATTCAGTACTGCTCAGAGCAAGAGATGAGTCATGGTGATGCCCTGCTGGGCAGTACCTGACATGATTTTATGAATCACAGCGTCTCAGACCTAAGGATTCTGTGTTTAGGCCAGAAAAGCAGTTAAGAGATGGATGATGAAAAAAAGAAAATTTGGATAATGAATCATGATCTAAAAAGACAAAGCCAAAATAGTACACTGAATAAAAAGGAAACATTTGATAGAGATAAATGGGAAATCCTCTGTGTAGCTTCAAATGATCAATTTCACAAGTCTAGGACAAGGGAGATGTGGCTAGAAAAGAGTTCATGTTTAAAAAAAAATCTGAGGATTTTAGTGGACTACAAGTCCAATTTGAATCCAAAGTGTGGCATACTGGTAAGAAACAAACACAAAACCCAACAGCAAAAACCGTAGTTCAGTCTTAGTCTTAGGCTACAGCAACAGAAGCATAGTTTCTAAAATGAGAGATGAGCTCCTCCTCCTGTGTTCTGCTGAGGTAGCACTACCTCTGGAGCTTTGGGTTCAGTTCTAGAAGTCACTCTTTAGGAAGGCTGAGTGGCCACTCATTGGGGATTCTTGTTCAGACATGAGTCAGTCATTAAACTCTGAGATTCTATGATTCAACAGAACTAGCAGCTAAATCAGGCTCTCTACTTTATTAACAAGCTACTGAGGAAAGGGGTGGTAGTGGTGAGGAAAAAGGTGCAGATGAGATCGGGACTAAGTTGAACGGACACTGAAGACAAGCTTTGATAGGGCTGCCCAAGACTGATTCCACTAAGGGAGATCACTCAATTTCCATGTTAAGAAAGGGGGCATTTAGAATACTTGTTTTGATGACACTCTTCCTTATATGATTGCTAAGCTTTCTTTAGCCACTAGGTGGAGATATCATTTTAGTTTGCATATCATTGCCCTTCCTCCATAATAGAGTCAATTAAAAGGAGAAAGTGCTGGAAAAATCTTCACACAGCAGTGGTGCTAATAGTGTTATGTTGGTAACAAACTTTTTGCCTTATATCTGTTATGTATTCTCAGTTTATAAGAAAAAAGTACTCGCAGTTTTGGACTCCTAAAATAAGCCTATTTTGTTTGTGCTTTGTTATACATGAGAAGCCTTTTTTTTTTTTTCTGTTTTTATAAAGACTGGAAAAAAAGTTGCAAATACAATGGATTGGTTGAGGTAAATTAGGAAATTAATTAGGAATTAATTAGGAAATCACAGTTTATTTGAAGGGCTGCCATGTAGAAATGAGGATTGGTGCTATTTCTTTAAAGATCCAGAGAGCAGATCTAGGACCTATCATTGGAACCTTAGTGGAAGGCAGATATTGCTTCAGTATAAGAAAGAGTTTAAATTTTATGAATTAGAAGTGTCCCGAAAAGGAATGGGATGCACTGTGACCCAGTGAGCTCCTTGTCTTTGGAAATGTTCATGCAGAAGCCAGAGATCAGGCTATTATAATGAAGATTTAGGTGAACAGTTAGACTACATAATTTGTGAGGTCAAAATAACTCTTTACAATTCTAAGCATTCATGATTCTATTATTTAATGTAAGGATAAGTAATTAAGCAGAGTACGAGCACTGATGTTATAAATTTTCCTAATTCCTGGCAGCCCACAGAGTTACATATAATTATAACTTCATTTTAAAAGCATCAAACCCAGCAGGCATCTCTAAATGTGTTAAGCACTTATTAGCACCTTGTTTAGGAGACTTTGTCTGTAGGGTGGCTGTCGTACTGGACTCTGTGTTTATAGCCAATTTTGTTATTATCACCACTAAAGGATGATGTTCATCTCTATATAAAGTTCTCATCTATTGCATCCTGTTGATTTGGAGCAGATCCTTTTTTTCCTCAAAGGCGGTGTCGGTGGAACATAAATTCTATTAGGCGCTACCATATTTGAAAGTAACAGTACTGACAAAAGATTGAATTTGCTTTCTGAGGACTTACCCAGCTCAGTGTGGAGTGGCTCATCACTAGTAGGTTGGCCATTTTTTAAATTACTTGCTCATGGTAACTCAGGAAACAAAGAGAAATACAATAGGGTCCTCAGCCCCACTTAGCTTTCTTCTACTTCTGTAGTGATTGTGTCAGAGCCACAGAAAAAGGAAGGAGAATTTTAATAATCACACCCTTTGTAGATAATCGATAAACTTTAATTTAATTCTTGGTCCTCTAGTGTCCAATGACCAATAAAAAGACACAGTATGGGAGGAAGTGAATTATATCCATCTTGAAAATCTCACTATAATTGAAACCAGAAGAAAGAAACAGGTTGTGGGTACATACATGGAAGGAGGCATTGCTGTTTCTCTTTGGAGAGGCAAATAACAGGAATTGGGAGAGTTAGTTTTAAATAGATCAAGAGAAGCAATCTCATGACACATTTGGTCATCAGGTATTGCGGTGTTTGTGATATACCTTTTCAAAATGCTTTCAAAAAGATCATCATGAAAATAATTAAATCTTCTTTCACAGAAGATTAAGAGGTAGAAAAATTATAGAAAAAGTCTAGATAAAAATCAACATAAACCTTGATGGTGATTTCAGTTTAAAAGTGGGAATTTGTAAATATTGGAAAATCTTCATCAGGAATAAAGAGAGATCAAAGATTTGTTGATTACAGAGAATTATGTCTATAAATCTTGAATATTTTCTTCAAGAAAAGATAATTTAAAATGAACACAAACCTAAAAGAATTATAATTAGAACAAAAGACATGGCATTTGAACAATCATGCAGTATACATATCATTTATTTATAATGAAAAGAATGGCAATGGCTAGACAGAATTGACACAGGCTACAAAAATTTCATGTAGTTTGAGGTAAATCAATTAATATAACAAGATCAAAAGAGTCTGAAAGCATCCTAGAAGTAAACACTTGATTTGCTTACCAGTAGCAAAAAATGACAGCCAAAGGCAACACCAGGTTAGAATGTAAACTTGTTTGTAAAATTTTAAGTAGAAGGATCGTATAAGATTACATGCAATGCTGCCTAATAAAATAGTGAGAAGCAGCGGTGAAGGGAAACCCCACCCCCAACAGTTTAAAGAAAACTTGATGAGAGATCCAGCTAGGCACCCTATTGCCATGATTATAAAATGAAAACTCCTCTGTTTGATTTTTATTTTTAAATTTTTACTTCACGTTTTTTGTTTCTATCGCTGATAATTTATTTTCTCACCTTTCCAACTCCCCATTCTCATTGCAAAAACAAAACAAAACCTTCCAACAAATGTGGATAGTCAAGAAAGACAAACTATTATATCAGTCACATTCAAAAATATATATCTTATTTTGATCCCTCTGATATGTCAGCAGGGTGCTTCATTATAGGCTCTCATGAATCATACTTGGTCACTATATTGATAAGAACTCTTTCAAAGTTGTTTATCTTTATAATATTATTACATAAATTGATTCTTCTCACTTCTCTCTGTAGTTCACACAAGTTTTTCCAGATTTCTCTGAAACTCTTTTTTTGGTATTTCATTCACAGAACACAATTTGTTCAGCCATACCTAAATTGATGGGAACCCTTTTATTTTTAATTCTTTGCTACTACAGAAAGAGTTGCTATAAATATTTTTGCACAAATAGGTCCTTTTCCTTTTTCTTTGATCCTTTTGGGGTATAAACCTAGCTGTAGTATCTGTGGTTCAAAGAGTTTACATAATTGAATGACTTTTTGAGCATAGCTCCAAATTTCTATCCATAATGGTTGTACCAATTCCCAGCCCCATCAACCTATTTTCCCTTTATTTATTTTTTTTGGTTATCTTTGCCAATCTGATGGGTGTGAAGTTGAACCTCAGCGTTGCTTTAATTTGATTTTTCTCTAATTACTAGTGACTGGGGGCATTATTACATGGCTACCGACAGCCATGAATTTCTTCCTTTGAAAATTTTTGGTTCATACTCTGATTATTTTTCTATTGGGAAATAGATCTTAATCTTGCATATTTGAATCAATCATTACATATCTTAGAAATGGTTAACTTTATTAGAGAAACTTACCACAAAGACCTGTTTGCCTTAAAGGCCTTCGCAGCCTGTCCCTTGTCTATTTTTATGGCCTTATTACATATTGTTCCTTTACTTGAACTCTATGGTTCTATCAAATTGCCCTGGACATTCTTTATCCACAGCATCCTTCTCAACTCCACCCAAAGTACAGCTACCTTCCTTCAAAACTCAGCTAAAGCATCATCTTCTATTTATTTATGTTTCCGATGACTTAAACTGCTAGTGCCCTCTCTTCCTATGCTACTTTAAATTTATTCTGTATCTACATATACTTGCATAATACATATATGTATTTCTTATGAGATATAAGCTTCTTTGGGGGGGTTTCTTTTTTAATTTCTTTTTTATTTTTAGTTTACAACACTCAGTTCCACAAGTTTTTGAGTTTCCTATTTTCTCTTCCTCCCTCTCCTCTCCCTCTCGCCCCCAAGACAGCATGTAATCCAACATAGGTTGTACATATACCTTCTCATTGAACTTATTTACATAATAGTCATGTTGTAAAGAAGAATCATAACCAATGGAATGAATCATGAGAAAGAAGAAATGAAACCAAAAAAGAAGGAAAAAAAGAGAGCAAATAGTTTGCCTCAAGCTGCATTTAGACTCCATAATTCTTTCTCTGGATGTGCATAGCTTTTTCCATCATGAGTCTTTTGGAGCTGTCTTTGAACTTTGCATTGATGAGAGGAGTCAAGTCTATCAAAGTTAGTCCTTACAGATACCATGTGTCTGTAATCATGGATAATGATCTCCTGGTTCTGCTCCCCTCACTCAGCATCAGTTCATATATGTCATTCCAGGTTATAATGAAGACCGTCTGCTCCTCATTTCTTGTAACACAATAATATTCCATTACATTCATATACCACAATTTGTTTAGCCATTCCCCAATTGATGGGAATCTTCTTGATTTCCAGTTCTTTGCCACCACAATAAGAGCTTCTATAAATATTTTTGTACATACTTGTCCATTTGCCCCTTGGGATATAAGCTTCTTGACAAGGAATATGAACAGGCAGTTTTCAGAAGAAGATATAAATGCAAACTATAGTCATATGAGAAAATGCTCTCAATCACTATTGATTGGAGAATGCAAATTACAACAACTCTGAGGTATCACCTTATACCTACTAGGCTTGACAAATGATGGAAGAAATGAGGGAAAATAGATACACTAATGAACTGTTGGTGGAATTGTGAACTGGTGAAACTATTTTAGAGAACAATTTGGAACTATGCACAAAGGGATATAAAGCCTTGCTTACCCTTTTACCCAGCAATAAAAGACCCCACTAGGTCTGCATCCCAAAGATATGAAAGGAAAAGGACATGTTTGTACAAAAATATTTATAGCAAAGTATTAGAAATTGAGGGGGTTTCCCTAAGTTGGGGAGAGGCTGAACAAGTTGTTTCATATAACTGTGATTAAGCTGGCTTCTACCAAGAAACTTTTGCACTCCACTGAAAAAAGGTCTTGAGGAAAGAAGCTCAAACCCCACCCCCTCCCCCCGATCAGCCTGTCAAAGAAAGACCAGCAGTAATGGCTAGAAGCCCCTTTTTGCTGGCTGGGAGTCTGAATATCAACTATCTGCTAATTCCCTAGTAATCTCTCTCTTTGACTCTCCAGCATGAATCAGCACAACTCCTCAGGTCCAGGTTCCCTGCTTCCTTCCCATAATGCCTGACTTAGATTAAAAACTATATGAAAATCCACCAGCTTTCAGCAGTTATGGGTGCCCAATTCCATTCAGGGCTCCAGCAAGGTGTCCCCTTCAACTAGATCCCACTGGACCTGACTTGTTTCTGTTCTTTCTGATTTTGCCCTTCTTCATTGTATGTCCCCTCAATAAAGACAGCTTGCTTTACTTTTATTTTGTTGTATGCTCTGTTTCCTTGTGAACTTTGGTACCCCAAACCTTACTAAACATGAAACAAGACAAACTCATTGTCTATTTGAATAGTCATATACAGGATCATGTATCTTTAAAAAGTAATATGAACCTGAGTTCTGGAAACAACATTCTTTTCTCCCATCAACAGCGACGATAGTTTGTGGAGATACCTCTCACGTATTACAAGGATTGCTCCCCAAGAGAGCACAACGATTTGTGTGGCTCAAAGGAGGCAGAATTGACATCTCTAGTCTTTTTCCCCCACCTCCTTCTCTAAGGAAGACTTTAATTCCTTCCAGGAAGGAAGCAGGCTTGGGGCCAGAAGTTTGACCACTCTCTCCTCAGAGAAAGAAAGAAAGAGTACTGGGCAGAAAACAAGAGAGCAAATAGTTTGCCTCAATCTGCATTCAGACTCTGTAATTATCTGCTCCCTTAAATATAGTTAGTCCAAGGGATGTGGTGTTTAGGTTCAACCTAGCTTCTGATTACTATTTCATTATTAGGGGAAGCAGGACTCCAAGCTATATATTCAAAGCTTCACTCTCTTCCCAATGAATAACAGTTCCACAATGAACACACAGATAAGTAGGTTTACTCAAATAGCAAAACAAGAATCAGAGAAAATATACATAGGAGAATATAAACCAGACAATACAAAGTGAAGGAGCTCTGCTTTGGGAGTAATTGGGAGTAATATAACTCAACAGAGTGAGAGAGAGAGAGAGAGAGAGAGAGAGAGAGAGAGAGAGAGAGAGAGAGAGAGAGAGAGAGAGAGTCTTAGACATCATCCAAGGGAAAGTTCCCTGAAGTTTCTAGTATAGCAAACTGAGGATAGGAATATGATGGAAACTGCCAGATCTTCTCATGTCTTCCCAAAGTCTTTTCCATCCCCAGCCTAGAGTGAGATTGACCATAATTATCTTCTCTCTTGAAAATGGAAGCTAGAAGTGTTTGAAGCAACTTGAAACTTGAAGAGAACTCAAAAAGACTGAAGAGCTCTTCTCTCTCCTACTTATCCCATCTCTCATGCAGGGCAGGGTATTCATCTCTACCAGTGAGGGCACAGTCCTATATCAATGAATTTTGGATCTGGAGTTATAAATGTAAAAGGATTATCATTTTAAATAGGAGCCCATAAAGATGAAATTTGTTCTGTCTCCACTCTCTCTCAAGACTTTCAAATTTTCCAAGACTTTAGAGGTTAGAGTTTGAGGGAATAATTTTTCCCCCCACTTGATGGAGAACTGTATACCAGCAAAGCAAATATGGGAAAACTAGCTTAAATTCTTCCTGATTGTACAATCCACTTTTGGAAGAGGAACTAGTCCTATCCGGTCAATGCCATTTTGAAAGATTTTATCAAAACTTGCCTCTATTCCAGCAGACCCAACTAAAGGATTTCTTCCTTCCAGTCTAGAAGGTAACGTACAAATTACTCTTGTACTGGAAGAAATATTGCACTGTCCTAAATGCCTAAGGCTGTCGGCAAATATCTGGGGAAAGGCAAGTTCTGTACATTTTGAGTCATTCCATGGAAAAGTGGCTTGCATAAAGTTCTTTCTGAGAAAGTCTAAATTAGAGGATCTTGGTCCAGCTTTTTTTTTTTTATCAGTGTTCTCGACTTCAAAACACAGCAACAATAACTGTTTAAGCAAAAGCTGTTCTTATATCCTTGGATATTTCAGGTAGTTGTGATTTTTTTTTTATTTTGCAGTTTGTCATCTCTGTAACCACTTTTGTCTAGCAAAATATATGCCTTTACTTCAGCATCTGGCAAACTTCCCAATCCATAGTAGAAGCTTAATAAATGCTTGTTGGTTGAAAGTCAGAATTAAAAATTTCCCACTGGAGACGAAACTCTAAAACTTTTTCTTTGATTTGAATTATTTTATCAAAGTGATGATCTTAATTACAAAAGATATTTTTAGAAATAATAAAGATGAATTAAATTATCTGTGACAAAATTACTGAGTTCAATCTGTGAGAAAATGTGTCAAATAGATATAATTTTCCACTTAAGTACATATGGTTAAATATCTGGTTAGTTTCCTCAAGCACCTTGTCAAGAATGTAGAGACTATTTTCATTTTGTCATCCTATTCCCAGAATCCTAGTCTAGTGGAATACACACAACAGGCATTTAACAAATGCTAGTTAAAAGGAAATTAACTCTTCTTCATTCGGAATTTAGATGATATTTCCTGATCATTACTTGCAAAACTTTAAATGTGTGTGTGTGTGTGTGTGTGTGCGTGCGCGTGTGTGTGCAGTCATCCACACACATGGATTTCCATAACACTAAACTTTATTAACTTTTCAAACTACTGAAGCAATCATTTTCAAAGCTGCTTTCAGCTGATAGTAACATCTTTTAAATAACTCAGCATGGCATGGATGTCTGTACTATATAAATCGATTGTTGACAACTAAAGAATCTAGCAATAATTTTTTAAATAATGAAGAAAAGTTATTGCTAAGATATTGCTAATTAAAGTTCATGTTGCCACCTCTCCTCTCATAACAAGTTAGCATTACTTTTCTATAAACACAAAATTTTTGAGGAAAATTATTGAATAACTATTGCATTCTTGCTTAGGATTTTAAAAGTACAGTTTGAAAAGCTCCCATGATGCTATTCCCAGTAATAATCTTATCTTTTGTTTCCTAAAATGTGATGAAATAAAATTGTAGACAAACTAATAAGAACCTACTTAGAAAAGTTGTACACATTGAGACCTATTGGACTAGGAAATTTTGTTCCTTTTGCACACAGTATGTTGAAGTCTATGAAACACGGATCAATAAAAGGGAATGAAACTGAGAGCCTTGTCCTAATTGATTCTGCCAATGTATGTGCATATATGTCTCTATATATGTATAATGTGTATATGCACACAATATATACATATATGTACATATACATATACATATATACATATGCACTATAAAATATAAATGCAGAACTTTGAGGAATAGTCAGTCCCGTGATAGACAGGCAGGTAGCCAATAGGATATTATTTCAGGATAGATGCTATTACTCTCCCCATTGTTGTAGAGGTAGTAATATGAAAGATCTATTTTCCTCTCCATGACCTAAAATGAGGGTTGCTTCAGTATCAGCAAAAATATATGAGGAATACTGGTAATTCCTGATTTTAATTGAATCACCCTTGGAAGTCAAGTTAACTTACTATCTCAGGACCCTAATCAATGGCATTTCAAGATATTTAATCAGAGCTGTCAGCTGATATACAGGTCCCACCCAAGATCCTTCCCCTTTCTTCCTCCTATGCTAGAAAAATGCCAAGATTGGTGAGCTCCTTGTTGATGGGCAAACAAAATTTTAATGTCAGCAGGAAAATGACATGAGGTCTTGGAGTCTTGGGTCCATAAAGTATTTTGAATATTTCTGTACCAAACAGGGACGTACTGCACCTTAGAAGCCTAGCAGCTTAGATATCGATAAACCTCAGAAAATTGGGCACCCAGAGAATCCACAAGAGTGTATTTGTTTCTCACTTTCTAAAAAATTTTAAAATTTTAACTGATGAAATAATCCTTAGGAGTACAAAAGAGGTGGTGAATAAGAATTTATCTTACTGGATCTTCTTTCTTTAGGTTACAACTTAAGTCCTAGTTACCGCAAGTAAGTGCAAAATCTACCCATATTATATTACTACCTTTATCTGTGTGGTATTTCTGTTTTTAATGCCATTAGTGTTTTTTGTATTATTGTTTTGGGGTTTTAGGGTGGCCTGATTTCCCTTCACAGCCTGTGCAATGGAGGGCCACGTGTGACGGCAATCACTGGCCAGGGAATCAGGCAGGTCAAACAAATTGGCTAAAAGGCAGAAAGAAAATCATTCAGGAGGGCTAATCTATGGAGAGACACGAATAAGACAAGACTAGAGTGAACTGGTGTCAAGGAATCTATACTTTTGTAGAAAAGAAACCTAAAAGACTATTCGAAGGGTTGGGGGTCCTGATTCAGAGGGCAATTGTTCATTCCTATTATAGGATCAAGAATGGACAAAAAGCAAGATGAATCCAATGAACAGAATTCTTTCTATAACACTGATATCCATATACAAAGATAATGGCCATATTTCAAGTTAGAGATGTAATTATACATCACTATGGGAAAATGATTTAACCACGAATGAGTTCAATGAATTCCATGAGATAAGTAGAGCATTTAATAATGGGCTTTTATTGCATCTGCTTTATAAAATTATATGAACATCAGTTCTTGAATTTTCTATTGAAAACACTGTTGAGGGGATTTAGGTTAAATGGGTTAGTATTTGAACTATTGTAATGAAAATTCCTGAATCATTTTTGACATCTGCTTATGTATGGCTAGAATGTATGGATGGATGGATTCATTCATTCAACAATTAAACTGTTACTATTTGTTAAGTGCTTGTGGAGATACAAATATAAATGAGAGATAGTCCTTACCCTTATTAAGCTTAAAATCTAATATTGGAAATACAATGTATGTATGCATCTATATATGTATGTATATACATGTACATATATATATATATAATTACTAAACAGAATAGTACGTCATGATAATAAAAACCACAAATAGGTATAAAGTGTTATGCAAAGTCTGAGGAAGAAATACATGATCATTCTTTTCTGGAGGATCAGGGAAAGTATAAGAAAGGAAATACAATTTGATTTGGCCTTTGAAGGATGAGTACAATAGTTCAACAAACAACAAGTGTAGCAGATGGGCAGGAGGGTGAGGAGAGAAGAAGGGATTGACCTGCAGCACAAAGTTTGGAAAAAATTACCTCCTCATGCCTCTGAGATCTAGAACCTTCTACACAAAATTATTGAATTACTAATATGCTTCTGGCCAAATCCAATGGTCTTTTTTAAAAATTTTTTTTAAAAATTTAACTTGTTATGCTGACACTCATAGCAGACTCTTCTTTCTTTAAATGTTTCATTCTCTTGACTTTGATGCTCTTGTCCTTTTCTTCTATCCATACTGAACAATTTCCACTGGGCTTTTCCTTCTCCCTACATTATGACTGTTGGAGTTTTCCAAAGATGACTTCCTCTGGCCATCTCTTTCAGTACGACCACTTAAGGGAATCCCTTTCTGAGGGTTTCACTACAATTTGCAAGAGGGACGATCTCACAGTATCCCTAGCATTGATATTTCATCTGTTTTTCCATTCTAACATTCCTGCTGCTTATGAGACATTTCTACCTAGGAGTTCTAACGAATCCAAAAACTCAACATGTACACTGTCATCTTCCCCCTCAAACTAGCCCTTATTTATCAACTTTCACAGTAGCCGTGGTATAGTATTTATGTGTGTGTGTGTGCACACATGCAGGCATGATAAACACATGATTGGTGGGCACTGGATTTAAAGTTAAAACAAAAGGTCTAGGTGTGAGCCTCACTTCTGCTACATATTACTTATGTGGCTTTGGATGAATCATTAAGATTTCTGGTCCAGTTTCTACATCTGTAAAGTAAGGGGTTGGAATTAGATAATGTTAATGTTCCCTCTACCCTCTAATTTCAATGGTAGCTTCCTCTGAGTCCTCCAGGTTTCAAATCATGTTGGTTAATTTTACTTTTTAATCTAAGCTACTCATAAATTGCCTTATTTTATATAGTGTATATAACATAACCCCACCCTCTTTATTATTAGCATTAAAACTGTAGCATTTTCCTTTCCTTTCCAAAGGTTAAGCAGACAGCATGGCATAGCATATATTTTTACTTTCCTAAGTTCATAATGTTGTAGTGAGATTGATACCAATTGCTTGAAATATTCTAAATTACCAAGCACACATGAAGAATTGATACTAAAGATATTTTCCTTATTTCTTCCCAGGGTTATTATGTAATGGTTGATATCTACTTCATCATTTAAAAAGTTTCCTGTAGTGATTTGATAGTAAAATCTTTGCTGAATTTTCTTAGATCCATTAGATCTCAGATCCACTTTTCTACATTAATTTCCCCAAAATATTTATAATCTTTTCTTTGTAAGAATATATTTCCTAGTTTCTCTGAAAAGTTTTCAAGGAGGCCCTGCTGATCTGTGTTATTACTAGACTATCCACAGTGTAGAACATTAGCATTGTCTTCAATCTGGTGAACCAGACTAGAAAGGCTACAATAATAATTGGGGTAGTGATATTATTTTCTCACATTGCCAGGAGATGGTGTCAGGATAAAGATAGAGCCAAAGAAAGGTCTTAGCCACTTCTGTTTTTATGACCCCTTTACTGGATGGAATTTTATAAATGTAGCTGATATTGCAATGAAAATAATATCAAATGGTTTATGCCTAGCATTAATTTTTCACCTTGTAAAAAAAAACCTGACATTTCTATAGCCTTTAAAATTTGCAAAGTTCCTTATATACTTTATCATATACAAATCTTCACAACTGCCCTGTGAGCTGAGTACGACAGTATTATTTCCATATTACAAAAGAAGAAACTGAGATTCAGAGCTGTTAACTGACTTGGCCATGATCACACAGTTTTTGTTGAGTCATTTGAATCGTGTCTGACTCTGTGACTCCATTTGAGATTTTCCTGGCAAAGATACTGGAGTGGTTTGCCATTTCCTTCTCCAGTTCATTTTACAGATGAGGAAACTGAGGCAAACAGTGTTAAGTAACTTGCCCAGAGTCACACAATTAATAAGTGTTGGAGGCTAGATTTGAACTCATGGTGACTCTTCCTAACTCCAGGGCTGGTACTCTATCCACTGTACCACCTTGCTGCCCTGATCACATGGCTAATAAGTATCAAAGGTAACATTTGAACCCAGGTGTTCCTGGTTCCAAGTTCAGTACTCATCTCTATACTGTGTGCCACTATGGAAAAAACAAACAAACATCCACCCAATTAACATGAGCAATATTCTGCCTCTTTATAGATACACTGTGTTTCTACTTCCTATTTAGATATAGTCTAAGAGGGACTTTTTGTCACCACTTTTATTCAAAAAAAGGTCATTCCCTCCCTACCCCCCCATCACTATACACTCTTTAGACTTCAGAGTTATTACTAACAGTTGCTAATTCTGTTGATTGAATAAAATGGCCCTGGATGAAGGATATTTCTGTATGATGGTCAAAGGAAAATAAAACAAAAAAATAGGTAAGGAATAAGCCAGGACAAATGGGTCTGAGTAGTAGTTGCATAACGATAACCTCTGATCAGCTCCTCAAAGATCTTTGACAAAACCTTTGCATTAGTTCTTCTATTATAGCTCTTGAACCCAAGAATTGATTAGTGACTAATCAAAACAAAAGACTACAGTAGGAAAAATAAACAAAAACTGCATAATATCACTATACACTTAGGGAACATGAGGAAAGATTGTCTGAATGGCTGAATTACACGTTCCTTTATTAAAACACTGACCCATCAAGTGCCCAAATGTCAGATTCTGATTCTAGAATCTCTGAAAAGAATTTTCTTTGTTGTTCCCAAGGATTCAGCAAAAGCATTCATGTATTGTACCTTTCAGCTGTAAGGCTCCCAGAGCCCTTAAAATCAGTCTGGTATTCAACCTTATCTATGGGTTCAGTCGTTTGCACAAGTACATAGAGAGCTGGCGATAGAATGAAAATATAACCTTGGCCTTCTGACTCCCAGAGTAGCATTCTAACCAGTATATCATGGCAGTGCATGCCTCTCCTTGAAAGGCAGGATTGTTTCCTTTTGACAATGCCTAAGAAATTGGTAGGCTGTCTCTGTTGTCTGAAGAACATCTCTGAGGGAAAGGCAATGTCATATACAGCAAGGGCCACATTATGCAAAGTTAGCTTACGCTCAGAAACGATAAGCTTCTTCAAAATGAGTACTGCATATAAGCTTTTAGCAAAATGTCTCTTCGGTTTTCTTCACGGGCAAAGGAAAACAGAATCTTTTTTTTCCTGTTGTCACAAAGATGCTTTAAATAAAGCCAGTGTGCTATTTACTGGTGAGAGACAGCATACCAAACACATGATCAGAATTTCAGCTGGGAGACATTTGGTGCTGTGCCATTGATAATTTGACCAGTCGTCAACCTGTATCTATCTCTGCAGCTGGGGAACTCTAATCACCTATAACATATGTGCTTTTCTGGGATATAGTATTTGGTCCACTGGAGTCTCCCAGGCGGCCTTTTCCTGTAAGGTTTTAAACATAAAAAAATGAGGATATATGAATCTATCCTGTCTGTTAAACTCAAAGTGTATATGCACTTAAATGTTCTCTCTTTGTCTCTGTGTCTCCTCATATTTTTTATGAGGGGGAAAGATTTCAAAAATTTTCAAATTATTTTGTAGGTAACTGTTCATGTTCAGTTGTTTCAGTCATGTCCTACTCTTTGTGATCTCATTTGGGGTTTAATTGGCAGTGGTATTGCAATGGTTTACCATTTCCGTCACCAGTTCATTTTACAGATGAGGAAACTGAGGCAAACAAGGTTAAGCAACTTGTCCAGGGTCATACAGCTAGTAAGTGTCTGAGGTTGGATTTGAACTCAGCCTTTCCTGACTCTACTGTGCTACCTAGCTGCCCCTTTAGGTAACTGACAAGCAAAAACTCCTACAAATTCTGCCAAGCACCTTTTCTTCCTTGGTTAAAAACCAAATTTAGTCTTTTCCTTTTCCACCAAGCTGCAGAGGCAAAATACACCACTACATCTAAGAAAACATGATATGTGGGCCAGGACTGTATTTTCATCATGAGGGATTGACTTGAGGCAATGATCTGGATAATGACTACTGCAGATTTGCTACTCATAAAGGAATTTTCCATAATATTTCAAATAAAAATGAACTACATTCCCCCAGCCCCCTAATTTGTAGTACGTAAGGACTGACTTCTCTGCCAGTGGAGCTATTTAAGTAATTTTGGGGTAATCATTGTTATTGTGAAGGAAACATGTTTCAATCAATCAAATACACATTTATTAAATACTATATACCAGACACTGTGCTAAGAGCTAGGGAAACAAACAAAAAAAATGAAATAGTCAATTCCCAACATTCATGCATTTAACTTTCGTGTCCTCCAGCATTTGTATGATTTTATTAGTAACTTCATTTTTGCTTTTCCATTGGCAAGCCTGTACATTCCCAGCTATGTGTGATAGAGCAAAAAAAATGAGAGGTATAATACACTCAAGTTTGTGGATGGCTGGTAAACTATGAGGCATTTCACTAGTCTTGTTCACCCTACCATTGTAGTGTCAACACTCTCTGTGCTTTTGCTGCATATTTACATTGTTTGCCTTTAAATCTCAAGTTTTGTGCTGCAATTATTCTCCCAAAGCATAATGTAAGTCCTTTGGGCCCTAAATCCAAGTATGCAAAGTCAGTGATGTAGCTTACTAAGAAAATAAAGGTGTTAGATAAACTTCTTGCAGGAATGTCTGCAGCTGATGTCCTTCACAACTTTGGTGTTAATGGTTCGATAATTCATTAAATTCACAAAAAGAAGTAAAGTATTTATGGTACTATAGATTTCATGTGTTACGAAAAGTGAAGACCGTCTGAAATGATTTTTTGTTAAAAATTGAGATGTTAGCACAAAAGGTCACAGAATTTTGAGGAATTACCAGTGAGAAAAATGTTTTACACGTTACCAATTTTATTTTGTGTGCTGTATTTTATGGGTTATTTCATATGGTTACTGTGTTAGGACAAGTGCATATTATCAGAACGAATGCTTTGTTATAAATTCTTATAAGTGCAGAAAAGTATATTTCAGCAATCTCTAGTGAAAGATTACAGGTTTTAGTGGTTGCAGGAACCTAACCCACTAATCCACTATTTCCTATAGGTTCTTTTTTTTTTTTGCACAGGGGAGGGCGGGGCAGTGGGGGTTAAGTGATTTGCCCAAGGTCACACAGCTAGGAAGTATGTCAAGCATCTGAGGCCAGATTTCAACTCAGGTCCTCCTGACTCCTGGGCCAGTGCTCTCCTCGCTGTGCCACCTAGCAACCCCCTCCTATAGTTTCAATGCATCGACATTTGTCCTTTTTACTTTTGTGCCATTTTCTAGGAACATTACCCCCACAAAATTGAGGATTCACTCTATTCCTTGCTCTCAAGTTTATCTGGGGAGACAAAATGTACATATTATAAGACTTTAGATAAAAATTCATGCCCCTTTCTAATTTTAACAATTTTATGTATAGGAAGAGGCAGGAAAATGAACAGCTTTCAAACTACACTAGAAAAAGAAAAGCATCCCCTAAGAGAAAGGTGCACTCTGGCCAAAGTGCCATGTTTCCCAGAATCTAATTAACATATAACTGACATGAAACCTTTAAGATTGAAAACTGGGAAACTATGATACCTACAACTATTTCATGACTATGGGACAGCTATATATTCCCTATTTGTGTTAAGAATGAAATATGAGTTTTAATTTTCCACTATAAGATGAAGGCAAATATATTCACCCAAGACACCCTGCTTTAGAACAAGAGCAGACCTCCAAGTTGACCTGACAATACTCATCAGAGCTGCGTGACAGCAAGAACACGGTCTTCCCTGTTATCTGTGTTTTGAAAGAGCAAATCGGAGGAAAAACTTTACTGTTGGGGTGAGCTGATGAGGATTGAAAGGTTCTGCCATTACTTTTCCTTGGTAAGCCATTTGAGATGGAAACACTGCAGAACCTAGCCAAGGGAGTTGGAAAAACTTTGCGGATTCCAGGCATGGGGAGTTGCTTTTAACTTGAAGAGTATAATATTACTCAGAAACTAGTTAAGGAAAGAGACCAGAAAATGTTCTGCAGTATCTAGGATGTGGGTTCTGTTTGTGGAAAGAGATTAACAATGCTTCAGGAGCCTGTAGAACAACTGGCAAAGCCACGGTCCCATCTAGCAAGAGACAAGCGAGAACCCAGAACAGGAGAAGCTCTAGCCAGCACTGAAGTGTAGTACATCTGGTCCCTCAGACAGACCATAGATGTTTAGGTCTGCAGCCCAGAGTAGTCAGCTGACCTAGGTACATGCATCTCTTATGCATGTACATTTATATTATGATTCTTGCCCACTGACACAGTGGGCATTTGTGGGAGAGTGTGTACCAGATTTATGAGTGAATTATTTTCCTTTAATTTTTCTTCTTTTACTTCCTGTTTAGCAAACTTTTCTGATTAAAAATTAACGTCATTTTCACTGATTTTTTAAAATGGGGACTCTCACAGCTTGGGGTTCAGGAGCTATAGTCATGAGTAGTAACCAGGTTACCATTGAGATGGTGAAAGCAATTTGTATTAGCATGATCATCTCATGTAAGAATCTCCTGACCTGACAGTGTAGGTTGGGATGAGGAAGCCAACTTAGAAAGAAAAATGGAGAAGTGTGCCATTGTGTTTCACCAACACCCACATCCATGCCACATGCAGAATAAATACAAAATGAATACCCAATGATAATTAAATATAAGGTAGTTAGGGACAGGGTACTAGCAAACAGAGCAGCATAATATAGTTTAGCAGCTCCCAACCTTTATAAGGATGACCCCCCATGTGATAGCTGTTTTCCATACTATCAGTTTCCTTATATGTAAAATGAGATGCGTGGACTAATCTTCAAGGTCCCCTACAGCTCTAAATCCTATGATTCTAGGTTTGTCTCTAGTGGCCCGTCCAGCTCTGAGAGTCTATGATTCTCTGAGTTTTCTGGATGACAGTTACTGTAGATCTGGCATCTGTTTATCCTTCAATTCTCCTCTGGAACAAAATTTCCCCGAAGGCACATTCTTTTTGATTTCCTTTTGAAAGAGAGAAAGAAGAGAGAGCAAGACAGAAGTGAAAGGAAAACAATGGGAAGGAGGGAGGTAAAGGGGAAAAGAGAAGGGACCAGCCTAATCTGTTCAAAGGCAGTGTTACAGAGGCAAATGTTTGAACCTGCTGTTGATCTCTAACCTGTGTGCACGTGTGTACATATAGAGCTAGTCTTCATTCTCTTTAGACCTTCATGTCTGAATTACACCTTGGCTAAAACCATAGTTTCTCGTCTTTAACTTTTGTGTACTATGGTGATTTGTCTAATGTGGTTGCTTCCTAGAAATAGATGAACAAGATAACCTTTATTAATCATGTTGCACTATTCTCTTGCTGTTTCCTACTCACATTCCTCCTTCTATGTAACTGATTCAACTTCTCTCTCTCTCCCTCTTTTGCTTTCTCTTTCTCCCTCCCCTTCTTTTCATGTGTGTATATATATATATATATACATTTACATATGTATATATATATACATATCCGCACGTGCATGCATACACATATGTATACACACACATTCTTTTTAGTTGTCAAGATCTCTGGTACTGGTTAAGCTTTTATAGAAGGGGATGACAAAGTATATAGCAAAGTATTAGTTGTACCTTAGAACCACTGTACCTTCTGGCAAAATCACAACATTCTGTAATCCAGTAGCCAATATCTGAAGGATTTCTTCCTGTCCCATAAACAGACAGCATGGGAGGACAGAAAACAGCACATAATCAAGTGTGATATGACCTGATACTATTGATGAAAGAGAGTTGCAGAAAAAGGAGAGCTCATTGGGGGTTAGTGTATTTGGGAAAGGCTTCATGGAATAAACAGAACTTAAGGAGAGCCCAAGTGGTACAGTGGATAGAATGCTGGGCCTAGAGTCAGGAACTCATCTTCCTGAGTTCAAATCTGGCCTCAGACACTTACTAGCTATGTGACCCTGGGCAAGTCACTTAACCCTGGTTATCTCAGTTTCCTTATGTGTAAAATGAGCTGGAGAAGGAAATGTCAAACCACGCCAATATCTTTGCCAAGAAAACCCCAAATGGGGTCATGAAGCATCAGAAACAACTAAAATGACCAAACAACAACAACAAAAGGGTTTATTTAGGCATTAAAGATCATGGAATGAATTGCAGGCTTTAAAAGTAACATGATAAATGGCATCTAGTCTACAGTTAGATAATGAGAGTTGCACAATATAATATCCTAGGTCCTCTAAGACACTGCATGATTTCATAAACTGGAATATTTTTCTGTCTTTGGGGAAGAAAGGAAAAATGAAGTGTTACTTTCTACTGGAAGCCAAACCTGATCTCTTTAGTTGCTAGTACTTTCCCCTCCGGAAACTACTTCTTTCATATTTTCATTTTAATCTCTCTCTCTCTCTCTTTACATATATGTGTGTGTGTGTGTGTGTGTGTGTGTGTGTGTGTGTGTGTGGTGGTTTCCTCTCAGCATAAGCGCCCCCCCCACTGAAAACCTTAATGAAATGGATGAACATAATAAAATATAAAATACCTAGATTAACAATACAACAAAGGAAACTTAAATAATTCAATATTAGAAACATAGATTCATCCATCAAGGATAAATGAACTCCTGAGGAAAATGACCCAGATCTGCATGTATTTACAAGAGAATTCTGTCAAAGATTTAAAGAAAAAATTAACTAATATGCTACATAAGGTGTTTACTACAGTAGAGAAATAGTCTTACCAAGTTCCTTCTATAAGATAAATATATTTCTAATGACCAAATAAAGGAGCAGAAAGGCAGAGAAAGAAAACTAGAGATCAATATCATTAATGAATATTGACACAAAACTACTAAATGAAATGTTAATAAAGGTGTTATAGCAAAATATTAAAAAATTACAAATATAAAAATTACAAAAAATTATAAAACTTATGATTAACCTAGATTTTTACCAGTTTCAATATTTTATATTGTTCAACATTTGAAACTTAAAATGCAATCACTTCCATAAAAAATAATGTAACTGTATGATAGTAATGATATACACAGAAACAGCATTCAACTAAATACAGCACTTGATTTTTGTTAAAAAAGATAAGAAGCATAAGGATAAAACCAAAATTATTTTCATTTTCAGATGACATAATGGTTTATTTAAAGAATCAACAGCAATAACTAAGTTAAGACAGTAGCATTAGTAAAGTAGTAGGATACAAAATGCACCCACAAAAATTATCAATTTTCCTTTAATTTTTCTAACAAAACCTAGCAGTACAATGTAGTGGGGGAAATTCAATTTAGGATTAAAAAAATCATACTATCTCTAAGGATTAACTTAAGTAGACACATACATGGCTCACATAAATACAATTATATAACTTTTTTAACAAAAATTTTAAAAGGACCTAAATAATTGGAGGAATATTCACTATTAGGACATGATGATCTAGTTGTTTGGATGGTTGTCCTTCATTCTCGAAGATGATTAAAATGACATCACTATGTTGAAGTCAAGGTACCATGTATCCAACTGTGACTGATCAAACCAATATGAGCTTGAAATATTCTACCATAGGTTAGGCAAAAATAGTCCATACGAGCATTTGGAATGGAAATGTCTCTAAATTTGCACACCTCAGATTTCTTTGGAACTACTGTAATTCTTTTTAAAATTCTAACATTTTTATTTAAAGTTTTGTGTCCCAAATTCTATCCCTCCTTCCCTCCCCCTCCCTTAAATTGTAAGGAATCAGATATAGGTTATCCATGTGCAATCATGTAAAACATTTCCGTATTAGTCATTTTGTACAAGAAGATTCAAATAAAAGAAAAAGAAAGTCAAAAATAGAATGCTTCAGTCTGTATCCAGTTAATATAAATTCTTTTTGTATTGCTGAGAATAGCTAAGTCATTCACAATTCTTCATTAAATAATATTGCCATTACTGTGTACAACATTTTTCTGGTTCTGTTCACTTCACTATGTGTCAGTTCATCTAAGTCTTTTCAGGCTTTTCTGAAATTCCTTATAGCACAATAATATTCCATTATAAGCATATACCATAACTCGTTTAGCCATTCCCCAATTAATGAGCATCACTTTGATATCCAATTCTTAGCCACCACAAAAGAGCTGCTATCAATATTTTTATCTAAATAGGTCCTTTCCCTTTTTTTTGGATGTCTTTGGGATATAGATCTAGTAGTAGTGTTGCTGGATCAAAGGTCTATGCATAGTTTGGTTGCCCCTTGGGCATTTCCAAATTCCTCATCAGAATGGTTGAAACAACAGTTCATAACTCCACCAATAGTACATTAATGTCCCAGTTTTCCCACATCCCCTCCAACATCCAACATTTTCCTTTTTTGTCATATTGACTTCACTCACAGGACACAGTACTTTGCTGCAGACAGGCCATGCTGGGTGGTTCTTTGCCAGTGTCTCCCAGGTCACACAGTTGATATGATGACATATTAAAAAATACAATACTACCCAAATTAACGAGCAGATTTATTGCTACGTTATTCAAATTACCAAAGGATTATTTCCTAGAATTAGACAAAATTATAAAACAGGTAATTTAGAATAAAAACCAAAGGACATTAAGGGGGAAAGTAGGAAGAAAGGGAGGGAGCTTGGTACTTTCTGATTACAAACTATACTTCGAAGCAGTAAATATCAAAACCATCTTGTACTGTATTAAAAACAAGTTGAAGTAGATGAACAGAATAGACTAGATAAGCAGGGTCTAGAAACAAATATGCCTACAACTGCTAATAAACTTGAGAACATAAGTTACTAGGAAGGGGACAGTTTATTTACAAAGAACTACCAGGAACACTGGACAACAAAGAACCAGAGATTTAGATATGGAAGAGACCTTCATTGCCATCTAGCCCAAAGTTCTCTTTTTATAAATGAACAAACTGAGGTTAACAAAGTTTAAATGACATGACCAACATCACTCATAGAATAAGTGGCAGAACAAGGATTCAGGTTAAGGTCCTCTGACTCTGAATCCAGCATTATGCTGCAAAACAATGTGGAAAAAATGGGTTTAAACCCTATTCCACAATAAATTCCAAATGAATAACTGATCTAAATGTGAAAAAGTCAAATAAAAAAGAATATACTCGAAGGCATTAAAATTCTTAATTATGAATAGGGGAAATAATTCATAACCATGCAGGCTAGGCAATCTTGAATACATAAAATTAAAAAATTTACAAAAATAAAATCAGTTCATCCAGTATTAGGAGAAAAAATACAGAGAAAACCTTTTCATTAAATATCCTTGAAAAGTGTGGTATCATAATATAAAGTGTCCCATCCATATGTAGGGTGTTCTGAAATATCCTATATATATAATTTATATGTGTATATATACATACATGCATATATTACATATGGAATATGTAGCATTTATAGATATTTATAAATATATAATACAAAAATTTATTTAGCTGGCTAAATAAAGTATGTGCCAGGCACTGTAACAGGCACTCAGGATGTAAATACAAAGAATGAAACATCCTTCTCACAGAAGAATTTACATCCTAATGGGGAAAGTGGCTAACATTTCTATAGAGCTTTAATGTTCACAAAGTGATAATAGCGATTTTATACACACACACACACACACACACACACACACACACACACACAGAGGCATGCCTTGAAGATATTACAGGTTTGGTTGTTTGGTTCCAGGCCACTGCAATAAAGTGAATATCCTAATAAAGCAAGTTACACATTTTTTTTTGGTTTCCCAGTGCATATAAAAGTTATGTTTACACTACATGGGCTGTTAATTGTGTGACAGTATTATTTCTAAAACAAAAACAAAACAATGTACATACCTTAATTAAAAATACTTTATTGCTAAAAATACTAACCATCATCTCAACCTTCAGAGAGTCATGACCTTTTTGCCTGTGGAGGGTCTTACCTTGTTGATGGCTGCTGATTGGTCAATATGTGGTGGCTGCTGAAGGTTGGGGTGGCTGTGGCAATTTCTTAAAATAAGACAAAACTGAAGTTTGCCACGATTGACCCTTCTTTTCACTTGAACATTTAAAGGCCATTGTAGCCTTATTAATTGACCTAATTTCAATATTGTGGTGTCTCAGGGAATAAGGAGGCCCGAGAAGAATGGGAGAAATGGGGAACTGGCCGTTAGGTGGAGTAGTCAGAACATTTATCACACATTTATCAAGCTCACAATTTTATGTGGGCAAGGTTTGTGGTACCCCAAAACAATTACAATAGTAATATCAAAAATCACTGGTCACAGATTGCCACAACATGTATAATAATAATGAAAAAGTTTGAACTATTGCCAGAATGACCAAATGACCAAAATGTGACACAGAGACGCGATGTGAGTGCATGCTGTTGGAAAAATGGTGCCTATTACTTGTTTGATGCAGCATTGCCACAAACCTTCTATTTGTAAAAAAACAAAACAAAACATAGTATCTACTAAGTGCAATAAAGTGAAGTACTCCTGTATATATGCATAAATATATGCACATATATGTAACACATGTAATGGCACCTACCTTAGAACATTTTGCAAGAGTCAAATAAGATATATGTATATATGTAAATGCTATTATTATCTTCATTTTGTAAATGAGGGAATGGAGGCTGAGATTTTTAGTGACTTGCCTGAGGTCACACAGCTGCTAATTATCTAAGGCAGAATTAAAATTCATGTTTTCCATACTCCACATCCAGTACTCAGTACACTGTGCCACCTATTCTGATCTCATATAATACTCACAACAATGGTATGAGGTAGGTGCTATGAAGAAACCAGGACTGAAAGAGTTTAATTGACTTGCCTAGGGTCACTTAATATCTTGTGCTTCCAAAATAGTGGCATAACACACAGACGTGTCATTGACTAAGGATACGAACAAACAAGTATAAAAATGAGAAATACAAATGTAAGGAGACCAGCCTGAGCATGTCCAGATTGCCCAATGTGGACTCCCTCTGGGCACTCCACCCATGGGTTGGGGCGCCCTCCTTTGATTTTCTAAGTGGAAAGGCTGTGTCTTCAAAACTGCTAAGACTGGGAGAGTCAATCTCTTTCTAGCTTTTTCTTGCATGGCTCTCTTTCCTGCCATGCCCAGAAGGTGAAGATCACAATTCACCCCACAGCAAGGTCACCAGGAACTGAACCAGAAAAAGGAGAAGGACTTCCTTCCTATGCTCCCTCTACTCCCTCTTGGGTTGGCTTCTCTTGGTCTAGGGTTTCTGTTTCTGTTTTGTTTCATTTTTTCCTTATCAGTTTTGGTTACAGGCAGTGACCTGGGAGACTCTGGGAGTTGGAACTATGGCAACCTTTGAGTCAGGATTCCAGCCAGGAAGTCAGCCTAAGAGGGAAGGTGGGAAAAGTCAGGTTTTCTCAAGTCTGAGAAGAGTTTTGAACTTGGAACCAGGACTGTACTCTATAAGAACTGATCTAAGCTAAGAACTTATCAGTTCTTCCTCCCCTCCTCCTCACCCCAGACTGAGGTGGTATGGAGAGTAGGGGGAATGCCTCTGATATATTATAAAGTAAGTTTCTCTATTTGTTATTATACTTGTTGAAGTAAATACTCCTTTGTAAAAGCCAATCTGACTTAGTGGCTAAATGAAATTGGGGTGAAGCAGATCATCCTCTACGCCATCACAGCAGCTGGAGTCAAGATACTCCAAGAGCCCCTTAGCGGTTCCAGAGAACCCTGATGGAGTGGTAAAATGTAACATACTTGGTCTTCAGGCAGTAGGGGCTAGGGTGGTTAGTGTTACACAAACTGTGAATAAGCATGTGAATATTCAAAATGACTAATAATCAGAGAAATGAAAATTATTCCTGAGGCATCAGCTTATACTCAATAAACTAGCAAAGATGAGAAAATATGGGGAGACTCATTAATAGACAGGATATAAGCAAACAAAACACTAATTTGCTGATGCTAGAACTGTGAATTAGTTGCAGCATCCTGGAAAACAATTTGGAGATACAGAAGAAAAGTTATTAAATTGTTCGTACTTCTTGGGCCAATGATTCTATCACTGTGGTATAAACCACAAAGTAGCTACTGACAGCAAAAAAAGTCCCCACATAAAAATGTTTTTAACAATATTACTTGTGAAAACAAAAACAAAAACAAAACCAGGGCTAAAAGAAGTAGTCAGTGTTGAGGGGACTGGCTTAAGTAATTACGATTTTTGCTTTCAGTGGTGTCTGACTCTTCATGACCCCATTTGGGGTTTTCTTGGCAAAAATTCTGCAGTGGTTTACCATTTCCTTCTCCAGCTCATTTTACAGATGAAGAAACCGAGGCAAAGAAGGTTAAGTGACTTGCCCAGGGTCACACAGCTAGTCTGAGGCCAGATTTGAACTCCAGAAGATGAATCTTCCTGACTCCAGGCCCAGCATTCTATTCACTGTGCCACCTAACTGCCTGTCAAGTAATTATGATATATAAGTGCAATTAAATATTTTTGAGGGATTAAAAAAATAAGTGTTAAGAATGCAAAAAACACAAAGTGTTTGTATGAAAAGAAGAAAGGGAAAAAACAGAGCTAAAAGAATAATATGCATAACAACTACAACATAAGGTTGAGATCGAGAGGCAATAATACTTTGACAAAATGGTAAACATTACTACTATATTGTTGAATTTTAAAAAACAAATCTCTCCTTTCTAGTAATAATCAATAAACTTTTGTATTTTATGGGGGTGGCTGTGAGATGATTTGTCTGTTAGAAAGCTTTGTTTGTTTTTTGCCTTTCTTTTTATTCCTAGCTTGGCGCAGTGCCTGACGCTTAATAGGCACTTAATAGACCTAGTAAATTTGTTGACTGACAAAACAAACTATCTAATACATTAAAATATGTAAAAAATACATTTGTTTAGAAAAAAAATAGGTAGAAGATGCAGAGAAACAGATTTCAGGTTAACATAAAGAAAAACTTCCTACAAATTAGAACTATCTGCAAGTAGAATGAGTTGCTCTAAAATTTAGTGGGTGTCTCTTCACTGGAGCT
>CM053623.1:370502330-370547482 GCA_028646595.1 Phalanger gymnotis
AGGTATCATTCTAGGCACTGGGAGAATACAAAAAAACCAGAAACAACCATTTCTGATCATAAGGAGCTTATATGCTATTAATGTAGGAGTTCTTAGCCTAGGTTGCATGAATATGTTTCAAAAATATTTTGATAATTATATTTCATTTTAATTTTTTAAATCCTGTGTGATTTGTTAACATTGTTAACATTAATTAACATTAATTTTGAGAAGGGGTCACCAGTCAAAAGGATCGATGACAGACCCACAAAGGCTAAGAATCTCGGTTCTACACAACTATTACATTCAACTAATTTGAGCCACTCACTTTTTTTAAAAAATCATATACTGCATTTTCCTGTCTCCATGCTTTTGCTAATGCCATTCCCTCTATCCAGAGTCTGTTATTTCTTCCTTCCTCAACTACATCAATGTTCAGCTACAGTTACTTTATCTATTCCTCAAAATTTATATCCAGTGGTAGTCCTTGTGGGTGCATCATCTGAACATAGAGTGATCCCGCCATCTGTAATCTCATCTCTTCAGTTGTTATCATTAATATCACACTTCCAACATACTCCCTCCCCCAGCTGTGGTCCAAACATTCAGCAATAATTTGGGCTTTTGGGGATGAAGAATGCATTTCTCTGTAGAAGTAATTTTATACATTGTGGTGATATTTTCAGACTAGCCCACAAATCCTATAGAACTAATAATGAATCTGAATGCTACTATTATATTACTATTAGTAAAGAACCTAACCATAATATGTAACTGTGTTACTACGGGAAAATGGGCTCAGAGTTCTTCGCCTAAGATATTGGGAATATACCGCCAGTACATCTTTGCAGCTCTCAGGGCTTTAGCTTCTTACTACCTCCTTACCTCTTCCCTAGCCAAGAGTTTCAGTAGGGGAATGGCAACAACATCAATAGCCAGTATTCAGGTTTAGGGTAATTTCCTTATTACTTGTTTTATTTTCTACTTTGGGTCCATGGTCCAGCTGTTTTACTTTTTTAACCTCTTGATTTGGTAGAATATCTCTTCTTTAAAAATTACAGAAAAGTATTTAGATTCAGTTTCTCTCTCCACATACACACACACACATACACACACTCTCTACTAGAGATTTTACTGCGAACAGGAAAAGCAGACTGAGGTGGGGACAGGAAGTTTCTTTCCTTTGTCTACTCCATTTCCCAAATATTTCCTT
The DNA here is from genome assembly GCA_028646595.1 of Phalanger gymnotis. NCBI lineage: Eukaryota > Metazoa > Chordata > Mammalia > Diprotodontia > Phalangeridae > Phalanger > Phalanger gymnotis. The sequence continues at coordinate 370,503,523 of CM053623.1, forward strand.
TTTTTCTGTTTGGAGAAAGATATAGTTATTGATAAGCTATAATCATGGGGTTTGGGGTTAAAAAAGTTCTTAACTAAGGTGCATTTACATTTTGGAGAGAAACCCAGATATGAATTAATTGGGCATACAGGTGAATATGAGCACAGAAACTTTGAAGGTGGTGGGGTTTGGGAGGAGATAAGTAGAAACTGGCATGATTGTCGATGAGCCCTGCCCTAGGTCTGAGGGGCAAACCCCAGTTATTCAGGGAGTAAATAAAGGGCAAGCATGGGTGTCTTTCCTTTCTTCCCTTTCTTCTCCTTTTCCTTATCTTCTTTCTCCTCCTTCTTCCCCAAATCAGTCATATCTCTGCAGGGCCAAGTTTGGATGGGTTACTTTGTGAGGTATAAATCTGACATGGACAAAGTAGTGGGATGGCAGTAGGGAAGGAAGGCCTATCTCCTAAGTAGCATCTCTGGGTCATTGATATAAGATGATAAACGATGGGGAAGGGGAAGAAAAGAAAGTTGCTGTGACCATAGGATCATCTGGCTAGGGTAAGACATTTCTTGGTTGGTCCTTTGTATTATAAGAGTTATATGTCATATAGGATTTGTAAGCCAAGGGTAGGCTAAAATTTTGTTTATCTTATTTATACTTTTAAATTTCCTTTTGCTAGATTTTAAGTGTCTTCAAGAGAGGGACTATATCTTGGGTAGTTATGGATTTCTTTTATTGCCTGATAATGTGCTCTTTCTCTTTCTCTCTCTCTCTCTCCCTCTCTCTGCCTCTTTCTCTCTCTCTCATCATATATATGTATACACACATATAATATATATATATATATATATATATATATATATGTCAAGTGCTCCATAAATATATCTTGAATAAATGGAGATGACATCGGCATGGTACTCATGGGTTGGCAAGTGATATCACTATGGTCAATGAATTTAACTTCTCTGAGCCTCAGTTTCCTTATCTATAAAATAATACTTGTGTCCATTTCATAGAAATGTAGTGATGATAAAATATGATAATGTATAATTTGCAAATCTTAAAGTTCTCCGTTCTTTCCTTCCTCCATCTATTATATGCCATTTTTTCTTGTTAATAAAATAACGTTATTAACAACCAAATTTTATATAGTGTTTTAAGACTTTTATTATTGTTGTGCTTGTTTTTGTAATATTATTTTAGTAGACCCTAAGGAGCTGTACTAGTTCACCCTTATGCTCTCAGATCCACCATCTTAGATAGTCTACCTTTTCCTAAAAATAGTCAAAGGAATGTATTAAATATAAACATAAAGAGAGTTTCATCGATGGAAAAAAGGAACCTTTTATACAAATGACAAGGGGCCCTTTGCCAAGGTGCCTGGGATGCCAGCAGAGTCCATCAGCTTGTGCTTCCCCTTAAGTGTTTCTATTATTTTTTTGGGAAGGTCCTTGTCCTTCTCTCCTAAATTCTTCCAATCAAATATTAATCCAGGGGATTTAGATTAAATATTTTATTCACTTGAATAATAAAGATTGAGCTGAATAATTATTACTATGGCTGCTTGTGGTCCCTAATGGCCTTCCACGCATGCAGACATGTCAACTTAGGGCTATAATCTATGAGTAAAGCTACGAAAAAGGGATAATCATATATCGAGCACTGCTAGAACCTTCCCAGAGACTCTGCTTTAGGCTATTCCTGCAAACTAATTCCAAATCCAAGGAGTGTGTTCAATAAGAGTTACGATGCTGACATTGAGAAAAGAAGAATAGAAAAGGCTCTATTTTCTTGAATTTAAATATGTGGGAGCAGATTTATACTTTTTAAACAATTGAAAAAGAAAACTTGGAGAAATGAAAAATTCTCCAGGAGTTTTGAAATTGAAGCAAGCTTTGTGGTTTTTCTTAGATTTGGAAATGATTTATAATGACTTATTTACTCTAAGAATGGCTTCTTTACCCTCTTGCAAAATGAACAAAACAGATCAAGTAGTCCAGATAAATGAAAAAGAAGCTTTTTCTTTACAAAAATATCCATGGCCATGCTGCTTTAAGAGGGAATCACTCCAAATTCACTAAAACATAACACATTTATATTCGTAATTTACACATATTTATAGTAACTCCTTTATATTACAGTTCATAAAATTCTTGATTCACAACTAGCTTGGTGAGGTAGTGTGTACAAGCACTCATCCCATTTGACAGATTAGAAGCATAGAATTTCAAGTTTGGACAGGACTGCAGCAGTCATTTAAGTTGGCCCTCCACTTGGGAAAGGAAACCTCTTTACAACATACTTGGCAAGTGGTCATCCATCTGTGGCTTGAGAGGGAGCCCACAGACTTCTGATAGAACCCATTCCATTTTGGGGCAGCTCTAATTATTAGGAAATTTTCCCCAAAACCAACCTTAACTTTTCTTCTTTGCTCTACCAAAGTATTTCTCTTTGTTCTGCCCTCTGGAGCCAAACAGAATAAATCTAGTCTTTCTTCCAGGTAAAAATCCTTCGAATCTTTGAAGGCAACTATAACATCCCTCCTAAAGGTCTTCTTTTCTGGGATAAATATCCCTAGTTAAATTAGCTCATTGACATATAGCGTGAACTTGAAGACCTTCACAATATAGGTTGACTTCTTTAGAACCTTACTAGCCGATCTATGTCTTTCCTATAACGTGATGCCCAGAAAGGAGATAATACAATAGAAGTAGGTCTAACAAGTGTAGAATATAGTGGTATTAACAGCTACTTATTCCGAGAAATCTTTTGTCTAAATGCCATCTGAGATTTTACTAGCTTCCTTAGCTGCCTCATCACACTATTGATATAGGGGGATTGCAGTCTATCTACTAAGCCCCCACATTATTTTTCAGATGCACTTCAGTCTGAAGTACCTCTCTCATCTTAGACTTGAGAGGTTGGTTTTGAACCCAAGTATAAAATGAAATTTATTCCTGTAAAATTCCACTTTGTTCTATTAAGGTCTGGTGGTCATGCCTATTAAAACCTTTTTGTTTCCTGACTTACTCTGTCATCCAGCCTCTCAGAGTTATCTCTGATAAGGATACCATTTATTCCTTTATCCAAGTTATTGATAAAAAAAATGTTAAGCAGTACAGAGCCAAACACAGAGCTGTGAGGCATTCCATTGGAGACTTCCTTCTAAGCTGACACTGAAGAACTACTGACTTCATTTTTGAATCTCGCCATCCTTCAGGTAAAGAAAGCGAGAGCTCCTCCAAGGTCCAGCAGACAGTAAATGATGACCCAGGTATTCTGATTCCAAACAGTGCTTTATCCACTACAAAATACATGACCTCTTTCAAAAGATGATTTATAAATTTACATATCTTAGAAATAAAGTATAATTTTATTATGATAGACAAACACATTTATTTTCCTCAATACAACTAAGAGACATAGTGCAAGCTGTAAGATTTCAAGACATTTAGATTTCAATCTCATTTCTGATACTCACCAGCCATGGGACCCTGGGCAAGTTACTTAAACTGTTTAAGACTCAATTTCTTCAACTCTAAAATTGGAATAATAATACTTATACTACCTCATGGATTTGTTGGGAAGCTTAAATGGAATAATCGATGTAAAAGCATATCATAAACCTTAAACCACCATAAAAAGCCAACACTTATGGTTTCAATTCCATGAGTACTATTTACATATGTTCTAATAGCACCAAGTTTAAAGAAAAATGAAACATTAAAAATCTGTTAAGCATTTATTGAACCTTACTTATCATCTCCAGCTAATTTTGTGCCTTTTCTACTTAAACTGTTTCCTACATAACTGCCAGTGGAAATGATATTACCTACCACTTGTTTATTACAAATATATGTTTCAGACATTTAACTCAGGAGTGTATCACCCAGCCGGTAATGTGAATTTACAGTGGGCTAGTATATTGACATTGCTCCTTAGCTGCTTGTTTCTGGTGATACTGGAAGGCCAGGGAGAAGGATTGGGCCCCTGATTTCACTGGCATAGGAAACTCTCAGAAGAGGAAACTCCCCCTACAATTTAATAGTCTTAGAGAGGTTCCTAGAGCACGACATGAATTTATTTGTATTCCCAATGCTTAGCACAGTGCCAGACACAGAGTAGGCAATTAATAAAGGCTTGTTGGCTTACTGATTAAGTGACTTGCCAAGATCATCCAGACAGAATAAGTTGAAGGCAAGGCTTGACCCCAGGCCCCTCCTCTCCAGTTCCAAGAAAAGCTCTTTCTTCACTATGCCATTCTGCCCCTTAGTGATATAGAGGGAAATGAATAACAATCACATTTTTTTTATACTGGAGAATTTTAGATAACAATGGTCCAACTTTATTTTTTCAGAACACTTTAGCAACATCTTTTATGAGACCACATATGCAGAGATCAATTCAGAGTGTAGCTTTTTCCACATTATTTTGATTATAATGAACTTATTTTCTATACTTTGTTTGCAAGGACTAGAGATTGACTGGCATTCTAACTAGCCTTTTCACAGGCCCTTATCTTTTTAAAGAACTAAATATCCTAAATAGGAAGTTAATGGCTATTATTTTCATTTTTATAATCAAGCCTAGTGGCTTTTTAAAAAATTCAGTTTGTTCAGTCTCTTTTTGGTGAATTGTTACATTAAATTGGTAAGGGAGCAAGTCTGTTTCAATGGTCATATAGGCACTATGCAGAATCTCTAGTGAGCTCAAATATTCAAGGGTCAAATATTTTGTAAATTATTGTTTTATAAACTTTTAAAATATACAGCTTTTCACCTTGAGTTCATTTTCATCTTTACATACGAACAATCTACAAATCAAAACCTGGACTAAATACATTTGAGGCCCAAACTGCCTCTTATTGATGAGAACATAATCTAATATGGGGCAATATTTTAAAATGTAAAATAATGTAAAAGATCACAGATGAGGTTTTGTTTTTCACAAAAAAATACAACCAAGATTATATGCACAAAGACCAAACAGATGTCTATAATGCATTTTTATGTATTTTCTTCTACTTATTAGAATGGTCTATGTACACATTGAGGTTATCCTTAATGAAAAAACATGACAAGGTGATAGGTAGGCTTTTACATTTATTTTTTTTTCCTCACTGACCCATGTCTTTATATTCAAGACGAGATATCAAAAAAGAACTTTCTGAGTTGATTATTCAGCTGAAAAAAATTTGACAGTAGAAAAAAAACGTAGTCTGAAAGTCTTGCCTCATATAATGTACTTTTAATTTATGAATTAAAATCATGTGGCTCTGGGACAGACACAGTTACAAAGATGATTGTATTCAATGATATATCAAGTAAAGATACTTCGCTGGGTGATCAAACAGGAAGCTGTTTCACCAATGTGTCTGCCTATAAAAACTTCTGCTTCAGGTCTAAACAAAAGGAGGATTTCTTGTATGAGTTAAGATTCTACTAATATCTTATTCCCAATTGATATTATACTGATTGCATTGAGCCCTCACCCTTCATTCCTCAACTAAATCCACAACAAGACATATGGAACAATCATGGTAGAAAGGAAAAGTAGATGAAAAATGATCATGCCAAAATTATGACATGTAGCTGGATAGGAAGAACATAAAATTGGCCATCATGATACATATCTTGGAAAATTGCAGGAGAAGGAAAATAAACTGTGCATGGAATCAGTAAAAATTCCGAAAGCTACACTCTCCTGCTTATAAACCGGGGGAAAACACAACTCTTTTGCACTAATATTCTGCCAATTACCCTATAATCTGCTGCAAATCATAGATCAGCATGATTTTAGAAAAGCTAAAATTAAAGATAACTTAATATGATGAGCATATGCAGGTTAATAACATTATAATCACCTTGTACGGAAGAGGCAGCATAAGAGATCTCATCAAGAAGCTTGAATAGAAAAGGACCTGGACTGATCTTATATAGTGAATGACAAATGACAGTGAGATAGTCCAAGTGGTAGTTAAGTACTTCTGATATATTAAAATTAGAAGACAATCTTACAGTGAAACTGGAAAGCTATGGAGAAGTATCACAGAACAAAGGAGAATAGAGGGTTTGGGGTGCATTAGATGAGAGAGCACACAAATGGATGAAATTACAGATCTACCCAACCATCCATTAATAGGGAGGGAATCACAGAATTTTAGAGTCAGGAGTGACTTTAACGATCATCTAGTCCCTTCAGTGCCCAGATGTAGAGATTTCATTCCATGGAAATTAAATATTTTACACAAGGAAGGTGTTTAATAAATGTTAGAATGAATTAGGTAATATCACACAGCTTGTTACTGGAATATTTGGGACTAGAATCTAGGACCTCAAGTCCAATATTCATCTCAATACATTCCACCATTTTTTACCCAGCAGCTTGAAAATGGACACCTCAATCACTAAGAATTCAGAGACATTGACTTGCTCATAATAGTCACATGTGGGATAATAGTCAATGTGGTTGGTGTAGTGTAGAGAGCACTGGACTTAGAATGAGAAGAACTGAATTCAAGTCCAAATCCTAGCACTCAATAGTGCTGTGACCTTGGGCAAATCACTTAATTTCTGTGCTTCAGTTTCCTCACCTGTAAAAATGGCAAAATAATATCTGGACAATGTAAGGCAACAATAGCCTCACAGGGTTACTGAGAAGAAAGTGGTTTGTAAACCTTAATGAGCTTTAAAGCTGAGAGTTGTTATCATACCTGAATCCAGGAACACAAAGGGAATGAGTCTTGGATTTAGTCCCAGCTCATATGCTAACTACAATTTATTCTGCTTGCCCTAGCAAAAGCAAATGGGCATCATTGTTATAGCAACTCAAAATAAAATACAAGGCTCAAAATACACTAGAACCATAGAAGGTCAGCAGAAATCCACAGAAAAATGGAAAGTGGACATCCTTTTACTTCTTTCACTTAATTTCTGCTCCCATCATTTATCTTTGGATGTTCCAAAAATGCTTAACTTTCAATAGAGATTCAGCCTAATTAGAAGAGACAAATACAGTAGAAACAGGCAATTGAGAAAACACACACACACACACACACACACACACACACCCCTAATTCTGAAATTAGGGCCATTCTGAAAAATGCCATTCTCTATGGTCACCAAAGATATCGTTATTTCAAATGTTTCCAACATATCTCTGCTGCCAGGTGGAACACAGGCAGATGTTTATATGTGACTAATAGTCTATATTCACATCCATCTGCAGGGATCCCACCCAAATAACTGAGAGCTATATCTTTGGAATGAACTTCTAAATACTGCACCACAAAGAATGGAAATATAATTCTTAGAAGGGAAAAAAAGCCCAACAATTTAGTGAACTACCACTAACCCTCAAGCAAGCTATGGAATATAGCCACATGAGTGATCTTCTGGTTAGTAGGTTAATATATGAATATAATTGAATTCTTCCTCCCTCCCACCCACACCCATATCCTAATGCTCATGTCCCCTAGGGACAGAAAACGTAAACTCCTTGAAGGTAGAGGTTGCTTTATTTTATTTTTACCTTCAGTGCCTAGCAAAATGCACATAGTAAACACTTAAGATGTTAACTGACTGGTAGGGTATCGAGCTCAGTTACTGAAGATCACATATGTGGCTCTGGGCAGAAGCTATGAAACATCATCAATCATATCCCCATGGCATGTACTCTGTGTCCTTTCCCAGGAATGTCACGGGGCTTGATCGTGGAAAGCAGTCGCGCCACCCAGGCTCCTGGCTGCTTCCTTCTGGTCAGTAGCCAGAAACATGAGGAACAAATGCAGAAAGATTAACAAAGAAACCGTGTTGACCAGCAATACTAAACTGCTCTACAAGACTCCCTGAAGACTTGTTCACTGACTCCATTTGACACTTGTTGCCATACTCCCACATAGTACATTATGAATATATCTAGAGGTTGCACAGTTTGATGTCCATATATCGGTAATGATTGCAGTGTTTTAGGAAGACTTAACACTGTACTGTATCTTCCTTAACCCATAAGGGCCCAGTCCCAGCTGTATAGCTTTGCCTACATATCCAATGGTAGTATTATTACTTTCTTTTAAAAATTAATTTATTTTTCATTTTCAACATTCACTTTTATAAGATTTTGAGTTCTAAATCTCTCCCTCAACTTCCCCATCCCGAAGATGGCATGCAATCTGATATAGGCTACACATGTACAATCATATCAAATATATTTCCACATAGGTCACATTGTGAAAGAAAAATCCAAACAAAAGGGAAAAACCATGAGAAAGAAAAAAAAACAAAAAAATAGAAAATAGCATGCTTCGATCTGCATTCAGACTCCATAGTTCTTTCTCTGAATGTGGATAGTATTTTCCATCCTGAGTCTTTTGGAATTGTCTTAGATCATTGCATTCTCAGAAGAGCTAAGGCATTATTCCTTTCTTACGGATGTCCCCCATCTGAGGCGAAACAATCTTAGTCTAAGTGTTTTAGGGAGAAAACACTGGTTAATGCAGTATGATGCAGTCCATCAACTCCCTTTCTTCTCCTTAGATCTGTGCTTCTATTTTTCATGCTGGCAGACAGTACTAGTGCCCTGTGCATTGTTTAAAATGGAGGATATGCTGCCTTTCATAGCCTTCTTATACCTAAATATAAATGAGTCTATGCTCCTTTTGATTACTATAGCAATCTGGAGGGAGGTCTAGGCTTTCGCTATGATATGTGGAATATCACGGGAATTGTCCAGGACTAGCTAGAGTTAGGGACTAGAACTGTGATTTAATGCCTATAGGTAACTCTTGGATGAGGAAACTCCCTTCTCCAATTCAGGTCAGTCTGTTAATAAACATTTATTAAATGCCTGCTATATGGCAGGCACTGCTCTAAGTGCTGCGGATACAAAGAAAGGTAAAAAGACCGTTCCTGTTCTCCAGGAGGGGAGACACCATACAAACCACTATGTCAAATAAGATGTATATAAGATAAATTGGAAATAATCAACAGAGGAAAGGGACTAGAATTAAGAGGGATCATGAAAAGCTTCTTGTAGAAGGTGGGATTTTAGCTGGGACTTGAAAGAAGCTAGGAGGCAGAGCTGAGGAGAGAGTACATTTCAGAATGGTGAATAGCCTATGAGCGATTATAGTATGGAGATAGAGTGTATTGGTTGAGGAATAACAAGGAGGCCAGTGTCATTAGATCGCTGTGTGTGTGTGTGTGTGTGTGTGTGTGTGTGTGTGTGTGTCTGTGTATGGGGGGCATGGGGGTGGCATAAGAAATAAGAAGACTGGAAACAAGTGGCAGGTTGTGAAGGGCTTTGAATATCCCAAAGAGTATTTTATATTTGATTCTGGAGGTAATAGGTTGCCATGGGAGTTTACTGAGTAGGAGGAGTGTCATGGTCAGACCCATGCTTTAGGAAAATCACTTTTACAGTTGAACGGAGGATGGATTAGATGGGGGAGAGATTTGAGATAGGTAGGCCAACTAACAGGCTATTGCAATTGTCCAAGTGTGAGGTGATGGAGGTTAGTACTTTCTCTGAGATTCTTAGAGAGTGACCTAGAGAATTGAGAAGTTAAGTGACTTACCCAGGATCACACAGCCAGTGGTGGTTCTTGAACTCAGGTCATCCTTGCTTTGAGAACAACTCGATGTTGAATATACCACATTGTCTTGTCAGCCCTATTTTATGTGACATCAAATTTCTATGCTAGATAATGATTATTGACCCCACAGCAGTGTCAGTTGAAGGCCTCCAGGTGGGGGCTATACTGGGAAGTGTAGAGACTCACCAAATTTGGTCTTCCTGAAGGGGCAGTCCATACCATGCCTTTTCTGCCACTCAATCTGATTCTTTCTATTGTGCCAAACTTGCTTTCTCTCTCTCTCTCTCTCTCTCTCTCTCTCTCTCTCTCTCTCCCTCCCCGCCCCAACTCCTTCCCATGATACCCAAACAGAATATTACTGTGTCTCTGAAGTATCTATCGGAAAGTGACTGGGCTTTTTTCAAAATTACAATCACTTTAATGGGATTGTTCTTGCAGCATCATGTCACAACTCAATCAGACTATTTACAAATATAATTGAAATAAATAATTAAAAACTAAGTATTAAATTGTTCATTATGATTTGTTTCACTTCACAAGTGAAATCTTGAGACAGAAATTAATGAGAACTGTTCTTAGGCAAAAATATGTGATTTCCAGAAAACCCTAGAAACTCAGAAGCCTGAAAAGAAATCTAAAGGGATCAAACTCTCAAATATTCTTCAACCCCCTTAGAAAAAATGGGGGAAAAAAGAGAAAAAGGAAGGGAGAATACACTGCTTTTGCCTTTAAAAAGGAGAGGGGAAAAAATCTGAAATCTCAGCAGAGTAGCACCAACTGAGTCAATTTATATTAAGGAAACCATAGGTAATCCCTAGGAAACTGTCTAGATGCCCCATGTATTGTATTATTTCTGGCAAATTTGATTACATTCCCATTACATTGCAAATGTGATACATAGCAATGCAGAGACTTGTCTTCTGCTTAAGCATTTTCATTTGAACAATAGCTTATGGTTGTGATGTCACACATCACCTATTATTTTCCACATTTATTTTATTTTTAATTACAGAATAAAACAACCATTTCCATAACAGAGTATAATTAAAAAAAAGATCACGGGTGAAACTGAGAATCTATTATGTACAACTTGCTATTTCTTTTAAATATATAATAAAGTTGTCATGTAAATTTCTTTTTTCTTTTTTTCCCTCCCCCCATCCCAAGACGGCTACCATTAGACACAAATAGGTATATATATGTAAAATTATTCTATGCGAACTTCTATTTGTCAGTTCTTTCTCTGGATGCAGATAGTGTCTTTTTTCATATATCCTCTATAGTTAATTTGGGTATTTATAATAGACAAAATGGCTTACTCAATGTCATTCTTAAAACAATATTGCTGTTACTATATACAATTTTCTCTTGGTTCTGCTCATTTCTCTCTTTATTATTTCATGCCAGTCTTTCCATGTTTTACTAAGACCATTGAGCTCATCATTTTTTTTATATTACAATAGTATTCCATTACAATCATATACCACAACTTGTTCAGCCATTCCTCAATTCATGGAGATCCCTGCAATTTCCAGTTCTTTACCACTTCGGCTGTGAGGTTATTGTAGGGGGCAAGTGAATTCCTCTTAATCTTTTCTAGAGGCATACCCCAAATTTGACATTGCTAGCTAGAAAATGTTGTTGTTCACCCTCTATTCTTGAAGAGGTCAAATGACATCCTGAGGGTGATGACTTTAGTGTGAACTGGATTTAAGTGAGGCAGAGCTGTACATTCTCTCCTCCAGAGTCATCAAAGTCCAGTGGCAAGACAACGTATACATATGTTTGTAGATTCCAAGTTTATAGAAATGACACCCTGGTATATGAAGTACTAAAAAAGCCCTGAGGGAATCTTTACATGATTATTTTAACTATAGCATGTTTTAGAGTCTGCTCAGGAATCTATGCTCGGGAGCACAAAGAGTTATGTCAGAAATTTAGGCTAAGAACAAACTCAGTTCCATGTTCTTCACTTTTTCATGAGGTCTCTTATGAGCTAACTGACCATTGGGGCAGAGGAAGTGGGCACCTGGGCTCTGGGAAATTTAGATAAAATTCAAACAAGACAATGAAAAGCAGGTCTTTCCCTATATGAGAACAAAGCCAATGAATTTACAAAGTCAGACCTACCTTTTCTCCCTCTTTCAGCCCCTGACCTCCCCAACCCCAACCAACTACAGTGCTCAAGATCTCAAAGCATAGGTCTGAGACCAGACATAAACGTATCAACTTTGTCTCCCTACCAATCAGTGCCCTCGACTCTCTGTTAATTGAGGAAAACTGGTGAAATGTTGCTAATGAACATGTTAGAGGTGGGAACTTTCCTCTATAAAAATAGAAAGTTAGGAAGCCATCTTTGTTGCTATCCCCCTTGAAAACATTCAACATCTCCTGTCTTCAGTACATCTGTGACCTCATTCTTAAAGAATATCATTCAATAATTCTCATTTGAATATGTAAATTATGTTTTTTCTTTCCTGGCATAGATACTGATTTATTACAAAATCACTCATCTTTAAAAATGTATTTGCCACTAAATGTTGAAAAAATATAGACAGGATTCTCTTTTGATCTTACTGGACTGATAGTCTTTCCAAATTATCCCTGGTAGACCCAAAGCAGAGCTAAATTACCCTTTTTTTGGCTATCTCTGCTCAAAGTTCAGGCACCTAGATGAGAAGGGAAAGGAATCTCTTGCTACTCTCCAGATTATCAGAAGGGGAAAAAAGTATTCCTTTAAGAAATGAAAAAAAGTGCTTTAATGGGAAAAATGCGGAAGAAAAAAAGATATGAAGGAGCAGAAAAGAATCCTTATGTCTGCAGAGCAGGAGGTGGGTGTGTGGAAGAATATTACACTGGGGAGAAAGAAGAAAGATAACTGAATACTTGGAAATACGAAATAAATATGATATTCTGGCCAAAGAGGAGGGAGCAGTGTACTCTGAAGAGGAAGCAACCCTTTGTTTTCTAAGGAATGATGTTGGGGATCCTTAGATGAATCCTGTCAGAGAAGAGATCATCCAGTACACGTCAGAGGAAGAAGAGACAAGTAATGTCACCAGCTCCCAAACCGTGACCTGCTGTTCAATGTCAAACTGTAGTACAAGAAGCCAGCTTCCACTCCTCAGTCTTAATTTTCACAAAGCTAGTTTCCCTCTATCAAGCCAGTTTCCTATGAATTAGAGTCTCTTGAACCCTTTCCAGGATGTCTGAAATGAGAAGCAGAAAGTAATAGTTTTGGGCAAATATTCTATTGATTGCATTCTATTAATTTCCAGTGGGGACAGTTGTGTCTTCTTTCAAGCCCCAGCTAAAATCCCACCTTCTACAAAAAGCCTCTTCTGCTTCCCCTTAATGCTAGCTCCTTCCCTTTGTCGATTATCTCCAATGTATGTATCGTGTTTCTACGTAGTTGTTTACTTCTTGTCTCCTCTACTAGAGTGTGAGCTCCTTAAGAGTAGTGACTTTTTTTCAAACTTTTCTTTTGTATGTTCAAACTTAACATAGTTCTTGGCCCAAATCAATGCTCATTGATTTGACTTGGTGGCAACTCTTCCTCGTCTGTAGGCACAAGGAAGAGGTCCAATTGCTGCTTTTGGGAATGGCTTTTTGAGGACACCATTTTGACTTAAGAAATGATGAATAAGAGTAATTCATAAAAGGACAAGCAGACATATGCAAACTGCTACAGAGTAAAGTATGCAGAATAAGGGAATTAATCTATATGAACGTAATGATATAAATAGAAAACAACAAGAGCAATTTGAAGACTATATAACTACAATGACTAAGCTTAGCCTTGGTGAAATGATGAGAAAATGCACTGCCATCTCTTCTTCGCAGAGTTGGGGGAATTAATATTCAGAGGTATGGAACATAAAATATTCTGTCAGATTTGGTTGATGTTTTGATTAGTTATATCGAACTGCTTTTTTCCTCTTTCTTTTTATTATTTCTCTTATTTTCAGGGATGATTCATTGAGTAGAGGAAGACAAAGAGGTGTATTTGGAAATGAGGGTGATGCAAATAAAAGATATCAGCACAAAATTTAAAAAGTCCTTCCCATTCTCCGGGATACGTATTTTTAAGATTTAATTCCTTTGCTCATTTAGTTCATAAATCCACCGATGGCATATTATAGCAAGAACAAATGAATAATTATGAACTTGGTGGGTTGGCAACTTGTCTGTTCCTCCTTAGTAAATATATTCTGTGAGTCTCTGTACTCTGGAGATATCACAGCCCCCTCTGGCTCTTATTTTGTAGTTCCAGACCTGACAGAGATGCCAAGTGTGTGGCCTGAATCTTAAAGAGATAGTTCCTTTTGGGTAGAATACACTGGTATGTGTCCTATGTCCCATTAAAGATGGGAGAAGAAAAAAACAAATCATGTTGTAACTATGGTAACCCATATATCCCTCTAGCTAACTTCATATCCAGTTACCTCCAGTACTATCTATGCTCTACTACCTTCTGTCTGCTGAGTAAGTAGAATGATTCAGGCTTCACCAGACCCCATTTCCCCAAAGGTTTGCCTTCCCCTGTTACCACATGCTCCAGTTCAGAGGTGTTAAACATATGGTCTACAACACTCCCAAGTGGCTTGAACCAAATTAAAATGTAATTGGGAAATATTTAACAAATGGCATAATTAATAGAGCACTAGGTTTGGAATCAGGAAGACTCATCTTTATGAATTCGAATCTGGTCTCAGACTATTTGTGTGACCCTGGGCAAGTCATTTCACTCTTTTTGCCTCAGTTTTTCCATTTGTAAAAATGAGCTGGAGAAGGAAATGGCAAACCACTGCAGTATTTCTGCCAAGAAAACCCCAAGTGGGGTCATAAAGAGCTGAACACAACTGAACAACAAAACAAAATAAATAAAACATAGATAATACCGCATTTTAAAACTAAGTCAATGTGCAGCTAACAGAGATCATTATGAATGGATTAGTGGTCTCTATTTGTATTTGAGCTTGCCAGCACAGCTATAGTGACCTCATTTGGTGGTGAAGCATTCCTCATTTCCTAACCAAGTTCTGAGAAATCCAAGTTCCCTATGGCCCAGAGTTTATTAGTACTTGATTTACTATATCCAGCTCACCTTTGGGGCCCCAAAAAGCCTCTTTCCCAAGAGTAAGCAAGATAAAGAAATTTCTCAGTCTTTCTGTGCTCCCTCCTGCTAGCCTGGTAGACTTGGTACACTGGCCAAGTGTAACAACAACCACACTGGTATACCCAGTATGTCTGCTAACACACATTCTTAGATCTGTTTTACTATGAAAGATAGCTGTTTAAGGGGTAAACAATCTTCTTTAATTACATTCACTAGTTCAGGGGAAAAGTCAGCTCCTTGAATTCAGAGAAAATTCAGAGAAAATATTCAGAGAAAATACAAGCAGAGAAATAAAGACCAACAGATGGGGCTCAGACTGCCTGAATCAAGCAATATTGCTATATACTTTATATACACCACTGGACTGAGAGAGCTTTTACATCTGAGCAGTCACGGAACTCTGAACATATGGCCACTCAGAGTCTCAATCAGGGAATCACAAAGTCCTCCTCATAAGCGAGCTCCCAAAGCAAACTACCAGCTCAGAGTATATATACACTTCTCAGAGCCAGAAGGCATCACAACCTTCGTGACTCAGTACCTAATTAGAAATTAGAAAAAGATGTGAAAGTCTTCTTACAAGCAAACATCCCATAAACAAGCTTCCCTTAATGGGCTCCATGTGAGGCCTATTAATGGGCAGGGAAGATATTATACCCCATTAACATTACACCAAGATGGCTACGTCTTAGTCCATGCTTAATCAACTTCCCAACTTTTTTCTTGGTAACTCCTGCTTGCAGTGCTGAGCCAACTGATTAAGAACCCCACACTGGGAACAGAGTGTGCAGGGCCCAATGCTTATGAAGCTTAATTGTCTGGGTGTCTGTGGATCTACTGGGCAGTTTCCGGCTATTTCTCCTGACTGTCTCAGGGCTCTCTGACAGAACTCCAATTCCTCCTGTGCAACTTCAACTTATTCTATCAGTAACCTTCTGTTATGTTTATTACTACTTGTAAATCTGGCATCCCAAGTGCCCTGATATCTGATTTTTCAGTTCATAATTTTCACTATCCAAAAAAACTCCCAACAGCTCTACTTTGTCTTAGTCCATGACAATTTGAAGCCACTTCAATAACACGTCCAATTAATGGCATTGATATAAATATGCAGGGCAGCTAGGTGGATAGGGTGTCAGCCCTGGAGTCAGGAAGACTAATCTCTGTGAGTTCAAGTCCAGTCTCAGACATTTACTAGCTGTGTGACCTTAGGCAAGTCACTTAACTTTGCCTCAGTTTCCTCATTTGTAAAATGAGCTGGATAAAGAAGTGGCAAACCACTCCAGCATCTTTGCTAAGAAAAGCCCACAAGAGGTCACAAAGAGTCAGACATGACTGAAAAGACTGGACAACAAAAATAAGTATGAAAAAGAAAGACAATCCCTGCTTCACGGTTTTCCAAAAGCTTTCCTCACAATAACAACCCTCACAGCAGAGAGGCAGTACAAACATTATTTGCATCTTACAGACAGAGAAATTAAGGGTCTCAGCTTCCTTATCTGAAAAATTAAAGATTTGGACTGGATAGTCTATTGACCTTCCACCTCTAAATCCTATGGTCCTATAATCCTATCATTAGGATGACCATCTTTTCCTTTGCTACCATCTGTACTCATTTGGACTAGCCTTTGTCATGGCCCTAGGAAACTTGATCATCGGGAAGCTTGTCACCCTACAAGATTCCATTAGGTTTGGAACTTATACCTTATCAGTACCCTTTGACCTTCTGACTGGAGAACTCCCAAAGTCTCAATTTAAAGAGGGCTCCCAGAACAGCCAATTAAGTCTTTATTTGTCCCTAGCTAAGCTCTTTTGAAATGGACTCCATCATGCTCCTATACCAGGTACCTCACCACGCCCCCAACAACTTTTCAGCTTCCTTTTATGTGTTGTCTTCCCTTATTGGACTGTAAGCTTCTTGAGGGCAGGGACCATATTTCTTTTTCATATTTATATTCCCAGCACTTAGCACAGTGCCTGGCGCATAAGAGCTTAATAAGTGTTTATTGACTGTCTGGGTCACCCTGAGGGAGAATAAGTATTACAATTTGGTCCATTCATCCACTCAGAAGATATTTTTTTGCATGAACTATGCTGTCTGTCTATGACTTGTAGCTATAATTTCTGCATCCACAACAGTCTGTAAAGTCAATCACTTATGTTTCATATCTTGCTACCTTTACATACTCATTAATGCTTTCCACTGATGAAGCTAATCACATCTTGATAGATTATATCAATGGAAATGACATTAAAAAGAGGCATTACCACCTGCTTTGCCACTGCACCCTGAGAATCATGGGATCTTTCCATCTGACTGGCAGCTGAAATCTTACACATGTGCTCTCTCTTCCATTAGAATGTGAGCTTCTCTAGAACAGTCACTGTCTTGTTTTTCTATTCGTTAGAATAGAAGCACCTAAGCACTTATGACGGTGCTTACATATAGTGAGCTCAATGAGATTACTATATAATAAATGCTTAATTAATTAATTAATATATGAACAGATAGCCATGAGGTTCTGACCTGTTGGTATTGGGTGCAAATTCAGTGAGGCAGAGGGAGAGAGAAATATGCAGTGGCTCTGTCAGCTGGTACTAAAATGGTCTCTATTTGTTATCAATCCATAAACGCCTTGCTGCTATCACTACCATCATTTTGGGTGTCTGATCTTCTGTCTTCCACATACATTCTTTAGATACTTAATATAATAATAATGATTGGTTGATTGATTAGGCTATATTTTTTTCCTTGAAGGATGCTGTGATGTGTTGAGAAGGAAAGGGAAAAAGAAAGAGAATAAGACTAATAGGAATGTCCGATTGAAGACAACTCCTCACTTCCAACTATCATACTTGAAGTTCCCAGTGAAATTTTAAAATATTTAGATGGTACTGATAAAAATAATAGAATTATTTAAAGAATAAATTGGGTCAGTTTTAGTACAGCTGTAAGGTCAATGGAGCCTCAGCTTGGGAGAAGGAGATTTATCTATAGAAAAAGAGGTCTCAAACTTTCCTGGGAATTGACTTAATTTTTATCATTTTTTATTCAGTTTGACACCAAGCAAAGATTGCCTGTATTTACCTTTCCCAAAAAGGATGCCTCATTATGAGTCCTGGCATAAAATTAAAGGGTAGGTGGCAATTGTGTAGGCATGGAGGAAATGTTCAAAATTCTAACACCAGATGGTTAGTTTAACTTAGGAATGATCTTACTGAGTGAGGGAGTTAAATTGGTCATGGGACTAACAAGGTCATGATTGAAAGGAGCCCAAGAAATGGTGAGAAACTCTGAATGAACTGGTGGCCTATGTCTATAAACCCAAACAATATGTTATGATGAATTAATGCACAAGGGTGCTTGCAATCATTTAAAAAGGAAAAATTGACTTCTGAAAATTTTTTAGTTTAAATTGATATATTCTCAAAACAGGGAGAAATTTTAGCTCAAACAGCTCATGAGTGGCTAATCAAGACATCTAGTTTTGTCTATTGCCATGGCTGTTGTTCCCATCTTTGGGAATGCTTTGTATAAGTAATGATTGCAAGGCTCTCCTGAAAACTCTCCAGTATCAAAGGGTTATACAGAGAAATTTCACTTTTTGACATTGCATCCATTCATACAATTCTTCCCAGGTTTTTCTGAGTTCTTCATATTCCTCATTTTGAATGGTACAAGAATGTCTCATTCTATTCACTGCAGGTAACAGATGTGACATTAACACTGACTATAATAATTTCATCCAGAAGTTTAACCACCATAAATTATTTGTCAAAACAAGATCAAAATAGCTCATAAAATGCCTTAGTCTACAAATATTAGCCAAATGGATAGGGTATAGAGTGTTGGATGTGAAGGAAGGCCTGGGTTCAAATCCTGCTTTAGGCATGTACTATCTGTATGACCTTGGGCAAGTCATTTTCATTTAATCTCTCACTATAACTTTTCTTTATCTGTAAAATGGAGATAATATCATCTACCTCACAGGTTATTAAGAAATCAAATGAGTTAACATACATAATGTTTTTTCCAAACTTAAAGTAAATGTTAATTATTATTATTATCATTAATTATTAATTATGTAGCAAATAGAGAGTTATGGCTGCTATTGTCAGTACTGACAGAATATAAACTTATCTGTAAAGTCTTATAAAAGATAGTACTGTCTCATAAAATGTAGATAAACTGTGCAAGACAAAATTAGTTTACAGGAAGTGTAGGAAGATATTCAATTAGTAATAATCATCCCAAGGGAATTCAAGTATTAAAACAGAAGAATTACAAAGAAAAAAATGGAAAAGATTTGCAAAAAGCCATAATAGGAACAAACTGTTTTCTTCATTGAGGATAATGGGGCCGTCACTTCTACATAACATTCACCCAGGTACTTCCTGAAGAGGTAGGAATGTCACTAAAAAGAACAAGGACAGGAAAAATGGCTGGGTTGTACCAAACATATAATAGAGGTGATCTGTGCTGGAGGCAATGCAATTATGAGGACATTGAAGGACTGGCAGGCAAGATATTTAAAGGATAGGAATTTACTTAAGAGGCATGGAAAACAACAGCAACAGAACCTTGTTAATATCTGGGAAATAAAGGTGACTGATAGAACATTAATAATAACCAGCATGCCTACTCTCCTATCTACAAAAAATCTTTGTGAGAGTCATCTATACATAAATCAAGGACATTCTCAATGAGGATATTAATAGGGAACAAGTAGGCTTTCACAAAAGATATTCAACAATGGATCACAATCTTATCTCAAGAAGATGTAGGAAATATGATGTCCTTGTGCTTATTATGTATTGATCATGGGAAAAAAAGTATTTGATTCAGTAAAACAAAAGACCACCTTATGAGTGCTTTTACAGCAAGTTGTTTCCCATTCATACATCAAGAGTTCTGAGGACTCCTTGTTGGATGCAGCAACAGAAATCGCCCTGCTCAATGAGGCTCAGAATAAAAGAGAGGAGTGTTTTAGCTGCTAAATTGTAACTGAAGAGATCTAGCAGTGTCCAGGTTGAAAGCCATACTGGATGGTGATGTCCTCCAGATTATCCTTCCCCCATCCCCATATTTTGGCTATTGATATTGTATTGATTGCATTAAGTCTCAAGATACTGAAGAACCTCCTGGAAGAGACCTGTAATCACTTGAAGGAGTCTGAGCCATCACCACAGGAAAGACCAAATAGAGGAAAATGTCTACTTCCCAGATTTCAGCATGCATATTAACAGACACTCTATAGAGCCTATTCAATAGTATTTCTAACTGGGACAAACAGTGGAGATGCACATTGACTTGGACCCAGAATTGAAAAGGAGGAACTGAGCTTTTTGGAGTTGATTGTCTTTGGAAAACAGAAGGTTCTTTTCTTACTTCAAGCTTCCCATGAAGGCAAAGATCCATCTTTTCAATCCTTACATTTTCCTGTTGGTGTTTTTATATAGTAGCAAAACATGGAATACCACTTCTGAAAAGCTAAAGATGAGCATCAGACATAGGGCAAGTGGTGTGAGCAGACTGCAACAGATAACCAATGAGGAAGTCAGAGAACATGTCACTGAGGAATTGTATGAAGAGACCACTAGAGTGTTCCATGTGTACCCTCGTAATGTCAGAAGCAAGGATCTCTTCCTTGTTCCACATCTAGGTAGATAGATGTACAGAGGGAGGCTTTTAGGAGACCACAAATAAACGGTGTACGAGATGGGCATGCATGGATGGATTATGATCTGTATCATACGAGATGGAGGAAACTGCATTAATGAGCTCACATAGCCATTTCAATTGAATACATTACTATGCCACAATTCTTTTCAGCATTCCTTTGTAGCCAGAGCATTTTTGCATCTAGGACAATCAGGACAAAATAATGTCTGTGGCAAATGGGACTAATTCCATTCAGGGGGGAGACATTATTAGGTTAGATGCCTTGCCTTGCCCAGGTATGACATATACTGACTATGTGACTAGTCAGGGGTGAGACATGAACACAGGTCTTTCTGGCTCTGGGGCTAAGTATATCATGTTGCCTCACAAGCCAAAAGAATCCACTTTTAATGATGAAATTACACATTAGGATAAGGAGATAATTTCTGATAGTAAGGCTTTATGACCCTCAGTACCTGCTAGGAAACAACCTTCTACTCTGGGCACATGTAAGGATAGTCTAACACGTAACTAAAAGATCCTAGGGAAATAGTCTTAAGTTCTAATATGGCTCCCAGAACATCATCAAAAAGGACAAGATCTTTGGCTTTTATTATTCGTTTTGTTGTGTTCCTCCCTTAGAGAAGAGTTCTTTTGGGAGGACTTTATAAAACACCTGGAACCTGCATAAGACCTAGCTCTGAGGAAGGCCTCTTGGATCGCTATGTAATATGTGAAAGGCACAAGTCGTATTCTTGAATAATATGATGCTGCTCCCTTATGAAAATAGTATGTTAGAAATTTAGACAAATTATGTATGGTATTGGTCAACTCTAAAACAGAGATTAGGATCTACTTTGGGGCTACTCTATTGCAGATCTCATGAAAGTGAAAGAAGTCTCAAGCAGGCTAATGATAATAAAGAAATGGTACTAGGATCTAAAAAGAAAGGATGATGTTTATTCTTTATGTACCACTTTTCTTTCTCTTTTCCACCTAAACAAAGTTTCCCTGTTCTTCAAGGAAAGGAGAGATACCGGGAGAAAGGAAGGAATGTAGAGTAAGGGATGGAAGAAATGAATAAAGAAGGATAAAAACTTGAGATTATTTGGCCTAAACGAGCCTTACAATGGATGAGATAATGAACTTTAAATATATGAAATTGATAAGAAGAATGAGTCTTTCTCATAAGGAAAGATCAAGGGCAAACAGGCTTAGAATGTTGTGGGACAGAAGGATTAATGAGGAAGATTATGGAACTTTATGCCTTGCTCTCAGCAGGCAGTGGATTTGCTGACTTGATGCTCCTATCAAATTTCTATTTCAAATGGCATGAAGAAACATGATTGATATTGGGATGTATAATGAAATACATATATTGAAGTATTCTATTTGGCTTTCTTTGAAATTATCATTTCTGTTTTGGTGCCTGCAACTGTTATTGTTCCTAGTGGGACACAGATGTCACTTTGGGCTCTCCCACTGAGCAGCCTTAATGATGCCAGACATTTGTGAGAAGTTGTGAAGATTGTTCTTTAGCTGCCTATTGCACCATCACATTTTAAGATCAGAGGGCTTGAAAGTGTTCTAAATGAAAATAGTTTTTTTAAACCTCAAAAAGCCTTCCAATTTGGCACTCAGAAACACATTACATTGAAAAAAAAGAAAGGTTGGTATCATTTTCCCCAAAAATGAATGAGATACGTGTGCATATATGTGTATACATATGTATATTAATTATTTGCATATTTATGCATCTGGAACTATATGATCATAGATTTAGACTGGAAAGGACTTTAGAGGTCATGGAGTCCAATGGTGTCCTTTTTACAGATGAGGAAACTGAGGCTTCATCCGAGAGAAGCAAAGGAATTTGCCCTAGGTTACACACTAGAAAAACCAGAATTCGAACCCAAGTTTTCTGACTGCAAATCCATTGCCTTCTCCACTGTACCGTACTACCATATCTGCAATTATTGGAAATGACAGAAAAAACACTGGCCCAGAGTCAGGGGACCTAGGTTCGGATCCCAAATGATGCTTTCTAACATTTGAAGAAGCTGCTGGATCCCAGTTTTCTCATCTGTAAAACAAAGAGGCTGGAGTAGATGGGTCATCAGGCCCTTTCCAGCTCTAGAATTAGGAGTCCATGTCTCTGCTGCCTACCTGACTTTGAATTAAAGCCCAAAAACTTGTCTCTCAGTTAACTTATTTTTGTGGTATCAATTTCCTCAAATAGAGAATTAATGTTGTACCATCTTTTAGATAGAATTAGACAAACCTCAAGTTATTTTATGGAATACTGTCCTCAAACACCAAACTAAATTTCCACCCCCACCAAACACACACACACACACACACACACACACACACACACACACACACGCACTTCTAAGTTGACAGCCTCCTACTTCACTGAGAAGAGCTCCTCTTCCCAACCTCAAAACTTCTTAGCAACATCACCCACTCTTTTGTCCTGCCCTTTGGTTTCAGAGGAAGACTTTTTGAGACATAAGGTATAGACATTTATCACTAAGGCCAACTTCTCCATGAACATTTGAAGCCATAGTTTCCTCTACCTTTTCTAAAGCACTGCTCCATAATTACCTTCTCTCTTATTCATCTTCATTCTCTTTCTTTCTTCTGGATCCTTCCCATCTTTTTTTTTTTGCTTCTATTGAGAATACTTTTTATAGTTATCATACACACAACAGAAATATATTGGGAACATTTACAAATAGGTGGTTATTTAGAACCTTTGTCAGTTGCACACACTGAACTCTCACTCATTTTTGCAAATGCAAGTCATCAGGGAGATGTTACAATTATTGCCTTGTGAACAAACAGAGCTTTAATTAGATAACTTCAGTGGCAAGAATTGAAAATTGGAATTTCCTCTCCAAAAGTCCAAACATTTTAAATACCCTGTATCGCACATGTACTTGTTGTGCTTAAACCTAAAAGACACGTTTAGCTCACTCCATTTCCTTTTAAAAGTTACCAAAATTAAATTTGAACCCCATTAAAAATTAAGTTCACCAGTATTTACACATACCATTAAATGACACATAAATAAACACATACATTCAACACATTCTTTACCTTCCCATCTTCTATGGACCCTTCTCATACAACCATCTCCAGTTGTCCTAATCTACGTCTGGCCCCCTAGACCCAGATGGCTTTGGAGGAGAAAGTGAGGCTGGTGACTTTGCACGGCCCTCCCTCCTTAAATCCAAGTCACTCACATGTCATGGCGTCAGGACAAACCACGTGTAGCCCTATTCTTTCACATTTTTTCTCTCTCCTCTTATATGACAGGTTCTCATTACCACCTTCCTGGAATATTGCAATAACCTCCTCAGAGATCAGAGGAGATAGCTCATAGAGCTATAGGTAATAGATTGACGGAATGAGTAAGAGAACCGGAGGTGGAGGCTTGTGTTGGAAGCCTGCCTTTAGTGCTTGCTTACTTATTTGGAGTTCTTGGGCAAGTCATCTCCCTAGATCTCAGTTTTCCTCACGTTTTAAATAAGAGGTCAGACTAGATGACCTCTGAGGTCCTCTCCACCTCTAGCATTGTGAGCCTATGACAACTGTCCTGTGCAATCCATCATTCATAACTCCAATTGACTTATGCAAAGTACTACTCCTTTTGCTTAGCAGGTTCAAACTGCATTGTGTGACACCCAAGGGCCAACATAATCTAGTACTACTCTAGCCTTCCAGTCCTTTTTCATAGTGCTCCCTTCAATATCCTCTGCGTTCTAGTCAATCTGGACTAATTTCTACTCTGCAAGTATACTCTGTTTTTCCTTGCCTTTATGCTTTGGATGTCTTACCTTTTTCTCTTTGACAGTGGAATTCCCACCTAGCTTTCAAAGTCCAACTGAAATGCTACCTACTCTATAAAGCTCTTCCTGAACCCGCCAATATCCCTTCTAACCCTGAAGACCACAATAGTCTTTTCTCTGTACTTTTCAAAAAAGTTTGCATGTTGGGTATTACCTCGATTACAGTTATTTTGTGTGCATTTCTTCTTCCCTTTACTAGACTGTTATTTGAACTTTTATCTACTCTAGCACCTAGCACAGTACTCTAAACTCAACAGGTACTTACTACCTTTTTTTAAAATAAATGAATGAAAAAATAAAATCTAAGTTGAGATTGCATCATAATGGAATCCCAGTATTTATAGCTGAATAATAACTCCATGAAATATTATTTTCTATAAATATTTCCCCCTTTAGAAAATAGGATGTCTCTTAAAATTATATATGCATATAGTTCCATTGCTACATAACATCATAAGCTTTCTTTTAACTAACTCTAAGACCTTTCTGATGTGGCAAAGACTTTTCACTAAGGCTTTTGTTAAAAAAGAAGAAAAAAACTTGAGTGAATACTCAGCAAGCCAAAATAAGTTAGAACCCCAAATAGATAAAATACCATCTTGAGGGTTGAGTAGGTA
This sequence comes from Phalanger gymnotis, assembly GCA_028646595.1. Classification (NCBI taxonomy): domain Eukaryota; kingdom Metazoa; phylum Chordata; class Mammalia; order Diprotodontia; family Phalangeridae; genus Phalanger; species Phalanger gymnotis. The sequence continues at coordinate 370,528,346 of CM053623.1, forward strand.
AAGGCGACAAAGCATTTAGGAAAAGGTTTGCTTTAGGAGAACCTCCTCAGGGTTTGTTTTAATATATCATCAATTAAATAAAATATTGTAGAGGAGATGATAGTCCCAAGAAGGGGTTGGGAAGACCCTATATTTGAGTACATGGTAGTCCCTAGAGTTTTTGGAATATTCATTCATTTATCCATAGATTCATTTAATAAAAATGTCTGAAGTACCTACTATGTGCTCATTTCTGTGTTATATGCTGAGAGATAAAAAGATTATATAAGAAATAAGTGCTGGTCTCCTGACAGATTAGATACAGCAAGAGCTAAAATTAAGGCAGGATGCACAGGCTACCAAATTTAGAGGACAATGAAAGTATTTGCAATCTTTAAGTAGCATAGAAACAATGGAAACTAGCACCTGGTGACAAAAAAAGCATTATTCCAAAGAGGAAGCTACCAAATGGACCACACCAATTCCCTTATCTTTATCTCAAAAAATCCAGGGATCATTTTGAGGAGAAATTTTTGGATAGTTAAGGGCATCAAAAGATCTTCTAAACCCTATTGGATTTTTTAAGTTGAATCCTTAAAGTGGCTTGGGCCTTGCAGAATTTTCAAGGCACCATAAGGCATTTGGGGTGCCTACTGGCCATAAAGATAAGCCACATAAAAAATCAATTAAGGATGCCATTGCCATAGTTACCACTGCTAAATGGTCCCATTCTCTTCTCTGCACGGTTCTCCTGATCCACTGTTCTCTTGTGAATATGCTATGATGGCCATGCGGGAGAAGGCTTAGCATGGTAATCCATTTAGCATCAAGTTGCAGCTTCTGCCCTCATCTTCCACTGTCATATGAACACACACACACCTGGAGGGTATTCTCATCACAACCACTACCTCACTCATCTATCCAAGCCAGCCTCTAGGTCCTCAAAACTACCTACCACAGTGTTCCAACTTACTGAAGCTCTGAAATATCACCTATAGAACTGCAATCACTTGCTGAGCATTGCAGCAAGTCATCATCTCTGCAACAACCAGAGAATCATAGAATTTGAGAGGTAGAAATTACCTCAGTAGTCCTCTAGTTCAACCCATGCAAGACAGGAATCCTCACTATAATAAACCTGACAAGTGGTCCTCCAAGGAAGGAGAATCTCAAGGCAACCCATTTCATTTCTGGGTGGTTTTAACTAAAAATTTTTATTTCTGACAGCAGCCGCTGATTACTCTTGGTTATACACATTCTGGGGTCAAACTGAACAAATTTAGAACTTCTCCCACATGACAGTTCTTCAAATACTTGAAATAGCTTTCACATCTACCCCGCCTCCCTGTCCTCTGAGTCTTTTTTTTTTCTGTAGGCAAAACATGTTCAGTTACTTCACCCAATCTTCATTTTGTATGGACATAATGCTCCTCACAGCCCTGGTTGCCCTCCTCCAGACACTCTAACTTAATAATGTCCTTTTTAAATGTTGGTGCCCAGAACTAAGCACAGAAGTCCAGTTGAGGTCTCACAGAGGCAGAGTGTGCGGAGACTATCACTTCCCTATTCCTAGAAGTTTTGCCCCTTTTAACAGAGCTCATGATCACAGTAGGAGATGAGAATGGAATTTTCCTGGGAAAAAGGTAGCACCTGTGTCTTTTTCCCTCTCAGTATCCCCTGTAGCATCCCAAGCTCCTGAGGCCAGGAAGAGAAGTCACATATCTGAAATGCTGCCAGACTCTATTTCCAACGCAAGCTGTTACTGACAGGTTTGTAACTATTCCCCTATAAAGAGACTCTCTATGCCATATGTACCAGGCAGCAGTGTTGTTGTTGCCATAGTCATTTCCCTGCCCACTTGCCATTTGAAAACTCTAAGACATTGATGTATAAAAAGTAGAGTTTCAAGTAATGTCAGCACAGGGCTCTACTCTGTATATTGCTTTCTTAGACCCATAATCTAAAATAGAATTTTTTGCTATTGAAAAGTTACATTTTCCAAGTATCTATCCCATGTGAGAATGATGTGGATAAATCTTAGTCCTGGTTCTAGGCTTCCAAATGCTGCCATAGCACACTGAATAGTGCTATGGATTTGAAGTCAGGAAGTTCTGTTTTCAAATTCTCCCTCCAGCGTTAGCTGTATGACTACGGGTGAATTACTTAACCTTTGAGCCTCAGTTTTCTCAAATGTAATATGTAGATAATGTCTGTCTAAATGTAGATATTATCTGCAGATAATATCTGGGTCCTGCCCTTCCTCCTTTCTGTATTAGTGAGTGTATTCCTTTTACCCCCTCTTCTCTTAAAACTCTCAGATCAGAACCAATCTGCACATCAGTCCTCTATACTTCTTCCTTAACTCAGTACCCTCTGAAGGACACATTTTTTCTTCTCCTGTTAGAACATTAGCACTATAGCATCATAGACCCCCTTTTAACTGCTCAAATAAATTTGTGTTTCTAGGTTTCTCCTGACTCTTGTGTTTGTATTTTAAAGTTCCTGCTCAGCTCTGGGCTTTTTGTCAGAAATGCTTGACTAATATTCCATAATACTCAATTCTCCCCTCATCCCATTCTCCCTCCCCACCTCAGATTATAATCACCTTTTTAGTGTAAGTTAATTTTGCTTGAAAGACTATAATTTTTGCTCTACAGAATATTGTATTACAAGATGTCTGTTTCTTTATAGTAGAAACTACCATATTTTGTAATGATCCTGACTGTGATTCCTTAGTACCTGAGCAGCTACTTTCTGGATGGACATGGGAACTTGTTTTTCTGAGATTTATTTCAGGAGAAGCTAATTGACTCCTTCTATCTTAATTTTGCCCTATAGTTCTAATATATCTGAATAGTCTTTATTTATGATTTCTTGAAATGGTATGGGGACAGCCTGCAATCTACGCTGCTCTATTTCTTCAACTCTTAGGAAGAGTAGAATTACATCCAGGATGCTAATTCAATCAGTGGTTATTGGCAGAGCCTATTTAACAACATTTCAGAGTTCTTGCCAGGCCTTCGCATCCATTGTAGTGCTCTCAAGGGATATGAAGTCCTTCCTGTATGTTACAACGGCTGGCATATTTCTATTTTATCATTGCTGCCTTTTCCCAAGCCCCTCATTCCAAAGCATCCATGATGGGTTTGGCGTTGAGGAGAATAGAATTATAATTATTTGACAGTTGCTATGATGGATGGCCAGCGTTAAGTTCTCCTTAAGAAGGTAGTTGGAAAGGAATCGTTTTCAATTCTGATTACACAAGTCCCTGCTTTTGTGTGAAAATTGTAGCTGTAGTGTGGTGAGTCAGAAGTGGTACATTTGTCATATCTTTTTTAGTCTGTGTCCCAGTGCATTTTAAAGGTGCACAAATCTAAATAAGTCATTGTTTTATAGCACCCTTAAAACTTTCTTGGGGTGACTTTCTCACTTGGGATACGGTGCTCAGAGTTTAGAATTTACAGGAGAATGACCATCAGAAGTAATGTGTATTTCTAGATCATCCAGGACAAGAGATACACTGTCCAAAATCCAAATACCTTTAGTCTTTTTGTGTTTATGTTTTTATCAAGCATTTGGGAAACAATGGGAAGATCTAAAATAGATTTATTATGTCCTGTTTGGGATAGCAAATTTTAAAAAGCATACGACCTAATACATTAAAAGACAAAATTAGTTTGCAAAAAGACACTGACAAAATAGAACACTGGGTACAAAACGCAATAAAGTAGGGTAAATGTAAAGTCTTACACTTGGGTTCAAAAATTAATTTCACAAACATAAGGTGTTAGAGGTATGGCTTGACAACATTTTATCTGAATGAAATCAGGAGATTTTAGTGAACTATTAAAGTTGACTTGGCAGCTCTTAGATTGAATTGGGAGGCATATTATCTAGGACTAGGGAAGGGATAGTCCTGATGTTCATATTTGGAGTGTTGTGTTGTGAACACATTTTAGGAAGTCCATTGATAAGCTGGGAAGTCACTACTAAGATATTGAAAGGCTTGAAATAACGCTACATAAAGATTAGTTAAAGGAACTAAGGATTTTTAGCTTGTAGGAGAGGTAACTTAGGAGAAAATTTATAGCTTCAAATTCTGAAGGACTTGTCAGTTAGATGAGGTATTAAATTGGGTTCCTAGGATCATAGATTTAAAACTAGAAGGGAACTCGGAGAAGATCTGTTCCAAGCCTATCATTTTACAGATGAGAAAATTGAGGTCTACAGAAGTTAAGTGACTGTCCTAAAGTCACAAAGGTAGGGAATGGCATTTCAAACAGGATTTGAACCTAGGTCTTCTGACTGTAAGTCTCCTGTTCTTTCCCACCATACCATGCTGCCTCTCTTGCTCTGCTTAGCACCACAGGGTAGAACTAGGAACACTGTATGGAAGTGCAAAAGGCAAATTTAAACTAGATATGATGGAAAAATTCTCAACAACTAAAATTACCAAAAAATTACCAAAATTACAACTTAAAAATTACCAAAAATGGGTTACTTTAGAAGGTGGTGGACTCTCCTTCACTGGAGTTACTAGCAAAGAGACCTCCACAGAACGGCCTCCCCAAGGATCTAAGCCTTGACACCTACCCACCAGTAACAGAGATGACCAGGATCACAAATGTCAGCTTCACTACACCTGTCTAACCAAAGCTTTCCAAAATTTTAATGAGCAACCTTGGAGATGGCCATTTCTCTACAACTGGAGATCTCCAAGTGGAGACTAGATGGCCATTCTGGTGAGGATGCTGTGGAGAAGATAGATGCTCAGATACAAGTAATACTAGATAAACTTTGAGATATCTTCTGAGTCTGACAGATAGAGTATTCTTTTGTGTCCTTGAGAAGTAAAGAGGAAAGAAGAAAGCAAGCAATTATTAAGTATCTACTGTGTGCCAGACATGCTGCTAAGCACTTTACAAATACTATCTCATTTAATCTTCACAACTCTGTGAGGTAAGTGCTACTATTATCACCTCCATTTTGGAGTTGAGGAAACTGAAACTGAAGCTCAATGATTTGCTCAGGGTCACACAACTAGTAAGTGTATGAGGTCACATTTGAACATATGCCTTCCTGACTCCAGGTTCAGCATACCATCCTAGAGAAGGAAATTTCCTAACAGGGGTTCAGTTGTCTGGGGTTTTCTTTGGTAGCACAGAGAGATGCAAAATGTGCTCTTGAGTATTTCAAATTACCAGAGAGTCAAAGCTGCTGATGAGATCTGTTCATGTATTAATGTATTTTCAGTCTCCTGAATAAATCCGAGGATCTTGAGCCTTCCTCTTTACTGACTACACTCCCATTATTCCTGATGCTCAATCACTAAAGAGACTAAACCAAGGAGAAGCAGAACTTCTCACAGGGAGTATGGGAACAGAGTTGTGATTCCTCTATGGTAAGAACTCAAGTACCAGGGAAGTGGAGGAAACATTAGCAGCATGGGTAATGATCTCCTGGCTGATCAACCTGAGTTTGTAGGTTATTAGAGAATGATCTATTTTGTCAGGTATTTCACTGAAAAAAGGAAGACTGAGGATAACCCCTAGAAAATAATAATTTTAAGTTTTACTCCTCCTTGCAGTGAGATCGAAGGCTTAGTTAGGAGTGATTATAAAAGTCAAAAGCAATAATAAAAATTACTATACCACACTATTATAAACTAATATACTGGCAATACAGCTTATGAAGAGCAACAGAGTATATGATGAACTAGAAGATCTGATGAGCAAATTACATTTGGCTTTTCCTTTAGTGCTGCTTTTGTGCTCAGCATTTAAGGCATTGAGCATAATACTGAACCTTCTCTGCTCTATGAACAACTTGGGTGGCATACTGTTATTGCTTTTCGAGGAAAGTGAACTTTTGAAAATATATACCGTTAAAGCAGCCAACTTCTTACAATTCTTTGAATTTATGCTGTCTACTATAGAGCTGTTTCAGCACAAAATTGTGAGGCTCCTATTCAAGAGGGCTCTTTAATGTTCTCTTGTTACTGGTTTCATTCCCACACATCACTCCCAGCCAATCTCTCTGCACCTTTTCCTAGGCTCACTTATTATTTGAAATGGGAAAGTACTGAAAAAAAAAGGCTGGAGGCATTATCACTGATGAATATCGGTATCTAACCTAAATGTGTTGACTGTTGAAAAAATCAACCTTTAACCTTTATAGAATGTATTTTTAAGTGTTTGTGGAAATTCATCTGGAGGGCTTCTGAAAGTCAGTAGTTGTAATACAAATATATGACAGGTGAATGACATTCAGTAAACATTAAATTATGCAGTTGGGCACCTGAAGCAGGCTCAAAGTGGATCTTTTTAAACTGAGGAAGGCTAGGGATTTTGATTTGTAATCAAGTAATTTTAAGGTTACCTAATCATGGAAACCAGAGAAGTAGTAATTGATATCTTCGAAAATGTCTCTCATCTTCCTCAAAATTCCTGTCATCCTTACACGCTCAATTCTAACTGGATTTCCAGGCCTTTCAAAACTAAAATCATTGTTCAGTTTCAGGTCTCAAAAAAGAAACCTGGGGACTGTTAAGCATGGTTGGTAAATATCTGGTCATACCCCAGACTCTCAAGCTCCTTCTATCACACACATTTTGTTTGAAAAGTGGTCTAATAAGAGCACAAGATGCCAGTACTCATGACAACTCATAAAGAGAATCTGTGAAAACTGCTCTTTTTATCACCGTGGAAAATATTGACCCATTATACAAACATACTCTAAAGCTACAATTCAACTTCAGATTGACACAGAAAGGGAAGCTGAGGAAACTATTCAGTTTTGTGTATCAGTTTGAGATGGAAAAAATAGAAACCATATCACGTCTAGAGTTGACTAACCAGAAAAAGGTGGAAACCTAAAAATCACTGTATGTGAGAAGCAGTTGAAGGAACTATGAATTTTCCATGTGGAGAAGAGAAATCTAGGGAGTCATATTTTCGGGCTTCAGATATTTGTCAGGAATAAGAGGAAGGACGCATGTTTTGTTTCACGTTAGAAGGCAGAATTGTGACTAGAGGCTGGAAAATTATAGGGAGACACATTTTAGTTCAATGTTAAGAACTAGTGCCCTCTCTTTCACTAGGCCTAAAACTAGGGCTTTTTTTTAACCTATTGGGGCAAAAAAGTTAGGGAAGGGGTATGTGATATTGGTAACATAAGGCATAGTCTGACTAGGGAGATAGTCGCATTGGTTGAGGAAATAGTTCCTCCCTGTTCTTCACTCCTGTGAGGGTTGTGTTGAGGGAAGTAGACTCTGGGAGAGGGGCACAATGGTGACACAATTTCCCTATTTCTCAAGGGTATCACCTTCCTTCTAGTTTGCAACCTGTCATCCTTGACTCTCTACTCTCACTCATTTTGCCCAAATCTTTTCATTTCTATGTCCACATTTCTTATATGTGTCTCTTTCTCCCTACTCACTCAGAAACCACCCTAGTTCAGGTCTTATCATATCTCACTTGTATTAACACAATAGCCTACTAGTTATTTGCTACGCCTCAAGTCTCTCCCCCTCTTCAATCTTTCCTTCACACAGTGTTGGAAATGATTTTCTTAAGTTCAGACCTCTCTGACCATGTTGCCCCACCCCCATGTTCACTACTCAATGAACTCCAATAACTTCCTGGATGGTCGTGGATAATCTCTATGACCAAAAAGAAAGTTCTCTGTGTGGCATTTGAAGGTCTTGTGCACCTGCCCTTCTTCCCAATCTATTCGCACATTATTTCTATTCATGTGGTTTATGGTCCAGAAACACTGGTTTGTTTATTTGCTATTTCTCACATATGACACTCTGTTTCCCATCTCTGCACCCGTACACTGATCCTTCACGTCTGGGGATGCCCCCACCCCTTTAATCTCTACCTGTTTAGTAATCTCTGATTTCTTTAAAGATTCTGCTTAAATAGTGCCTACTAAAGAAGGTCTTTCTTTTTCTCCCCCCACCCTGAAAAATCCCTTCCCTCTCAAAGTTATCTGTATTTGATTTTTATTTGTCTTGTATATAACTTTCTATATTTACACCCCCCCCCTACACTCCATTAGAATGTACGATCCTTGAGGGTTCTTGAAGAACCTTTTACTTTTTTTTTTTAATACCACACAGCACCTAGAATATGGTCCATACTTAGTAAATCATGGTGGAATGAGTGATTGACCTTGGCGTGGCTGCCTGGACATAGATATACCATTTGGTAGTGTGAGTCAAGAGAGGATCACAAAGCAGAAGGTTCATGGACAGTGGTCACCTCCTATGCTACTGATGTAAGAGCCCTGAGACAAAGCACTATTCCCTGTGTTAATTAGGTCTGCTCTTGAGACCAAGGCGGTCTTATTCGTAGAGATTTAGCAGAAGGTATTCCTATATTTTGTCACCTCTCAGCTAAAATCTCGTTTTCTACAAGAAGCTTTTCCTGGGCCCCTTAATGCCAGGACTTTCCCTCTGTAATGATCTCCAACTTACCAATGAATATCTTGTTTGCATGTACTTGTTTACATGATGTCTCCCCCACTAAAATGTGAGCTCCTGGGAGGCTGGGATTGTTTTTGCTTTTCTTTGTGTCTCAAGTTCTTAGCACTGTCTGGCACATTAGTAGGCAATTAATACTTATTGACTGGATTGTGCGTGGGGGGTGGGTCGGGGGTGGATGGCTGTAGAGATGATGTCTAAGGGCCCTTTCAACTTGGAAAATATGATTTATGATTCCAGTTTATAATAATATCTAGTATTTGAATAGAGCTTAAAGTTTATAAAGTTAGTACAAGTACTATTGTTCCCTCTTTTAGATGAGAAGAATGAGACCAAGAGAAGCTAACCGATTTGCTTATGTCAAATAACTAAGAACTGTCAGAGCAGGGATTTGAATTTGAGTCAACAAAGGGAAACCAAATGGAATGGTGACTTACAGGTTATTCATCTGTAGTTAAAATGACTATATTTTTCAAGATTTAAGCATCCAACTGAGCATTTAGAAAGAGAAGTAGTATGGCTTTAACAAAAATATGTCATACAATACTAGCTGTAGTTCTTTTATTCTTTTTGACATGATAACTAGGTTGTTAGATCAGAGAAATATTGTATGTAGCCTTGGTACCTTAGATTTCATAAAAACTCTTTTGTCAAAGCTTCTTATATTATATTTACAGAAAACATGGAGAATTAATGGCTATAGTGTTAGGGGTGAATTTGGAGAAGGCTGAATGCCTGGACCCCAAAAAATAATCATTAATCTTTAAAAATCACTGTGTTAATGTCAACTTGGAATGAAGTCACAAATGGAATGCCCTAGGAATTTGTCAATGGTATTGTACTGTTCAACATTTTTGGCAATGACCTGCCATTTTGTCCAATTTGTAGATGGCATGAAAATTGAAGTGATAGCTAGTCTAGAATCCAGATGAAAAAGATTTTAATATGTTAGGATGAAGAGTAAAATCAAACATAACAAAACTTGTTAGGGGTACATGTAAAATTCTACACTTTAACTAAAACTAGATCTCACAAATACAGGATGGGGAAGGAATTCCTAGGTACAGCTTCTGTGAGAAAGATCTAGTGGACTTAGTTGATTGTTGAGTCAACATTTTAAAGTGTCAGTTAAAAAAAATCGAATGCTATGTTCTTAGTATCAAGAGACACAGACTATTCAGGGACATTATAGTTATTCAGCATAATGATGGGATCAGACCATATCTGGATCACTGTGTTCAGTTTTGTGTACCACATTTTGGGAAACACAGAGATATTTATTTGAGAGATAGCTTGATATAATGGAGAGAGACCTTTCTAGTCTCTAAGCCTGTAAATTAGAGAGGAGGTCCTGACCTACATTGGTAGAGAGAATTTCCTCATTTGAAAGATCTTTATTCCTATCTATTGATGTGCTACAGAAAGTTCAAAAAAGGTTATGAGCATGGAGAATTTATTAGAAAATTTGTCATATAAGTATCAGAAGAGAGAAACTGGGGCTATTTGCCTCAAGAAAAAGAAAATTCAGATGGGACATAACAAATGTTTTCAAATGTTTGAGAGCTATCACTTGGAAGAGTAAGATTAATGTCTTTCTATTTGGTCCCAAAGGGCATAACTAGGAGCAATGAGTACATGTTACTGAGATTCCGGAAGGAAAAATTGGTTCTTATAGCTTTCCAAAAACAGGATTAGTGGCTTTCCCTTTACTAGAGGTTTTCAGACAAAGGCTAGAAGATTACTTGTTAGAAGGGTTTTTTTGGTCAGGTGTTGGTGTTGGACTAAGAGTCCTCTGAGGCTTCTTCTAGCATTGAGATTTTGTGCAAAATAATATACTTGAATGTTTTTATGATCTTCACTAGTATTGTTGAGCCAGGTTCTACATTTACTTTAACTAAATACTCTTACCATCACTGACTTTGGTGCATTCTGCAATTCAGACTATTTTGGGTACTTTAAAAAGTTTATATCACAAATACCAAATCAATAATAACATAAACAACATTATATATCCTTCCATATCCAAAGATAGAATCATGCTATTATCTAAAAAGTCTTTGAATTGTTGACAAGAACTCTTATATTAGAACTAGGCAATTTATTTTGCATTTCATTAAAAACAATAGCCCCAAGCCTCTACATTCTAACCAGCTAAATATAAGTGACATTGCTGAGAAAGAATTCCACACTCTAACTGATCCACTCCCTTCTTGATCCTGTTTTCTTCCTTGGTTTGCTGGTCTCTCCTAACCTTCTTGGCGCTTGAAGGTTTTGGGGTTTTGTGTTTTTTTTTTGACTCCTTACTTGGTTCTTTTGTTCTCTCTCTCTCTCTCTCTCTCTCTCTCTCTCTCTCTCTCTCTCTCTCTCTCTCCCTCCCTCTCCTTCCCTCCCCCCACCCAGTCTTTTTCTTTAATTATATCCTCTACATATTCCCTTGACAGCTTCTTCCATTCGCCTGGCCTTAATTATCATCTCTATGCAAAACTCAAATCTCTTATCTTCAATCCCAACCTTTCTTGTGATTACCAATCAGTTCAATTCAGTTTACATTTCTAATTGCTGGGTGGTCATCTCTACCTGGATATCTCATTGACACCTCAAAATGTGCAAAGCGCAATTCATCATCTTCTCTTCAAAATCTGCCTGTTGCCCTCAGTTCCATGATAGTACAATTTTGTTGATATTACTGCCATTTTTTCTAATGAATGAATGCATTTTAAAAACCCATTTATTAAGTACTTTCTATGTGCCAGTCACTCACACTCAAAACCTTAAAATCATGCTTGACTTTTCTCTCCTGCTGCCAAATCTAAAAAAGCGGCCAAGGCCATTTATTTTTAAATAAAAAGCTCTTAAAATAGCTCTCAAATCAATTAATAGTTCTTAGAGATAGCTCTCAAATTGGAGCCTTCCTTTCTACATCCACTGCATCTATACTAATTTGGTACCTCTTTATCTCTCACCTGGATTACTATAATAGCTTTTTAATTGGTTCCCATTCCTTAAGACTTTCCTCAATTCAATATATTTTTTACAACACTGCCAAATTTATTTCTCTGATGCACAGGTGTGATCAAGACACTTCACTGCGCAAAAGCTTTAGCAAATTTCTGTTGTCTGCAACCTGATTCCAGTCTCCCATTCAACTCCCTACACCCCAAACCCCGACCCTCTGCCAACATCCCTTCACATGCTCTTTTTTCCGGTGAGTTATACAACTCACCATTATTTGAACTTTTCCTACTTTGTCTTGCCTCTGCAATTGCACAGACCATTACCCATTTTTTGATATTGATGAACCCCACATTTCTTTCCATGGAAACCCCTCCTCAAGGGCTGAGCTTGGATATTGTCTACTGTGTTATGCTTTCCCTGATCCCCTAACCAGGATGAAGAGATCTTCTCTTGTGACATTTACTTTATAGTCTTCACACATATCTAGATAACCAGCATATAATAATACAAAGTAAATATATCAGGGCATTAATAGTTACCATTTACGTTTAGTTTCAAGGTTTGTAAAGCACTTTACATATATTATGTCATTTGATCCTCAAAACAGCCCTTTAAGTAGGTGCTATTATTATCCCCCTTTTCACAGATAAAGAAACTGAGTGTGGAGGATGAGAGAAATCAACTTATTCAACATCTCACAGGTACTAGATTATGAGTTAGTATTTAGACTCAGGCCTTCCTGCTCCGAATTCAACATTCTATCTATTATACAACCTAGTACAAAACAAAGTGCTAGGTAAAGCCTTTGGCAGAAGATTATTATAAGATAGAACACGAGTTTGACTTTCAAAGATTGCTAGATACTCAACAGGCAAAGAGTGGGAGAGAGGACTTATTAGGCATAGGCGTGTTAGAACATAAGAGTTTGGAGTTCATCTAGAGGCCAGTTAGATTGTGATGGCTAGAGTATTGGACTTGGAGTCGGGAAGACCTGAGTTCAAGTTGTGCCTCAGACACTAACTAGCTGGTGACTTTAGGGAAATCACTTGTCTCCCTCTGTCTGTTTCCTCATCTATAAAACATGTACAAAAATAGCACCTACCTCGCAGGATCAAATAAGATAAGTCATGAAGTAAACCTTAAAGAGCTATATAAATGCTATCTATCTGCTTGCCTGTTATAAATTGTCCATGTGTTCAGTCCACTCATTTTACAAATTTTACTTAGGAATCTGAAGCTGAGAGAGGGTGTTATTTAACCAGGTTCACTAAAGTGGAGAGTGGTAGAATAGCCATAAGGAACTTGAACCAAGACAGAGAGGAAGAGAAGTAAAAGGCCTTGTTCAGGGGAAGGGAAGTAAGTGGTCAAGTTTGGCAGGGATGTAGAGTATGTGGAGTATATGGAGTACATAGAGTATATGGAGGTGAGTACTATGAGATAAGACTGGCACAGCGGGCCTTGGTCTGGCCCTGATGGAACCTCCACTAAGACCCAAAAGTGGTACGTGGATCTAGAATGAGGAGGGTACTATGTGGGTGGTGGACGTAGTAAGCATTTAATTAGTTGGGATCAGGAAAACAAGGCTAAAGGGGGAAAAAGTCCAGAAAAGCCATGTTATAAAGAAGTGGGGAAAGGAGCTCAGAGACAAGTTGCTTCGAGTCATGTAGATGCTGTGTATATATATACATATATATATATACACATACACATACATATATACACACATATATACACATATAGATAGATAAAATATTAAACAGATAAAATAAATAAAAAACAGAAACCAAGGGAAATATCTAAATATGAAAAACAAATACATATGTAAAGATAGATAGATAGATAGATAGATAGATAGATAGATAGATAGATAGATAGATAGATAGACAGATTGGGGTTCTAGGTTGTACAGTCTATAGAGTGCAAGGCCTGGAGTGAGGAAGATTCCTCTTCCTGAGTTCAAATCCAGCCTCAGACACTTATTAACTGGGAGACCTTGGGCAAGTCACTTAACCCTGTTTGCCTCAGTTTCCTCGTATGTAAAGTGAGCTGGAGAAGGAAATGTAAACCGCTCCAGCATTTTTGCCAAGAAAACCCCAAATGGGGTCATGAAGAGTCAGATATGACTGGAAAATGACTGAATAAATTATTTGAACATAACAGATCTTTATAATTTCAACAACCACTTTATAAGTCATCTTCTTTTTCCTTCCTCCCTCTATTCAATCCTGCTTGTGTTGCTAGATTCATCCTCCTTTTGCATAAATCTGGTTATTTCACTTTTCCCTCAAAAATCTTTAGTGGCTTTCTGTTGACTCCTTTGCTTGACATCTCATGCCCTCCGAAATCTGTATCACTATAATTTCTAGTTGGTTTGGCTCTTAAAGACCTGAGGTTCCAGCGTTAGTTTATAATAAACATTTTTAGCGATAATAGTACTAATCCTTCCTTTATTGAGATTCATCAAAAGATGCAGAAATAAAGGATAGATAATGCAAAATTATAACCAGTAGCAATTGAAGTCTGTAGACAGATCTCTTTGTCTCTGTTTGTGCCTGGCTTTGTGGAGGGTCCCAGGTCTCAATGATAGCAGTTCATGGGAAGTCAGGGTCTCCCTGGGTTAAAGAAGCAGTAACTACCATTTTCCCCATCTGTAAACTCTCTTTCTATTCTCTCTATATCTTCTCTCTTCTCTCTTTCTCTTTTTCTCTCTGTGTAGGTCTCTCTTTCTCTCTCCTCTCTGTCTCTCTGTGTGTGTCTCTCCCTATATTTATATTTGTATCATTCTGTATCTATATTTTTGAGAATATAAGCTTCTTGAGGGCACAGATTATTTTACTTTCGCTTTTGTACCCCTAGAGCCTAGAACAATGCCTGGCAAATAGTAGTTAAAATTAATAAATGTACAGGGAATTAACAAATGAAAGTCAATCCATTGGCCAAGGATGACCTACTTATTTTCTGTATGTTTCCCTTGAATTAGTAAATTATTAGGAAGCTTCCTTTCCTAAGTGTTGCATTGGACATCACATGGGAAATCACAAGAAGACATCATTGTTTTGTGACTATTTCCTTTAATAATTAATATTGGGAATATTAACAATTAATAACAACGAGAAAGAACACCAGCCCTGGATTCAAACCATACCTCTGATTCATACTACCTCTGTGGCCATGAACTAGTCCATTCACCTCTTTGGGCATCACTTTTCTCATCTGTAAAATGAGGGGCCTCTGAAGGCCCTTCAAGCTCCAGATCTATGATCCTATGGTCATGGATTATTTTTAAATTGGGAGTAGTCATGCAGGAATTGTCTTCCCCTTTGCTCCTTCCCTCCCCTTAGGGTTTCCTAAACTGTTGGCAGGATCTGTAAATGTTCTCTCTGGGGCAGATTAGCAAGGCTGAGAAGCCAGGGAGCTCCTGTTGTCAAGAGGCAGGGCTGCCAGGCCCTTCTGACAACTTGCCAAAAGCAGTGAAAGTCTTGTTCATCTCATATTGAAATTTATGAAGCAGAAAGAAAGGTTTTCTGGTGCTTGGGACAGTATTGCAGTTTGCTTGAAACTTCTGTAGATCTTGTCCTGAGATGGTCTGAGAGATAAGGGAGCCTCTTTTCTAGAAACACTTTACAGACTTCAAAGAGAAACAGAATGCCAATCATATCATATATGACAGGGAAGTGTTTTAAAAAGCAGAATTTAAAGTATTTCAATCCATGGAGAGTTGAATAAAAATCCGTTTTCATGACATAGAGGCATTTATTGTACTGGCATCTGTTTTGTTTGTTTATTTGTGTTTTTAAAAAGTTCATTGGTGAAGTCAAAATAGTTGCAAAGTGTCTGAATGTGGTTTATCCATGTCGATAAGGAACTGCTTTCTAGTAGAAGTGCTAAAAGAGGTAGGATGGAGGAATATGGCCTTGTGCAGGTCTTTTTCACCTATTTTTGTGTGTCATAGACACTAAACCTATGTTCTTTTTTTTTGGTGCAGGGAAAGCAGGGCAATTGGGGTTAAGTGACCTGCCCAAGGTCACATAGCTAGTAAATGTGTCAAGCATCTGAGGTCGGATTTGAACTCAGGTCCTCCAGACTCCAGGGCCACCAGCTGCCCCTAAAGCCTATGTTCTTAATAATGTTCTTAAATGTAGAAAATAAAATATATGGATTTATAAAGAAAACCAGTTATATTGAACTATAATTATCATATATCATATCACATATCATATCAATCCATCTGCTAGTCTTTCTTTCACTCTATTTTTATATTCATAGATCCCAGGTTAAGAGCCTCAATCTGTGAACTTATTTTATTTAGGATATTTATAACTGACATAATAAATATATTTCATTTATAGTGAGTGTAATTTTTTTTTCTCTCAATTATATGGTTTATTCCACAGAAGCCTATTCTATTACAAATTAAATGTAAGTTTCATGGGAAGAGAAAAAGCAACATTATATACTACTCTATTTTCAAATTCCTTAATCTTTATCATCTCAAAAAAGACCTCTCTCAATGTGTGGATCCTGAGTTCTCAAAGCTTAAGCAAATAAAAAACACTTAAATTTTATTTAAAGGAAAACCCAGAGTGTGGATGTAGTGTCTGACTTTGTATCTGCTGCATAAATATCAGTCTTAGCTCATTGTGGAGAAATTCACTAAAGGGAGGACCACCAAGTGACAGATTTTCCCTAATAAACATGGTAGGGCTGCGTGCCTGTCAACAGAGTGCTCACTCTTATGGAGTTATGGCTCCTTTAAAGTACTGGTTTCCTCTACCATTCAGAGCTTGTTTATACACCTTCATTCATTCTCATCTGGTCATACTCTTTATCTCTCTCTGCTACATGTCCTTATCTCCTATCTTTTCATTTTTGGAAGATCTAGTTGTCTTAAAGTCTAGCTCTCTGTAATTGCTTTGCTTTTCCTTCTTCATGCAGACTATTCACATGGACTTAGTTTAATTTGAGTGTATATATGTACATGCATCTATGTATGTGAATAGATATTTATATAGTTGCTCAGCCATTTCAGTCATGTCTGACTCTTCATGACCCCATTTGGGGTTTTCTTGGCAAAGATATTGGAGTGATTTGCTATTTCCTTCTCCAGATACATAACTATAGCTACATCTTTTTTTTTTTTGCACATAATTGTTCGCATGTTGTTTCCCCCTATTAGACTTTGGGCTCCTTGAGAATAAGGACTGTGTTTTGCTTTTGTGTCCCCAGTACTTAGCATATTACCTGGCATATGGCAGGTTGTTAATATGTTTATTGTCTGACTGACAAATCTGGATGAGACTCCATAGTCTAAGGAAGTTCCCATAAATTACTTACTCACCAACAGGATAGTAACTTAGCTTAGCTCAAGCTGTCTTACACCTGCCAAAGCTTTTCATACTATGGCTGTTCCAGATATACTGGAGTGGTTTGGCATTTTTGTAAACAACATTAACTCTTTTGGATCCCTGGGGCGCTATTTTGTAATTGACTATCTTAGTTCAATAGATAGTGTCCTACGTGGGTAATTATACTTAAAAAGTTGTTAAATAAAAGCAATTCTCCTTAATGTTTTTCTGGAAGTAAATTTCTAGTCATTTGTATTTTATTATATTTTAATTAGTTGTAAAGTAAGTCCCTGTTCTCTAGAAACATATATTTTTAAAATAGCATTTACTTTGCAGCCCAGATTGAGATGTCTTTGAAAGCCTCTGAGTATACAACTTTGATATAACAATGTTGCTGAAGTGCATACATCTCTCTCTCTCTCTCTCTCTCTCTCTCTCTCTCTCTCTCTCTCTCTCTTTCTCTCTCTCTCTTTATATATGTATATATATATATATATACACACACATATAGATATGTATGTATATGTGTGTATGTTGATTTTGCTTAATTATTTTGCTTTCGACATTTCTGAATGCAGTTTCTTGTGTAAAGTACAAATATAAATATACTTAAACTGAATAAAATAGGCAAAATTGACAACTAAATATCTTTTCTGTAATTACTAAATATGGCATTAACTGAGCAGCTTGTTTACAGCAAAGTGTTAGGTTTGCTGCATTCAGATTTCAAGTAGATTGCTTTTATGATTTTTAAAGTGAATTTAATGCTCATTAAAGCAGAGGATTGACAACGCTGGGAATTTCCATCTCCTGTTTCCCCCCAGGAGTGAGAATGGTACTCTTCCTATCCTACCAATAAGCTTAACTCTTCCTTTCTTGCTTCCAGCCAGAAGAACAGACTTTCTAAAGCCAGTCAGAGATATGTGTCTTTTATCAGTAGCTGGTATGGAGGGTAAGTGTTCACAGGCTTAGAGATTTTAGAGCTGGAAGAGACTTTACATACCATTTAGTCTAACCTTGTTTTACAGATAAGCGCAAAGGTTACATGCATTAAAAGGCATTGGACCTTTCCCAAGGTCACATAGGTAATACATGCCTGAATCAGTATTTGATCCTGAATCAGTATTTGATTCAGATTTTCAATCCTGAATGCAGTCTTTTCTCTACTACACCCCATAGTTCCCAGTGTTGTTCCCCATAGCGTTGTTCTAGCTAAATAGCTTTAAAGAAAGTCTGGCTCAGGCATGGCAATGTTCAATCTAGGGTGTGATCCTGGCACTTATGAGTGGATGTTGGCATAGTCTAGGTCAGACCAGCTTTAAAGAAGATTCATTCCTTTTTCAATGATTGTATTAAAAGTGCTTATAAGCAGGAAGGGAGTTTATATTAAACCCAAGGAGAAAATAAAGGAGTGTGCAAAGTCCTGCATTTGAGAACGTATTCAGTGAATGTCCTCTCAAGCATAAAGGAAAGAACAGAGTACAGCAAATTCTTGACACGAAGCAACAGCAAGCTAATCTCCAGGCCTTCTCTAACCTTTGATCTCTTTAATGGAAGTGTCAGGGAAGGAAATCACTATGGTTGATTTGTGAATATATTGTCTTTGCCTCATCAGTGACATATTTTAAAGAGAGTTGACTTGTTCTGTGTTGTGCCCAACAATAGAAATTATGGGAAGCTACATTTTGTTACATGTAATGAAAAATTCTAAAATTAGAGCTATATAACAGTGGCATGGCTGACTCATGAAGTGGTGAGTTCCTCCTCACTCAAGTATTCAAGCAGGGGCTAAAATGGCCACCTGTTAGGGATTTCATAGAGGGGGATCATTGCCTTGGTTGGGAAGTTAGAGTAGATGACAGTAAGATTCAGTGATTCTATGACATCCATGAATAATCTCCAAAATCTAATGTTGCCTACTAGTCTCCCCCTCCTACCCCTATCAAGCCGCTTGCCATGATTATAAACATGGATTAAAAGACCACCTTCTTTAAGATACCCTAAAGAACAAGGAATTGTCCAAACAATAGGTAGCAGAAGAGTTGTTATTCTCTTTTAACTACTGTAACAAAGCCCGTTAATATAGTATTTATAGTTTATTTGCCCCCAACAACCCTGTGAAGTACATAAAAGTACTATACATTTTACAGATAAACAAATTTAAAGAGGTTAAACTACTTATCTATCTTTACAGACTAAAGTCTTTGAGCCATGACTTGATCCAAGGTCTTATGGTTCCACATGTGGTGTCTTTTCCATTTTTATATTAGGGTGGCAATAAGTAGGCATGGAGTTCCAGGATGAAACCTCTTCCCCGAGTAAGTGGGACACGCAGTCTTCAGGGTATGATGTACTTAATGGCTTGGGAAGAAA
>CM053623.1:370547982-370565337 GCA_028646595.1 Phalanger gymnotis
GGGCCCTGCTTCCCTCTGCCACTTTGTGGGTTCTGCAGCTCTAGAATTGGTTCAGAGCCATTGTTTTATAGGTTTTTGGAGGGACTTGGTGGGGAGCTCACGCCAGTCACTGCTTCCCAGCCGCCATCTTGGCTCCGCCCCCCTATTTGTCAGCTTTTATAAAACTTTGTACATTCCTTTTGTAGTAGCTCCAAAGAAGAGAGGAGAAAATACACATTCATCATTTTTCTATTTGTAGAGGTGGGAAACTATTGGTGTTGAAAATTGCATACAGTGTAACTCTTCATTGTGGCAGCTGGTTGGTACAGTGGATAGAGAGCTGGGCCTGGAGTCAGGAAGATCTGAGTTCAAATTCAGCCTCAGATATTTCCTAACTGTGTAACTTTGGGCAAGTCATTTAACCCTATTTGCCTTGGTTTTCTCATCTATAAAATGAGCTCAAGAAGGAAATGGCAAAGCACTCTAGCATCTTTGCTAAGAAAATCCCAAATGGAGTCACTGAGAGACTGAAATGACTGATAACAAAATCTTAGCTAGTGGGTTTGTTAGTTTTGCTGAACTGATTTTTTTCCCCTTTTTTATTATAACAGATGACTACAGAAAGAGAAAGGGAGGGTGTATTTGGAAATGAATGTGTTATAAAAACAAATGATACCAAGTCTAACCTGTGCATTGATGATCACTGACATTAGAGGAAAATATTATTTTAGGAAGGTTCCTTTCTAGGATATTTACCCATTTAGAGAGTAAATCAGTTCTAAAAACAACAGCAAAATGGAATTGTATCTATAGAGATGTAAATGACCTTTTCACACCTACATCCTACTTGACTTCTCTGCAGCTTCTGACATTGCTACCACTCTTTCTTTTTATAACTTCTATGACTATAGAAGTTCTCCTGTTTCTCATTCTATATTTCATTCTGTACTTACTACTGAGAGTACCACCATCCTTCTAGTTACCCTGGCTTTCAGCTCCTCTAGGATGAGTAGATTCATCCTACTTCAGGCCTTTATGAGCTCTCTTTTGCACTTTTGAAATGGTCTTATAATTGGTGTCCCTGCCTCCAATCTCTACTCCTCCAATCCATTCTCCAACCGGTGGCCAAAGTGATTTTTCTAAAGAGTAGATGTGACTATATGTCATATTGAGCTCCAAATAGCTCCCTACTTCTAAGAAAAAATATCTCTGTTTTGTCTCTGTTTGCCATTTCAGACAAAGCTTTCACAACCCGATTTCTTCAAACCTTTCCAGATGCCTTACACTTTGCACCCTTCCATGAATTCTACTATACCACCATATTAGACTACTTGCAATTCCTTAAACATAAACAGGATGCGCCCCCATCTCTTTCATCTGTGGCTTTACATTGGCTCTTCTCCACATCTGAAATGTTGTATCCTTTTAGCTCTACCTTTTAGGAATATTTTCCTGGTTACCCCATCTCCACAAATACCTTCTAAAGTTATATTGCTTCCTCCCATTAGGATACTACTTAAAGGCAGAGGTTGATTTGATTCTGTTTTTTCCTTTCTTTGTACCCTTGGCACTTAGCACAAAGTCTGGCACATGGTGAGCACTTCATAAATATTTTTGACTGACTAAATAGGACCCTAATTAATCATTTTGGTAAATACTATTTCCTTCTTAGAGCATTAGCCCATGTAGGATTTTGCCTAAATTCTTTTTATACATAGGCTTCCACATCCAAGAAACAAGAGTATCCTTTTCTAGGGGAATATGGGATATAATGATGAACTTTAATTTCAATTCAATGCAATAAATGTTTATTAATCACATATGTGTAAGGTACTTTACCCTTTTTCAGTTTCTGTAGATCTCTCCCTACATTTCTGGACACTCCTAAGTTTGCTTTGTGAGATCAGTGAAGTCCTACCCAGTAACACATGGCATAACTCCAAGGCTTTGTTCTCAGCCCTCTCCTCTTTTCTTTCTCTCCCATTTCTCTATACTCTGTCCCTCAGCAAGCTCAACCACTTTCATAAGTTCAATTATCACCTCTAAGCAGGTAATTTCAAAATCTATACAACCAACTCTCAATCTCTCCACTTAGCTACAGTCCTATGTCTCCAATTGCCTGCTAGAAATCTCCATCTCAGACTCAATGTGTTCAAAACTGAAATCCAAACCTTTTTCTTCATTGACCAATCAAGCATTTAGTAAGTGTCTACTATATGCCAGGGACTATGCTAGGTGCTGGGAATACAAAGACAGAAATGAAACAATCCCTTTCCTCATGTGGTTTACATTCTAGTGCTGAAAACATCATGTATGTGTAAGTCTATACAAAATAAATATGTAGCAATTTCAGGGACAGATAGCAGCAACTAGGGGAGGTGGAATCAGGAAAGGCAGGAGGCAGCAACTGAGCTAAGCTCTGAAGGAGGCTAGGGAATCTAAGAAGCAAAGGTGAGAAGGGGACAGACTTCCATTTTCTGTAGGAAGCCTTTCCCAACCCCTCTTAATTTTAGCATCTTCCCTATCTTAATTATTTATTATTTATCCTGCACGTAGCTTGTGGGTATGTATTCGATGGCTTATTATTTTCCCCATTTGACTGTGAGCTTCTTGAAGGCAGGGACTTGTCTTTTGCCTCTTTTTGTATCCATAGTGCTTAGCATAGTGCATGGTACACACTAGCCACTTTATAAATGTTTATTGCCTAACTGTACAAAGGCACAGATTTGGAAGGAAGAATGTTATATGTTAATATCAATGAGCTGGCCAGTTTACCTGGAGGGCCAAAGAATATGGGAAGAATGATGTATAGTCTAGCTGATAGACAATGAGGACCTCAATTAGGCTGGTAGCTGTGTGAGTGGAGAGATGGGGAAAGATGTCAGAGATGTGAAGAAGGTAGAATTGACAAGACTCGGTCATTGAATGGCTTATGTAGAGTGAAGGAAAGGGAGGAATTGAAGATGACTCTGAGGTCTCAAATATGTGTGCCAAGAAGGATGGTGGTACCCTCAACAGAAATAGAAAAGTTCAGAAGAGGAGTGGGAAGACAGAATTTACAGGGCATATAAAAGATTGCCAGGAAAACCCCAAACCCAAACTGAATCACATAAAGAAAAAAAATAAAGGACAACTTTTTTCTATATCCTTTAAACAGACAGTGAAGTAAAGTTGATAACAGACGAAAGAACTGGCGAAGGATGTTAATGGCTCTTACAAGTATGATTGATCACCTTTTCAGAGCAAATATTACCTATCTTTGGAGAGTAAAACACTACACTAGAGCAAGGACGGGTAGTAGGCTCTGAACAAATAAGGTATAGCATTGTACCAGAGAATTAAAAACTTTGCTTAATTGAGCCTGGAAGAGAGAAGAAAAACTTGGAGAATTTTTGAAATAGGTCAGACCAGCATTTGTCTTTGATGGGTTAGGGCTCAACCAGATGACACCTGGAAGTCCTTTTCTAGCTCTGTGATTCAATGATACATATTTCCAAAATAGAATGGAAATGGGCTCAATGAAAGCAAAATTAAATGTTATCATCTGTGTAGCAAGACACTTTATATTTGCAAATGTTTTCCTCTGCTTCTTGAACATCTGTTTATGGTGGCAGATAATTTGTTCCTGAAATGAAGTGTATTTTAACCTATAGTCATGAATCATGTTATAATACTAGGACAAGGATCTACACACCCTGGGCAATCTGACAAGAGTGATTGGTCTCCAGAATAACAGAACTGATGAAGCTATCACAGGAGATAGACCCTCCAACGGAAGAATAAATACTATTTGTTCAGGATACTCTTAAGATCTACATCTGTGAATACATTACCCCAGAGACTCATACAGCAGTGATGTCTGATGAAAGAGGCTAAAGAATATGCTGATAAAAAGGTCAGTAATGATGGCTGTGTGAATCAAGAGTGAATTTATGACTGTAATGAGTCATAAGGCATAAATTAAATATGCAAAAGCCAAGGGTTACTGAAACAGTATTCTTAAAACTAAAATTATGAGAACTCTTCTTTCCTTCTAGAATAGTTTCCTTGAAAAAGCACAGATGGTAGCAATTTTCAAAATTATCCTCTTGCCTAGAATGTATCTTTTCAAAGAAAAACGATGAAGGCCTTATGAAAATGCTATTAGTTATTACTTCAGAATTAGGGAGAAGTTAAGGTCATTTAATTCATCCTACCCCTGCCAAAAAATTAATCTTAACATCATCACCACCATCATCACCACTGACACTGTAACTATCAATACTTTAATGAATCCATGATCTAATCAGTATTAATACTAACTCTTTCCCTCTATTGTTGGAAATCCCATCATCTCCATGTTTTCTCATTCTTCATGATTCTTATTTATGTCTTCCTATAAATTCTGCATGGGACATCTAACAAATATGCTGGAGAGTTTCCTTTTGTTTTGTTTTTTGTTACTATTGAGTAGATACCAATATAACACTTAAGGTATCTATTTATTATTCTGCCCCCTCCCTTCCCTCAAACAATCTACTTCTTTTGTTGTCATGCATATATATCTTTGATTGTGTATTTTTATTACATTTCCTATATCTAAGTCATTGGTAATAGGCTACAGGGTACTTAAACCCAATAATATTCTCTGGATTATTATCAATAATTGCAATAACAAAAGCATTCACTATACTTATCATCAAAAGCCCTTCCATGGGAAATATCCACGTGAACTCAACTAGCAACATGGTAAAAAAAAAGAAGCAACTAAAAATGGCTGTCATAGACTTGTATATAGAAACAGAAGCTCACTATCCTTTATAAACCAACAGATGACAAATCTCCATGTTACAAATACAAACCTCAAAATACCTTTGAGAATTCATCAAATAAACTAAACTGGAATCACAGGATTATTACAGACATTAACAGTTGCCCATAACCACCTGGGCATAACACTGATTTATTAAAACTTAAGAATAATGTTTTAACAGATATGACTGTGCCAGGTCCTCAAAACCTACAAATTCCATGAAATACGCATTTTTAAAAATATATAGAGAGCTTGCAGATAAAAATTGCGCGAAGAGAAAAAGATACATATCATATTTTTTGTTCTTTCTCCTGCTGGAGTTATTCCAAAGATGCTTTCAATGAGTCTAGAAAAGAGCTTCATATTCTTTTTCATACTTT
The DNA here is from genome assembly GCA_028646595.1 of Phalanger gymnotis. NCBI lineage: Eukaryota > Metazoa > Chordata > Mammalia > Diprotodontia > Phalangeridae > Phalanger > Phalanger gymnotis. The sequence goes on from CM053623.1 coordinate 370,553,134, forward strand.
TTCAGTTACAAAAATTATTCATTCTGTCCTCTTTTTTCAATAATTTGCTGAACATTAAATATAAAGGAAAGCATAACAGGACAGTGACTTATCCTTGAACCATTTCATTCGTAATTTGTCATAAAAATATGAGAATAAGACAAAAGAGATATAGCACCACCATCAATAAGAAACGACAACAAACAATGACAATAACCCCATCAAAGTCCAACCCATTACAATGCTGCGAGGAAAAGAAGCCAATAGCAAAGAAGGAAAATGCCAGATAGTGTGATGAATACTGGGTACTTCATATGCTCTAAGACCATTATGATATCTGTGAACTCTGACAGGAACCCTGAAATACTGCTTAATTGGGCTCTACGTAATTTCACTTTTGTGGGCACTTTGGTCAGTGTGATGAACCTACTCCTAAGAGGTGAAGAAACAGACGGGTTGGCATTGGGTTGCGGTTTGGGTCCACTTGAAGCTACCCTGATAATCAGCTTGACACAGAAGACCTAAGAGTGAATAATGTTGCTTTGTGTTCTGGTATCATAAGAAGGCAAGATACATTGGACTAAAACCAAAATACCAATAGTCTACCTGCTGGAAATGTTTTTGTGCAGATCACGTTAACCATGGGTAAACCTAAGTGTTCATGAAATGGACTAAAGAAACAAATGCTTTCATTATATCCCAGCACTACAGCATAGCAAAATTGAAAATAGATATTGCTGGGCAAAGGTTTTATTATGTTTTCTGTCTATAGTCCCCTTAGCTGAAAGTCACATAGTAATGTACCATTAACAAGCTCAGTGCACTTATAAGGGATAACTTCTTCCCTAAGCTTAGATAGATAGAATATGAATTAAGTTGAGGAGCTGCTAAAATCTGAGAATAAGCTAAAAAATTGAGGGCATTAAAACTCTCCACTTTAACAATACTATACTTAGGAAATTCTAATTAATAATGAAACATGAAAAAAATAATGTCAGAGTATAAAATGATTTTGAAAAAGAGATGGACATACTTAGGTATTTTGAAAAGTCTTTTTAAGATTAATAGGCTGATTCCAACAAGAAGACCAATGATACCAAAACAGTAATTTTTTTTGAAGCTAGCATTTGACATAACCCTCAGGAACAATCACATTTTCCCCAAAATATTTAAAGAAATCATAACATTTTAGAGTCTGCACATGAGGATATATTTGATGGCCCTTGGTATGGTAAGAATTATCAGAGAAAAAGGTAAGACTAATTAAGGAATAATCCTAAGAACAAGTACCAACTACTGCTATGATAGAAGTTACCGTATTAAAGATCCATTGCAAGTCATTGGAAAGTCACCTTATCTAGCTACAACTCAGGACAGAAAATGTTAACGATGTTAAATAAATAAAATGAAAGGCAACAAACAATAAATATATGGAAGAGAAAATAACAAGTATATTAGAATTTCCGGGTTCCCTTTATCAATAATAGAATGCATAAGTAAAAAGGTTAAGGTGGTAGAGTCAAAGAAGTACAAAGAATGAGATAAACACCTCTCTATCAATCCAAAACTTTACTATAGAGGCTTAAGCAGTAAAGTCTTAGGAGGAGACAGAATGCCCGAAGATAAAAGATGTGGGAAATTTCTGATCATCAGCATGATCTCTAGAAGTCTAATATAACAAAAGGGCAAGTTGGATAAAACACTAAACAGGAAGCTTAGGTGTTATTTTAATTAATAGCTGAACTGTTACAACTGGGGAGGTGATGGAAAATTTTCGCTGCAAAACTGGAAAGTGATGGGGCCAGATAAAATCCATCATAATTACAGGTTCAAAGACTTCACAGTAGTATAAGAATCACCAGCAAAACACTTTTCTACTTGCTTCTCAGAAGTCAGCCTAGTTCTACCTTTCTGAACAGATGGTATTCCGTATCGATTGCCAAAGATATGAGAACACCAACGACCTCCTCCAAATTTAGGTCAATTATATTTTTATATATTTTGACATTTTCAGAGCATGTATCACTAAAAAAATTTTTATAAACATTTAGAATAGAATAATAGATTTACTGAGGAACAAAAGGGTCTATACCTAAATCCCTAAGACATAAACAACTTATTAGTCATTTGGTAATTATTGAACAAGCTGCCATAAATTTCCATAACAACTATATTGCTTTTATTGATCATTGCAAAACCTTTGATTCAGTCCCACCTCATGTCTTATTTATGCATCGCAAATACATGAATATGAAATATGCCCAAGTAGAGTAAGAGTATTTGAGTATTTTATGTCAGTGTGAGAAAACTCTCTATTTAAAATATGTCACCAACATAATACCAAGAACCAATGATATAAAATATGGAATTTTTTAAAGGGAGGCAACTTAAGTCCATCGTGATTCTCTCAATCTTACAATCTCTGCTAAATAAAACTAAGTATGGTTTCTAAATAAAAGAAGGTATCGAACCAAAACAGTTTATTATATATTTTGTGTAGTGATATCAAGCTAAATGGATCCACTCCAAAACACATTAAATACGTTATTCATCTGAAGGAATCTTTATCTAATGATAACCAGATGTCATTTTAAATTATCTCAGGTAAAGACAGAGAGTGAAGGCTTCAAACTTAAATCTAGAGGTCACACTGAGCCAATGGATGAAGGTGGTAAAACATATTAAGCATAAAGCTATCAAGGAGATAATTGTGGCTGAATATATTAAGACTTCCCAAAACAAATATAAATGGGAAGAAGAAATTTAAAGTAATTAACAACTGTGTAATACAATATCAATCTTAATTGTATACTTTCTGAAATATAAAATGTATCAGAATGATTTTGGAGGGTGTTATAACAAAAATCTATAGGACTCATTTCCCTAAAATTTATAAAAATACGAACGTTTATTTGCCAACAAAGACTGATATTCAATCTCAGAGCACATGATAAGTCACTTAAAATCAGAGGAACAATTATGAATAAGCAGATACCACAATACTAAATCAGCAATACTAAAAACAGCTGACAACATGGTATTAGAAATACAAAATATACCCCAGAATTGTTTTTCCCCTGATGGTACCTACAAAATAACCAAGATCTAAGAGCAGATTCAAAAAGTTTTCCATAGAAGACATCTGCATAAACTTAGTCAATAATATGTCCACAAAGAATATTAAAAACAAGAGGCTGAATCATGTGGATATGTTTATGAATGGCAAGATTTTCAATGGCAATTCGAACTCATTCATTGTCACCTATAATTACAAAAGGGTAATCCTTAAGGAGCCTGGACATAGTGATCAGTGCAGACTATGCAAGGAAATGGAGGAAGTTGCGCAACACTTTACTGAAGGATGCAAAAATTTAATGTCTATAAAATACTCAGCAAGACAAGGAGAGAGTTTATGAAAACCTTAGACCACAAGCTCACTATTTTTCATAGTAAGTGGAAGTCAACAAACCTCCATAAAGACAGACCTCAAATTATCCTGGAAAATTCTATCAAATACTGCACTGGAACTGAACTATTTTCATAGACCAAACTGAGATCCATAATCACCCAGATATAGCATTGATGCATTTAAAAAAGTTAAGAACATTTGAAAAAAAGATGCTGCTATGTAAAATACTACATTTCAAGTTATAAGTAATGGAAAACTTTTTCAAGGGTAAGAGACTTAACCAGAAACATGAAAAATAATTTAGGGGAGAATATAATGTATACATGCTCCTTGTCATCCTATCTGTTATTGAAGTTATATCAAGGGTGCTTTTGGTGAGCTTACAGAAGATGAGCTCACATCCTAATATTTTTATTCAAATACAGAAACTCATTTTATCCACTTGTGCAGTGTGCAGAACATTAAGTATAAAGGGATAATAACAGGATGACTACTTGTCCTTGGACTGTTTCTGTCTGTACTCAAAGAGATGAAAAAGGCAAATGATAAGGAGAACAAGAAGGAGAAAAAAGCAGTAGGAAAATTCACATTTAAGCACTGTTCTAAAGTTCACAAAGCACTTTCTTTAAAAGATCCCTGAGAGGTAGGTCATGCAATTATTATGAGTTTATTTTTCATATAAGCAAATTGAGACTTGAGAAGTTAAGGGAACTTCCTGAAGTCACATAGTTTATTACATGTTGGAGCCAAGAGTCAGGTCTAGGTCTATTGACTTTGCCTACTGCTATTACTATTATACTATGTAATAATGACCATATCTTATTTGAATTATCTCACCTTAATGCCTGGCATAGTGCTCTCCACACAAGGAGTACTTAATACATTTTTGTTGAACTGAATTGCCATTGCATACTGATAGTTTGTAAATATTTTGGAAAATGTGGTTCTGGATTAATAAATGAGAAAATAATAGTTCTACTCAGAAGTTTCCTATCTGGATAACACTAGCTTCTTCCCTGCTCCTTACAAACATGGCCAGATCTTGCCCATCTTAAAACAAACTAAAAACCCACACACAACTACAACAAGAACTTCACTTGACCCTAATATCTCCTCAAGGTATCATTCTATATCTTGTATCCTTTTCACAACCAGACTCCTAGAAATGTCTGTCTTTATTGGTACCTCTACTTTCTCATCTCCTGCCCAAACTCAGTTCCTTTCAATCTGACTTGCCCCTATCATTCTACTGAAGCTGCTTAGCTAGTGATCTCTTTATTGTAAAATCCAATGACCTTTTCTAGTTCTCACCCTTCTAGACATCTCTACAGCTTTTGCTACCACTGACCACCTCTTTCTTCTAAATACCCTTCCCCTCTCAATTTTTGTAACAGTTCCATTGTATTTTTTCCCTTCCACTCTAACTGATCTTTGGCATTTTCCATTGTGGAATTAAAGACATTCATATCTCACTCTTTCTTTGAGGGTTCTTTTCAGAGCTATGTCTTAGACCTTTTCTTCTTCTCTCTATATTCTGTCAGTGATTTCTTTAGCTATGATTAATTAATTTATCATCTTTATGTAGATGATTCCCAGATCTATGTATTTACCATATTAATATTCCAAAAATCTAAGTATGTCACTCCACTGCTCAAGAAGCAAGCTTCAGTAGCTCCTCAATAAAATCTGTGATAAAATATGGCTCCAGTCGATCTTCTCAGGATGATTTCATATACTCTTCATCCTTAAATTTGCTTACTTGATGATTCTAACATATAACATTCTTTTTCCCATCTTCATTCTTTAACACTGGCTATCCGTCATCCTTGGAATGTTCTCTATCTTTCCCTCTTCTTAGAACTCCCAGATTGCTTTAAGACTCAGTTCAAGTGCCAGCTACTTGAAGAGGCTTTTCCAGATCCCCCAGTTGTTAGTGCCTCCACAATCATTTTGCATTTATTTTGTATCTATCTGTCATTTATTTATCCATGAATATGTTATATCCTTCCAGTAGAATGTAAACTTCTTGAGGGTAGAGACTCTCTCATTTTTGTCTTTGTATTCTCAGAACCTAGTATAATATTTGAGGCACAGTAGTTGCTTAATGGGGGCTCTATTTGACTGATTGATGCTTTAAAAATTATAGCCATTTATGGAAATACCCTTCCCCTTCATTCCATTTTGACCTCTCCCTTGTGACACAGATAAAACTATTGAGCAAATATCTCTGAAACAATAATTGTATTTGAGAACAGATAGAAAAAAAAAACAAATAGGATAATTACCTTTATCATCCTCTGCCTTTCTGCTGTGAGTTATGAAGTACATTTTACTATGTATTTTCCAAAACCATTGTTTTTTTCATTTACTTTGAATTTGTCTTCCTTTTGGTAATATTTTCAATAATGTTGTTGTAGGCATCAACACATAGTGTTATGCTGGTTAAATACTTTCTCCAATAATAGAATTGGAAGGCTTTGGTCACAGAAACATTGAGTATCATCACCAAAATAAAAGCGACTATATTGTAAATAAAAATGTCTGATTACTCAAATGAGTCATTTTTAGACTCATATGGGCTTCCTGAGGGACAAACACATTTCTGAACCAGGAGTCCTTAGAATACATCTTTATGACCCACATCCAAATCTAATTCAATAATTAATCAAAGTTAAAAACAGTCAGATGTTCTAGCATCAGCTCACTTTTTCTTATACTGGAAAAGATCAAGTTAAGGAAAGAAGGTGATAACTTCCTTTTGAGACATATCAAATTGGAGGTGCCAACAGGAGTTGGCATGGAGTTATAACTGCCTAGCAGGGAGTTGGAGATGCAGGACTCCAGTTCAGGGGAGTGATTTGGGTTAGGTACACAAATTTAGCAATCTGATACATTGGCCTGAAATAGGAGTGAACATTGAATTCATGGGGCAGATGGTAAGGAAGAGAGTATAAAGATGAGGGCAAAGGGCAAAGCTTTGGGGAGCTTCCAAATTTGGGAGTGAGAAGAGGATGATGAACCTCTGAAAGAGATTAAAAAAAGAGTCATATTGTAGGAGAAAGAGCAAAGGGCAATGTCACAGAAGGATAGAATAGTCAACACCATTGGATATTGAGAAAAGTCAAGGAGAAGGAGAGCTGAGAAAAGGCTATACTATATTTATCAATTAAGAGATCATTCTTCAATTTGGAAAGACCTCTTTCAGCAGAATTGTGGGATCAGAAGCCAGATTAAAAGGAGTAAGGGAGTGAATGGTTCATGAAGAAATGGAAGCATAAGATAGTCAATAATAATTTAGCTGTGAAATGCAAGAGAAATATGAGTCAGAGTTCAGGGGATCAGAAGGTTATGGGAAGGTCTTTGTTTGCTTAAACATGAGAAAGGCATATTTGTAGGCAGCTGGAAAGGAATCAGTATGATAAGATGAAAAAGATGAAAGAGAGGGGATGATAGGTGGAATTAGAGTAATTTTCTTCTCTGAGGCTAGAGTAATGAAGGAAAAATGAGAGATTTTGGTGTGTGCAAGCGAAGAAAGGAAATGAGGGAGACCAAGACAGAAGGCCTCAACCTTGTCATGGTAACACCTGATATGGGGTAATTAATGTAAATCCCCACATTAATTCTCTGGGATCTCTCACCCACCTCAGCAGGCATAGGTTTGAAGAGGAGCATTAGCACATGATGCTCTCTTAGGGTATTAAAGGTAACCGTGTGTGTGTGTAAATTCACTCTCCTTAATCACCACTCTTTCTCTTGAGCTGTCATCAGTGTGCTTCCTTTTTCACAAAGCCAGTCACTTAAAATGATGATACATTAGGTCTTAAATATTACCATTTATTTAACAATAAGATGAAAGCAATGATAATGATGTCACAAGCGTTCATATGAGGCATTTGCAGAACTAACAAATATATTAGAGTATACACATAAGCATGACACACACACCCACCAATGCACTCGGTATCTGGGGGAAAGTAGATACATACTTAAAGAAACCTAGGAGGGAAGCTCATGAGTGAGTTTCATAACTCTGAGACTATGAAATCAGTTTCCTCTATCTGTCTGAGGAACTATACATAAAAGGTCTTCCATGAATATAGCTTCTGAGTAGAATAGATGCTTTTATTACTAAACGGTTATTCCCTCCTGTGCTTTACTCTCACCTCATTGGCAAATGTCTCAGCCAAAGAAGTTGATTTGCTTGCTGACTTCTTTGATTCTCTGTTTCCAAATTGTTCTGCCCAGCCAGACTTATACTCCTTGGAATACAAAACAAAACAAGTTACAGTAGTTGTGCAGAGTTACATTTTGAAATAGCCTCTCTTAAGTGAGTGATAGAAAATTAATTGGAAATGGATTTGTAAAAGTTTTCAAGCAGCACTGAGGGACCGATTGAGGTGCAACATGTATTTGTAGTAGAACAAGTTTATATGATTCTGTGACTTCTAGAAATAGAGCAGAAGTAGGAGTCAAGAGGACATTTGGTAGGAGTGCCTGAGCATTAAGGATTATCTAGCTCTGAACAACAGAATGTGAAAGGGCAAGGAGTTCAAGGGTAGAAACAATACATTATTGAATAGATTAACTGTACAGTAAAGGCTCTATAATGAGAAAAGTACAGCAAAAATAGGGGTGAAGGCCCCACAGTACAAGGAGAAATCATGGGACCCGAAGTCATGGTAAAGCCACATAAACAAGTTTAGGAGTACTAAGGCGGTGGCGGGGGTAAAAGTATAGCACATAGGGATTGTGAAGGGTTATTTCAGAGTCAGATCTCTTAGAAGTGGGATAGTTTCTCATAATGGTGAGGCCTGAGGAGTGACTTTACCTGTAGGTGACTAAGGTAGTACGGAAACAGAGATCATGGAAATTGTTAAGTGGATAAACTAATAGTCTCAGGTATTTGTGTTTATCAACACGTTTACTGAATTCACCAGGGTCTGGGGAGAGGAAGACTATGAGCCAAATATTGAATTTATGTGGAAGGAGGGAAGTTAACTTGAAGGCTGGTAGATGGCAGAAATAAGAAAGCGGATGGGGTGATAGAATTGGCTAGTGTAAACCTCAAAGTAGGGAAGGTTGCTTAGTGATGCTTGCAGGGAGAGATTCTGGAAGTGTCAGTAGAGGAAAAGAGTGTGCTAACTTCTGGTTCCCAGGGTTATTTAATGCTAGGGAATATGAAATATGAAGCAACTGGAATTAGCAAAGGTTGCAAATGGTGAGGTGACTTCTGAATAAAGACATGCTTTCACGAGTTCTACGAGATAGAAGGAATATGAAAAGAGATTTAGCATGTAGGCCATTTTATTAATAATAGAGTGAGAGTTGCAGAAGGCACAATGGATTTCAAGATTAGGGAAATGTAGGATCTGGAGGAAAATAGAACTAAGAAGAGAAAAGGAGAGGCCTACCAGGGGAAGGTTTTTTTGCTTAAACTGGTGGTTCTCAATTATGGATAAGAAGAGCAGGAGGGAGAGGGTAATTTTCTAGCTAGAGGTCAAGGGAGTACCAAGGAGGAATATGCTTAGAGTACAGTGGTTCACAACTTTTTCAAGTATGAGAAGCCTTTTTTGACATCCACAATTTTGGAGGACCTCTTTATTATAGTAATACTATTAGCATCCATTGATTAAGAAATTGCACAATGACAAAAAGCTGCTATGCACTCAGTAACGCTTTTATATAAATTATTATTCTATTAATCATGATATCTACATAGTTAAAATGCAAGACACATTATTTATTCATTTAATGGAGGGTAAGTTTATTTTGTTATTATGAGAGGTACCTTGGTGTGGAGGTTAGAGAGCTGGACTCAAGGACAAGAAGACCTGGGTTCAAATGTCACTACTGATAGATTTTGACTGCATGATCTTGGGCAAGGCAAGTCACTTGATCTCGCAGTGCACTGGCTACAGCCTAAGACTGTAAGTTGCAGAGAAGGTACTGACTGGCATTGGAAGAGAGAATTTCCTCTTCTAGTCCAGCCTCTGTCCCTACATTTACTTCTTATTATATTGTCACACTGAATCTTTTATTGGAACCAAACGAATGTAAATATGACAATGTAGGTATGTACCCCTTACAATAGATCTGTAACTGCCCAGAGAGGTCTGTGGGCCATGTCAGGAGTTAGTGCTGTAGATTGAAATGATCTTATAAGAGCACGATGGTGTTTCCGCTGGTGGTATCTCCTACGTGGATCTCATTTGGTTGATTGTAACCTTAGAGATTAGCGCCAATGCTTATTACAAGTAGCAGTGTCCTGAAATGAAGTAGGCTTTAGCTATTATAATAGCATGCTGTATTAGGCATAGGTGAAGAGATGTACAATAAACAGAAATGATCCTTAACCTTGAAGAGTGAACAATCTAGATGATTCTGGCTATATGGCAGCATTCATAAATTCTTGCTTGGGAAACAGGCTACTAATATAGAAACCTTCTTGATGAATCTTCTAAATCTTTGGATATGTTAGGCAGGGGGTAAGGGAATTTCAAATCCCTCTACTTGGTTGATGGCCAAGTACTTTCAGCATTTTACTTATTTCTTTTTCCCTACAAGCTTTGCATAATGATTATATTAGAAACCTAAGATTAATAAGAGGAAAAAAAAGGTCTTTATGATGCTGGCATATTTTTCATATTCTTACAATCTGAAATACCTGAGATGAGGTCTAAGTGGCATGTGATAATATACCATGTGTCTGGATATGTGGCAGTTGCAACTTATTGCACAAGACATTTTCCATTATGTAAAATTAATAACATGTCATTTATACTCTTTTACTAACATGAGATAAAAGTAAACAATATATTTTCCCTTTTCTATCTCTCAGACAGGTCGTGTATGACATTAATAACTTTTCCAATCAAAACAGTAATTGCTCTCATATTCCACTACAAAAGACTGATGACACGAGCAGCTTCTTGATAAGGAAATTTTGCTGAAGGTAGAACAGTTACCCATGTGACCAGACATTAGTCAGAAATGTCTTCCCAGAATTATTAAAGGGAGGAGTGAGAGTCTTGCTCTTTATCTGTTATTTGCAAATTATGATGCTGATATTAAAAATTATTCTTGTTGCAGTTGAAATCAGACCAATATTCCACTTTCGTTACTAAAACAACAAAAAATGCAAATATTCTTTAGTTTTCACGATAATTAGTCTTCCAGCCTCTCCTGCAGTTTCCATCCCTCACCTGAGCTCACCTTGGACAATGGTCCCCAGTACAACTATACAGTAATTTATCTTTTCCTATCATTTCTTCTTTCCCCTCAGGGGAGTGTTTTGATTTTGAGCGCACATAATTACAATCATTTTCCCCACAACCAAAAAACAAACTACTCAATTTTTTTAAAAAATCAATTATTCACTCAGCCATTCCATGCTGGTTAATCATGCTTTTTCCTCTCTTTTCTTTCCACAGTTGGCTTTACTCTTCTATCCAGTTCCTCCATTGACTCTTTTACATTCTAAAAAGAATCAGCATTTCATATAAAATCATGATGTTATTTACAATCACATAGATACCTACTCATAGATAGTTTCATCTTCCTTTTTCAGTTGAGGAAATGAATACAGAGACATAAGATAAGAGACAGTACTATATTAGATATTCTTGAGTAACACTGGAAGATTGTGATATAAAGATCTGGGAATGTTTAAATAAATCGTGTTTAAATGGTTTTATGTGAAATCTAAAAAAAGTTTCATTATAGTGTCTTTATTCTTAGTCCACCATATGACTTTGGGCAATCACTTTAACATTTTCATGTCTTTTAGTTTCTTCAACTATAAAATGGACAACAGTTTTACTTCCTAACTCACAAGATTAAAAATTAGATAATGAGGAGTAAGAAAGGTGCTAGATACTATAAAGGGTCATGTAAGCTATTACTTTCAGAATGGATTACCTATGTTTTAGCAATGTCAACAAGCTACATTTGTGAGCTCCTTTGGCAATGCTACTCATGTACTCTGGCAGTGTTCACCACCAACAGTGCTATTATTCAATACACACACACACACACACACACACACACACACACACACACACATATACAATTTATAGTTTTCAGTTCATTAATTTTTCTAATGTTTCATTAGATCCAGGAGAATAGATTCTTTTGAGCCCACTCAGATCTTCTCAACCTGTGTGATTCTTGTTCATATTTCCCAAAGAGGATATGTCCTCTTTGGAAGACAAAAGCCTTTCTATAGGTCTTTTTGGCATTTTCTGGACACTAGTCCAGCACTTGTGTAACTTCTTTTTCTAATCATATGTTTCATGACTGATATTTTTATAACATTTCCTGTCTATAGTTCATCATTAGAAATATACTACCACCTACTAAGACCCAACAGGCATCTCTTCATCGCTCTATGAGTCACCTATAAATGGCTCTTTGGAGATTGTAGTGTTCATAGGTGTCTTAACCATACAAATATCACTTTTGAAGGCTGGTGTTTAAAAGATATCTTTTCTGTTTGAAATCAACTTAGGACTAGTAAAAGCATATCATAATTTCCTAGATGCAACTGAGACCACTCCAATCTTCTTCTTTTTCAATTCTGGACCCAGTCCAATGTAATATTCTTGATATATGAACCAATATACTAATTTTATGAATTGTTCATTGAATTGCCTGTCTGGACAGCAAATATTTTTCATCCATTATTTTTCTACACTCATTGACAGGCAAATTTATTTTAGGTAATCATGGATTTCATCAAGGAGGCTTTGTAAGCTTCAGGACATGTGTTTGGTCAGTACAATATCATATGCAAAGAGCATCTAGAAGATAGCACCACC
>CM053623.1:370565837-370614652 GCA_028646595.1 Phalanger gymnotis
TTTTTTTTTTTTTTTACTGTTTTCTCTTTTGGAATCAATCGAGGCAATCAAGTTCCTTTAATGAGTCTTGCCTTTGTTTCAATCAAGAGTCTTTGATTGAATCAGGAATCTTTGATGACCTGCTTAAGTCACAAGAAAGCCTAAGTCACATGAGTTTGAATCACATGGTAGTGATACCCTCTGACCCTGAAAAAGGGTATATATAGTCTGAGATTAGCATTTTGCTTCGGGGTCTCATTCACTGGAAGAGTGTCATGTGATTTGACGAGATGAGACTCTGGACTCTGGGTAGCTGTCACGGAGCTCTTGGCTTTGAAAATCCAAATGTTGATGCTTCTTTCTCTAGTAACTGTATGTATTGCTATAGTTAGATGGTTAGAAGCCTGTCTACTACTTTATGTTTATTTGCTCTGTTTACATAATATATGCTTGTAATTTCTGTTTGTATATGCTCTGAAGTTAAGAGTGATGGCTTTTTCTCCTGAACTAAGTGAATGATATATGTATGTTTAATTAAAGTAAGATTGTAAACCTCTTAAAGTTGCTTTCCTTAGAAAAGCTGATCAAAGAACCTGTGCTAGCAGCCCTCCTGTGTGCTCTTCTTGTTGGTCTTTCACTTCCACGGCAGCTGCTAGCAACATTGTTTTTGTATCCTAGAACATCACTGATGAAGACACGGAAGGAAAGGGCCCAGTATCTGTGCAAGGGTCAGATCAAGGTGGAGGTGGAAAACTTGTACCAATGATAAAAGTGTGAAGCTCTGAGGAAAAAGTGGTCTTCAGCCAGTGAATCTGCCGACATCTATGATAATGGGACTCCCAATTTCTATGCAGACATCTTGAAACTCCTGTTCGTGTTCTCAGTTTCCTATTCTAATTTTGAAGACCCTTTAGATTTTGATATTCAGTCTAGTTTTTGACCCAGTTTATGTTTTGATATGGATGCCAATTTGGACATATAAAATCTCAAAATTTCAGAATATGAAGTTATCTCAGAGGACAAATAGCACAACTCCATCCTCCTATTCATTCACCTTTCTAAGCCTGGCTTTTCCCTTACGGCTGGTGAGTACCATAATAATTATGTAAATGTCAACATCCTTTAAGTTAGGAGAAATATTACTGTCCCAGTTGTAAAGATGAGGCTGCTCTTAGGATCCAAAGAGGTCAAGAATTTTGCCCATCACATGGCTGGTAAAGGTCAGGTATAGGGCTCTAACCCAGGCTTTCTGACTTTAAGTCCAGTACACTTGTCACCACACTGTGCAGATTTTGCTAAAACCAATTCCATTTCTTTTCCTTCCAAGATTCTGTAACTCCTGAACACATTTATGTGATGTGGTCCTTGCCTGTTAAATGAGTCAATTTTAAAGAGCTCAACTTGACCCTTACATTTGGAAATAATGGAGGAAAGTTTCCAGTGCCTGAGGTGGATTTTCTATCAAGGATTTACAAATAGACCTAGGTGAGAATCACACAGAATGAGAAGTCATGTAGGCACTGTGTTTAGTACCAATGAAGGGAGTTCCCATATCAGTGAGATGATGAATCCATCTAAGCACCTATGTAGAAATTACAGAATGTAGGAACTGAAAAGAATCTCATCTTTTTTATAATCCTGTAACATAAATAAGACCTCATCAAGTGTTTAAAAGTGCCCACGTAAAGGGTAAGGACCAAACGAGCAACCGCTTAAATGCTATCCTTTGAGGAGCACCATGTGGTCTTTTTGACTCCATATATCTCTCTCAACAGTCTCTCACAGCAATCCAAATTCCCATTATTAGAATCATCCATTTCAGGTTAAGACATTGACTTTAGAACATGCTTATTAAAATGTAGTTACACTAACTTTAAACCTTAACATTAATTCATGATAGCCTGTTAATTAACCTTCGTATCTTATTTCTCCTTCACTGGCCCTCTATACTTTGAAGGATTTTACTATCGCCACCACCACCAGCAGCATCTCAACCACCACCACCTCCATCATCATCTAACTCTTCTCATCTTTTTTGATGAAGCTCAGTTAGAATGGTCTTACTAGAAATTATTATCCTGCTTTTGTTCTTTTTTCGTATACTAGAGCTCAAGCCTAATTATTTGCATATGACTTTCCTTACTGCTGGAGAGAATGGCTATTTGATGTCCCATGCCTATGTGAGGGCACGCCTATGACCAGAGGTTAGGAGAGGAGAGTTTCTTTTTTCTGGCTTCTGGCTTTGAAAGAGGATATATACAATTCCAGATCTCTTTAGACAGAAGTGCATGGAGTAAGAGATAGACTTTTGGGAACAAGCTGACAGAAAGAAGAGTGGGAACCTTGTGCATGCCTCACTAGAGACTTCAAGAAGTCTCAGATGTCCAGCTTGCCACATTAAAGACTTCAATGAATCTCCTCTGGGGTGAGACCAGGTACTCTCTCAGTGGAGCTGAGATTTCTCATTCTCTGTAGGAATATTCATTCATTCTGTGTATTATCTGGTATATCTTAATATATGTAACTTCCCTGATTTATGTTAGCTATTGACTGGGATAGATGGGTTTATTCACTGTTCAGATAGTCTTTGTGTAATTGGCTTTTGATGGGAAGGGAGGCAAGCTTTTGGATATAGGTTGGGCACCTCTCTTCCATGAAGGGATAGTAACTAGAAAAAGAAGCTTAAACCTAAAAAAATCTTCCATATCAGCAAAATTTAGGGTGAGGAAAGCAGATAGATATCATTCTAGTTCAGTATGCCCACCCTGAAACTACTGGTCCTAATCTCCCATTGCTCTCCTTGCCAGAATCAAAATCTTCCTTGGAAAGGAGAAGGCAAAATTCCAGATATATTTATTCCTGCTTCCCCATAAGCTGCATTGAGATGTAATCAAGTGGACATACATGCGTCCTACACGAGCAGCTTCTGTGTTGATATCAAATATTCTAGTGCCCTTATTAGGCTTGGATTTGTTTTACATTTTTGCTAAGTCATGAGCACCTAACACAGTGCAGTTTCATTATAGTGTTTGTTCAATAATCTCTGAATCAATAATAAATTGTTGTTTACACTCCAGGGACCTTTTGGCACAGACTTTTTGTTCCTCAGCTAATATATTGTTTTCTTGTAATTGTTTGTAGTTTTTTGTTTTGTTTTGTTTTCAGCTTTACAAGCTGGAATGCTTTGTGTAAAATACATAAACATCAAACTGACTGACATCTTCTATTACTGATCTTATGTTTTGATAATAGACATTCCATATCTTCTATTAAGAAAGATGGGGTCAACCCTTTGTCTGACAGGATTTGGCAGTAAAAACAATCATTTTATTACTCTTATTCCCAAGAGTATACAGAAATATGGAAAGCAAGGTGTTTGCATTTATAAAAAATTATTTATTTTTAGAACAGCAGAAAATTCTCCAAGCACATAATTCAATAGAGGTTGTATTTCTCCTTGACGTGATTGAGAGAATGTGAAATATTTTTAGCTACTGTTGTGACAAACTATATTTAGCAATGGGTAAATAATAGAAAACTCTCTGATTGTATATTCCACTCACAACACATTAATTTGAAAAGGCATTTATTTTTTTAAAGAAACTTGAGACAGAAGTATAGAGAAGAAATGAATCAATCTTTCAAAGTCTAATAGCAGAATTTTTAGTCTACCAGTTTTTAATCTTTGCTCTGGGGAAACTGTAGAAAAATGGGTCACTGAAAATGGGAGTGAGCTAATATAAATACAATTGCCCTCTCACATATACACCTAAAGGATTTTAAAAACTATTTATAAAGTTGTCTGATTGTCTAATTGGCCAAAGATATTGTGTTCTTTACAGACTACAATGTTAATTTCTATTTTTTTTTGTTTTTAGAAAAGCCTCTAATTAGGAGCAGGAGCTAGTAATGCTGGCAATAAGACATTTTGTTTTCCTCTTTCTACTTCCCAGTAACAATAATAGTGCTACTCCAATCACTTACTGCTGTCCTCACATTATTTTCATATATTCTACTCTCAGCTTTGCAAAATAAACCTTACGTCAAGCACCTCACTCTAATAAACAATCACATTTTTGGCCTTATTTCTGACTACTTCACTACATAAAATCTGTACTTCAGCCAAATAGGACTAATTTTTGTGTACTGTTCACCGTCATTCACATTCACCTCTTTGTTCCCTTGTTCAAGAGGAGAATGTCCTGCTGCTCTCTTTACTGATTTTTATCCTAACTCCTCTTCAAGTTCCTATCAACCTCCAAATCTCCTGTGTAGCATCTCTTGCTAATATAGGCCACAAGTTTCTGTATCCTTTCTCTGAACCCCTGGAGTATTCCTTGTTTCTATTAGGTATTTGCTACAGCAAAAGCATTTTTGTATTATTAATTTTCTTTTTAGGCAATGAATGTAAGCACCTTGAGGAAAGGGACCATATCCTCGTCTAGATCTTTATTTCTCTTTGGCACTCAACCATACTTTGCATGTGGTAGATGAATGAATATTTGTGCTTTAAATGATAGATTGATCCTCCCACTGTGCATCCATTTGGACAATCAATTCATCCGTCAGTCAAATATTGAGTTTCTAGCATTGTACTGTTTAACCTGCAGAATATATAGATGAATATAAAAATATAACATAAAATGAATTTGAAGATATTAACTGCATCATAGATTTAGAGCTTCAGGGGACCTTGGAGGTCACGTAGTCCAACCGTCTAATTTCATGTATGAATAAAGGAAATCTCAGCTCCACTGAGAGAGTACCTGGTCTCACCCCAGGGGAGATTCATTGAAGTCTTTAATGTGGCAAGCTGGACATCCGAGACTTCTTGAAGTCCCTAGTGAGGCAAGCACAAGGTTCTAACTACTCTTTCTGTCAGCTTCTTCCCAAAAGTCTATCTCTTACTCCATGCACTTCTCTCTAAAGAGGTCTGGAATTGCATATATCCTCTTTCAAAGCCAGAAGCCAGAAAAAAGAAACTCTCCTCTCCTAACCTCTGGTCATAGGCGTGCCCTCACATAGGCATGGGACATCAAATAGCCATTCTCCAGCAGTAAGGAAAGTCATATGCAAATGACTTGCCTAAGGTGGCCTAGGTAGTAAGTTTCAGGAACAGTGTATAAACACATATTCTTGGGCTTCAAATCCAATGCTCTTTCTACTAGCTCATGATCCTTCCATTAATAATATGCAATATTTATAAAGCAAATTTAATATTTGCTGAATGGATGAATAGTGCTACAAAGCATATATACATATACAAATATGTATACATATAGATATATGTATATACATATATGTATGCAAATATACATAAATTTTTAGTCCTCATTTTATGGACATAAAACTTAGACTCAGAGGAGGTAATACCATGACTACTACCATTAAAATTACCTTAGTGTGATTTGCACAGCTACTAAGTGGTACGGTTGGAATTCAAAACTCAGGCCATTGGAATCTAAGTCCATTTTCTTTCTAAAATATCAAACTATTTGCCAAAATAAAATATGTGGTTATTCGCCTGTGAGATGTTTACAGTCTGGTTGAGGAGACAAGATTGAAATATATTTAAAAATTAGAGAATAATGTATGATAAACTCTGCCTTGTTTGGTTCTGACTGAGTACTATAAGAGTACAAAATAAAGAGTAATTAATAAGGGCTAGGGTAGTCAGGCAAGGCTCTATGGGGACATGGGAAAGATGAATGGATTTTAGTTAGAGTGGAGGCAGAGGACACATGGAGGGAATGGTCTGGCCAAAGACATGAGTGAGCACTAGTATGTTCAGGGGTTAGTGATAATACAATCTTAAATGGAACAGGAGGTTTGTATTGGGAAATAGTGAGAAAGAAAGTTGGGGAGATAGCAGAAGGCCTCATTAATCAATGTTAGTCTCATTTCTCTATATATAGCCTTTCTGCACCCATATTTCTTGAATCCCTTCTGTTAGACAAAATTATTCTCAAATACCATTTTCTCTAAGAAGCCTTCCTAAGACTGCATGAGACTAAAATAAGTATTCCTACTTTACTTAAATTTATGTCAAACAACTAACTTTTTTCAGTATGTGAAAAGAAGAACACAATAAATTAAAAAAAATAAAGTTGGCTTGATAGATATGGAGTCTCCCAAGAACAGGCGGCAAAAATAAAGATGATTTCCATGTAGGAGAAAAGAAATGTCTAAAGAGTCTATGTGACTGAAAAGTAAACTCACTGATGAATTCCAGTCATAGATAGGTAACTGAAGGGGTATATAGAAAAGGAGAATTGTTATATATAAAAAGAACATCAGGAAGGTTAAGCCAAGAACAAAACTTGGGTTTGCAAAAGATGCTAAGAACACCCAAAAGAAGTGCTAGGTTAGCAGAAACAGGAGAAAGAAAGAATGGATTTTAGTGCTGATAGGAAAATAATTGATGAAGAGAGAAGGTAGAACTATTAAATTACCAATTTGCTTCTGTTTTCTTCACCTACACAATGATGCCACATCACCGGGACAAAAATATTTAGCAAACAGTGAAACCCCCAGATAAGTTGGAAGATGGTGAGAAAGAACATAGTTGCCTTCGATGAGTTCAAGTAGCTAAGCCCAGACCGACTGTATCCATGAATATTGAAAGAATAGTGATGAACTTATTATCAGTAATCTCTCTGAGAACCACAGATTTAAGGCTTGAAGGAATCTTAGAGGTCATCCCGTCTGGTTCCCTTATTTTATATATGAGAAAACTGAATGCACGTAATTTACCTAAGGACACATATGTAGTACATGTAGTATGTAGTCCACATATGTAGTAACACTTCCGCCTTTCCACTTCAAATCCATACCATTCACAACAGCCGTTTCTAGAGAAAGAGAAAGTTCCATGAGCATTGGAGATGGTTAAATGTCATTTTTTTTTAAAAGAGAAAGCTATAAGCTTCCTACAAGCTGGTGAGCTTGATGTTGTTTCCTAGAAACAGCTAGGTGGCATAAGTGGATAGAGCAAGCGACCTGGAGTCTGCATGATCTAATTTCAAATATGGCCTTAGACATTTACTAGCTAGCTGTATGACCCTGGATAAGTCACTAAACTTTTGTGCCTCAGTTTCTTCATCTGTAAGATGGGGATAATAATAGTAGCTGCCTCCTGGGGTTGTTGTAAAGATCAAACGAGATAATATTTGTATATAGCACTTTGCAAATTTTAAAGTGCTATATACAAATGCTAAAGTTTTTATTAAAGTTCTAGAATGCAGTTTAAGGATATAGTTTATTAGCCCTTAGAAAAGGACTATTGACCCAGGATGTATCTGTTAAGAACAAACTGTGATGAATTAACTTCATTTTATTTTCAAATAGGATTACTAAATTGATATGGTAAGACAGGTTAATGCCACCATAAGGCATTATTATTGTAATGTACTTTTCGCCTCTGATTATTAGAATCCCAACCTTCCTTCAAAGCTTGGTTCAGGTGCTATCTCCTACAGGAAACCTATCACGATCTTTCCACTTGCTAGTGCCTTTTCCTTGGAAGTACTTTTATATATCTTGTATTTAATTTCCTATATACATGTGATTCCCCTGCTGGTTGACTGCCTTGTCATGGCAGAGGTCCTTGTGTAGCTCAATACTGTGCAGTGTTAGCCAAGGTGGACAGGTCACAGTGGAGAGTTCTGACAAAAGGTGATCCACTAGAGAAGGGAATGCCAAACCACTCCAGTATCTTCACCCAGACAACCCTACAGACCATATTAAAATGTTAAAAATAATATGACACCAGAATGTCATGCATACTATGGTCCATAGAATTACAAAGATTCAGACATGACTGAAAAACAACAAAAAATGTAGTTTCTTCTTGATGGAATATAAGCTCCCTGGGAAAAGGACCATCTTGTTTTTGCCTTTATACCCCAGTACCCAGCACAGAGGCTGCTAGATGGCCCACTGGGCCTGGAGTTGGGAAGACCTGAGTTCAAATCTGGCTTCAGACACTTACTAGCTCTGTGACCCTGGACAAGTTACTTAACTTCTGTTTGCCTTAATCTGCTGGATAAAAAAAGTGTCAAACCACTCCAGTATCATTGCCAAGAAAACCTCGTGGACAGTATTAGTGTGCTGTGGTCCATAGGGCCACACTGGACACAACTGAACAACAGGTCAGCAGAGAATTGGGTTCATAGTAGGTGGTTAAAAAATTTTGGTTGAATTGCTATAGTGTATCTAGATTTTCAGCAAGGCATTTGAAAAGATCTCTTATGCTATTCTTTTGTTGGAGTTAGAAAAGTATGAATTAGGTCATAGTACAATTTGGATTCAGTGGATTCAGAATTAGTTGAATGACTGGCTAGATCCAAATAACTGAGATTAACAGACAGATTTTAACTTGGGGATGATGTCAATGGGATCTGTTATTGGACTCCTTTTTCCCTCCAAGGGGATGGGGCATAGGATTTTAGAGTTGGAAGGGACCTTAGAGATAACACAGAACAGAGGTATCAAACATGCCCTGTGGGCCACAGGTGGTCCACAATCCTCCCAACTGCTCCCAACCAAATTAAAATGCGATCGGGAAATATTTAACAAAATATATAAAAATACAAGAAAACATTGACAATTTGTGGTTTTATAAGTTATTATGCGACCCAGAAGGATCTGTATGCATAATTTAGTGGCCCTCATTTCTATTTGATTTTGATACCATCAATCTAGAACAACTCCCAATTTTATGCAATAGAAAACCAAAGCCCAGGGATGAGAAGGTATTTTCCTGGGGATAAAACAATAGTAAGTGGTTAGGCACAGCTTTGAACCCAGGTCCCTAAGGCCAAATCCACTATTCTATCTATTATTCCATAGAATTTCCCAGATTTTACCAGCAATTTAGATGAAGGTGCAAATGGCACACTTGTCCTATTTGTGGATGTCATAAAAGATGAGGCAACAGGAAATACCTTGGAGCATGGAATCAAGATCCAAAAAGAATTTGATAGACTAAGGTAGTTGATGAATCCCATAAGATGTATTTTATTTTTATTTCAGCCATTAAGTATCAGTGTGATAGTCTTTTTATTGAAGAATACAGATAATCTCATGCCTCGGGTTTAATGAATTTCCGAAGCCAAAATAAAAATCATTTGATGATAATTAATTTTCTCTCAGCCTACCTTGGTTGGTCCTCAGGAGAAAGTCTGTTGCCAGTTCTATACAAGTCTAAATTGTACCTAATGACACTTTTCAGTCTACTGATACATCTACGTCTACATAAAGAATTTAGAATCAACTCTATGCCAAAATGAAAAATAGGTAATGTAAATGCTGACTCTTGGGTTCAAAAAATCAATGATGTCAGCACGGGAAAGGAAAGGGGAGGGAGAATAAAATATGCCTAGATAGCAATTCAAGTGAAAAAGACTTGGAGATTTAGTGTACTTCAAGCTCAATATGAGCCAATGATGTCACAGGGGGACCCAAATGAGCTAAATGATTATTAGCCAACATCCTTATAAGCACAGCAGCCAGAATGAATGTGGCTAGAGTCCTCATATATTCCCTCCTGTTGAGAGCTCATCTTGAATATTTTATTTTCTGAGCATCATATTTTAGTGAAGACATTGACAAGCTGGAGTAAATCCAACAATTCAGGGTAGGGAAGGGACTTGAAGCTTTGCCATATGAGAATCACCAGAAAGAATTGACTCAGGGGGCACATGATTGCTGTCTTCAAATAGTGCAAGAATTGTTGTGTGAAAAAGGGATTAGATTTGTTTTGTTTGGCCTTAAAAGATAGAAGTTGAACCAATGTCTGAGAATAGCAAAGAGGCCATTTCTCTCTTCTTTCTTTAAAATTTTTTATGGTACTTTTTTGAATTATATGTAAAAACAATTTTTGACATTTATTTTTTAAAATTTTGGGTTCCAAAATCTCTCCTTCCCTTCTACCCCATCTCCCTCCTTCAGTAGGCAAACAATTTGAAATAGACTATATATGTGCAGTAATGTAAAACATATTTCTATGTTAGTCATGCTGCAAAAGAAAACAGACAAAACCCCAAGAAAAATGAAATTGAAAACATAAGCTTTGATCTGCATTCAGACTCTATCAGTTCTTTCTCAAGAGGTAGATAGCATTTTTCATCATAAATACTTTGGAATTATCTTGGATCATTGTATTTCTCAGAATAGCTAAGTCATTCACAGTTGATCATAGAACTATATTGTTGTTACTGTGTACAATATTCTCCTGGTTCTACTTATTTCACTTTGCATCAGTTCATATATATCTTTCCATGTTTTTCTGAAACCATTTTGCTTGTCATTTCTTATAGTGCAGTATTATTCCATCACAGTCATATATCACAACTTATTTAGTTATTTTCCAATTTATGGGCATCCTCTCAATTTCCAATTCTTTGTCACCACAAAAAGAGCTGCTATAAATATTTTTGTACATATAGGTCCTTTTCATTTTTTCTTTGATCTCTTTGGGACACAGGCCTAGTAGCAGCATTGGTAGTGGTCAAAGGGTATAATGAAGTCTTATAGCTCTTTGGGCAAAGTTCCAAGTTGCTTTTCAGAATTACTGGATCAGTTCACAACTCCACCAATAATGCAGTTAATGTCCTTATTTTCCCACATCCCTCCCCTACCTAACTTTTGTTATTTTCCTTTTCTGTCATATTAACCAATCTGATAGGTGTGAGGTAGTACCTCAGAGTTGTTTTAATTTGCATTTCTTTAATCAGTAGTAATTTGAGCATTTTTCATATGACTATAGATAACTTTGATTTCTTCTTCTGAAAACTGCCTATTCATATCCTTTGACCATTTATCAATTGGGGAATGACTCATATTCTGATAAATTTGATTCAGTTTCCTATATAGTTGACAAATGAGGACTTATCAGAGAAACCTGATATAAAAATTCTTCCCCCACCCAGTCTTCTGCTTTCCCTCTAATCTTCGCTGCATTGGTTTTGTTTGTGCAAATATTTTTAAAATTTAATGTAATAAAAAATATCCATTTTATTTCCCACTATTACCTATATCTCTTGTTTTTTCATATTTTTTCCTTATCCATAGATAAGGCAAATGTTTCAATTGTCCCCTAATTTGTCTATGATATCATCCTTTTTGTCTAAATCATGTACCCATTTAGACCTTATGTTGGTATATGGAGTGAGATGTTGATTGACACATAGTTTCTGCCAAATGCTTTCCAGTTTTCCCAGCATTTTTGTCAGATAGTGAATTCTTTTCTCAAAAGTTTTAGTCTTTGGCTTCATCAAACACTAGATTACTATGGTCATCTACTATTCTGTATTGTGTACCTAATATATCCCTTTGGTCCACCACTCTATTTCTTAGCAAGTACCAGATTGTTTTGATGACTACTACTTTGTAATTCAGTTTGACATGTGGTATGGCTACTACATTCCATCATTTTCCCCCCATTAGTCCCTCAATATTCTTGACCTTTCGTTCTTCCAGAAACACTGTATTTTTTCCAGCTATATAATTTTTTTTAGTAATTTGATTGGCATGGCATTGCATAAGTAAATAATGTAGGTAAAACTGTCATTTTTGTTATATTGGCTTGGGCTCCCCATGGGCAATTGATATTTTTCCAGTTTAGATCTGACTTCATTTGTGGGAAAAGTGTTCTGTATATGTAGTCATATAGTTCCCTGGGTTTGTCTTGGCAGGTAGACTCCCGAGTATTTTATGTTATCTACAATTATTTTAAATGGAACTTCTTTTTCTATTTCTTGCTTCTGGTCTTTGTTGGTAATATAAAGAAATGGTGCTGACTTATGTGGGTTTATTTTATATCCTGTAACTTTGCTCAAGTTGTTAAATTTCAACTAGTTTTTTTCAGTTGATTCTCTGTTTCTCTAAGTATACCATCATATCATCTGCAAAAAGTGATGGTTTTCTTTCTTCAGAGAAGCAGAGTTTCATTCAACAAAGGATATTTTGAACATAGCATAAGAAAATAATATAAGAATAATGCAGGTTGAACAAAAATGAAATGGACTGTCACTATAGGTAGTGAGTTCATAGGCATTATAAATATTCAAGAGGAGGCTAGATGACTACTTTCTGGGTATATCAGAGAGGAAATTTATTCTTCCAGTTAGACTAAAAATCCTGAAGTGTCTTCTATCTCAAAGTGTCCATGCATAAAAAGAAATCAACATAGAAGCATAATTCCCATGACTTTGAGCACTTTTTATGAGTAGATGAATTAAACTGTGATAATAATAATAGCTTATAATTAAATGGTGTTTTATAGCTTCCAAACCATTTTATTTCTAAGATCATTAAATAATCTTGGATGGACAGCCTATTGAATTAGTTCATGAGGTCATATAACTTGGACAGGCATTGTAGATGGACAATAAACTTAGTTTAGAGTTAAAAATGAGCAGGAAATTGAGCAATATTTTCAATAATTTCAAGGCAATCCTTGTCCCCAAAGTCCATCTTTTTAACACCAATATTCTCTAGGTGATACCTTATGGCTATAAAACTTGGAACACTAGCATCCCGGAAGAATAAAAACTGCAAGTAATGCAAAGGACAACTGTATGAGTTTAAGCTGGTTATTGTACATTGCCAACGATAGCTCTGTTGTGAAAAGTAGCTAAAATACATCACTTCGGGCAGGTATTATTAGAGATGAATCAAGTAAATTATATAGTATGTTTAAGGGCTAAGAGATAGCCTAATTAGCCACCGGTAGCCATGAAATACTAAGAGAACCAGAGGAAAGATTCCATCCTAATATACAGATCTATAGAGGACTTATTAACTTTTTTAAAGAAACAAAACCATGGGAAGTAATTACACTGGGTTCATTGAATTAAGAACTTTCCAGTGCTGGAATAGATTGTCTTAAAAATGGCTAGTTTCATCCGTACGTTATTGATAGAGCTGTAAATTGGTACAGACATTTTGGAATGCAATTTGGAACTAAGTCTCCGAGGATGCTAAATTGTTCATACCCTTTGACCTTTCGATTCAGTGATACCACTACTATTAGGTTTGTATCCCAAAGAGATCAAAGGATGAATAAAAGGGATCACATGTACAAAAAATTTATAGCACTTTTTTTTTAGTAGCGAAAATTTGGAAGTTATGTGGAAGGTGCCCATCTGTTAGAGAATGGCTGAACAAATTACGGTTCATGAATGTAATGGAGAGGGCAGAGCCAAGATGGAGGAGTGAAAGGTCACAACTGACAAATATCTCCCCAAAACTCTCCTACAAAATGATCACAGAAACACAGACAGAATTATGAGGGGGAAAGCCTCAAGAAAAAAAGTCACAGTGAGATTTTTTTTTGTAGCCCAGGGCAGCTTAGGAAGACAGAAAGAGAGATCTGTGGACACTGGGTGAGAGGCTAGCCCAGAGCATGCTGGAAGCAGCACTGGCTGTAGACTACAGGGCAGCAGCAGTGCCCAGGGAAAGTAAAGGAACTGAATACTTTGTCAGAAAGAGATCCTGAGGGAGCCTGTACTAGCACTAGATATAGGATTGGTTGCCATTGGGTATCTCTGTTGCCCATTGCCTAGTTCCAGGACCACAGTACAGATCAGTGACAGTGACCAGACCTCTCCCAAGATCATATCACACTGAAATACCAAAAGCTGTTGTGAAAGCAGAATATAAAATACCAAAGTTCAGGACAGTCATTGCCCCTTGCCCCAAGTTAAGCAGAGCCCACCTAACATAAAATTCAAAGTCAAGAAATAAGCTGGGAAATGAATGACAACAACAACAACAAAGCTGACCCCAAAAACTACTACAGTGACCAAGAAAGCTGAAGATGAAAATTCAGATGAAGACAATGATTTGAAAATATCCACAAGCAAAAAAAAGGAGAAAAAAATGCAGATTTAATGCAAGCCCAACAAGAATGCCTAAGAGCTAAAGAAAGAGATGTTTAAAAAGAATAAAAATTATTTTAAAAATCAAATAAGAATGTTAGAGGGAAAACTGAATAAATAATGTAAGCAAATTCTGAAAACAGCTTGGTAAATGAGGCACTAAAATATTGAAGAAAATAACTTGTTAAAATTTGGAATTGGCCAAATGGTTAAAAAAAGAGCAACTCTTCATTGAAGAGTTATTACTTCTTAAAAATCAGAATCAGTGACTCCTTGAACTATCAAGAAACAATAAAACAAAGTCAAAAGACTGAAAAAATATAAGAACGTGAAATATCTCATAGGAGAAATGAAGAATTTGTCTTACCCAAAAGAGAAGTCAGAGGGGAAGGGGCTATGAGAAGGGGATGGTGATGATAAGAAGAGTAGATTAAAGGACGCAGTTATTGGAAGCAAAACTGAATTTTTGAGGAAAGAAACAAGATAAGGGAAATCATAATTGTGACTGGAAAAGGATAGCAAAATAGATTAGAAACTAGAATATCAGTTGATATCACTTAGTCAAACCTAATTCCCTTTTAGAAAGGGGTATTTACTAATGTGGTATATATAGTTAGAAATGTTAGCACAAAACATTTCCTCAAATATCTGTTACACCCTTTCCTGTCAATACATAAAAACCCAGAGAATGTGGTCTCCAGCTTAGAGAACACATGTGGCCAAAGGGCAGCTCACATTTTCGGGTTGCTAGAAATCATTTCCTGCCCTTTGTGGGATACTCATGAAGTCCCTCTTAGTCATGGTATAATTTTTCTGTTGTCCAGATTGTAGTCTTGAAGCTGCCTTTCCTCAACATGTTAAGTTCGTGCTTGGTTTCCACTCCCAATGCAAATATTTCACCAGTTATTCCAAGGATTATTACTCCATAGAAAATCACAAATACTCCATCCCTCAAAATTCACGAGGTTCTCCCCTCTAGTTAAGGCGGTGATAGAGTGTATGGCGTGGTGGTGGAGAGGAGGCCATGGCTCTTCTATTCTCTACTTCCCCAAAATATTCCTTCTTAGGGGTTTGGTGAGTATTGCACTCTCCTATCTTACACTCACTTGAATCCCCAGATTCTGAACTGGCTTATCATTTCACAAATTACCCACAGGGCGTGACCAAGTTTCTTCCACCAGTCGACTACATTTTCTGTGTAATATCTAGTACCTTGGATTTCTTTCAAAGGCATTTAAAATAATTAAGAACATGTCACACTTGGTCTAAAGCCCATAACTGATTGATTTAATAGGGGCATATTCTCAACTTGTCAAGATATTAGGAAACTAGTATCTTGGCATTTATTTAAGTAATTTGGTTGATTGACTTAATAGATGCTCACCCTTACACTATTATACCACATAGTCTTGTGCTTTAAGTGCTACAAGTACATTTTTAGAAAGTGAGGTTTTATTACATAAATGGTAATTAGAAGTGTTCACTGAGCTGAATTTTTCACTCATTGGGTCATAGGATGATGGATATAGATGGGATATTGATGTCAAGCCATCTAATATAACCTCTTCACTTTAAAGATGAAACAACTGAGGCAAAGAGAGAAAGTGACATGTCCAGAGTCAAGGTAGAAGTAAGTGGCATGGTTAGGTTTGGAACTCAGGTCTTCTGACTCTAAATTTCCCCTTCATTCCACTGATTCTTTATAGTGAAGTTCCATTACCTTTTCAATCGGTTTACATAGTCTTTGTCATATCATTTGACTAAATTATTCAATTGATTAATACATATTGTTAAATAAACAAGCAAAGTCATGGCTTTGATTCTCCCTCTACTTGGATTTACTTTAGTTGTTCACTTGGTGATGGGCTCTACCTTTCAGTCTAGCCTACAGCTTCTTATCAGCCCTCTGAGAAACCAGTAGAAGGGATGAATAGTGAACAGAAGAACCATTCAAGGGGCATTCTCTCCTGTCACCAAACTGCCAAGTAGCTTCATATTCATATTCAAGGGACAGTGTGTTATTCAGCAAATAACTACTCTAGTAGTCAGTGCAGCTTCCCAAAGTGTTTAACTTATAACAATGGAGTACTAGAGGGACAGGGAGAATCTAGTTCAACCAAGATCACATAGCTATGCGATTACTGCATAGTTGTACTACTAGGAGCTATTATCACAGTGTGAAATAGTTCATATTTCTCCCCTTTCTGCAAAAGTACCTTTAATTTCCTTCCCAATATCTTACGCGATTCTATATTTATGGACATTTGTTCTGAATTTCTATGATGGATAAAATTGTTGCAAAAATTATCGACCTTCTCTCTCCTTCCAAGTTTGCATCTACAACCCCTCCCCTCATAAATTTCTAATAGAAAGAATACTCAGGGCACGCTTACTATGAATGATATACAGATTAACTTTTGTAACTCTTTTCTAAAATACAGTTAGCATTTACTTCATGGATTTTTGCCACCCATACAACTGCTTTAATTACAATCATTCTCTTCTTGCTGATGAGAAAGAAAAGGCAACTTTATTTCTGAACATGACATATAAGTAATGAGTTCAAAATCTTTTAAAAAAAAATAAAGCACCCAGGGAGGGATTATACAGAGTCCATTTAAGATTGAGACATTTCAGATGAGGTCAGCCACGCCCATTTCTGCAGAGTTTTAAGGGCACACAAACTGCTTTGCTTACAAAAACTCTAGGAGAGAGGTTGGGGGTACAAATGCCTCTGGAAAAGATCCTTGGGGGGGTTCCATTTGGGCAGATACTGCAAGAAAAAATACAGCACATGACATTCATGACTTGTTGCAGCAACAGATTTCCCTGCAATTTTCATTGCTTTCAGCTTGTAAGAAAACTGGTTTTTTTTCTGATGCTTAGCAGCTCATCTGTGAAACAGAAACTGCTTAAGCAAATTCTCCCTGGAAATAGAAATGCCCTGTATGTTAAGATGGAGGCCATCAATTGGGTATGGGAGGAGGTGAGATGAAAGGGCTATAGGCTTAGGTGCAGATGCCATGAGAAAGGGGGTGACCTATGCCTTAGAGAGTCTAACACTTATCCCTATGTAGATTTGGTTGAGGGAAAGTAAACCCCAGCAGAGGGGTACCACAGCATTGAGACCCCAGGGATGGAGGCCCAGTGGAGATTATACCATGCAAGGTATTGGAAGACTATGAATGAACTAAAGGGACAACAATCCCAGCAGGGAGAAAGTGCTCCCACTCCTATCCCTATGGGGGGGAAAGCATCCTCCGGATATTGACAAACTGAGACAAAGCCCCACTCACCCCATGATAGTGCTGACATTGTCGATAATTATAGGAAGCTCATCATAAGAAGTGTGTCCTCATGCCTACTGGGGATAGGGAATGTTGAGCATCACCTTCCTTAATTTAGGGATGCATAAACGTTATTTGCCCTAAAGACATATATTTAGCTAGTGGCAGTGCTTGAAAGGTAGCCCAATGAATCCCAATTCTGAATGCGAACTATCTTTTAGATTTTCTTAGGTGTATAGAAAAAATGGCATTCCTTAAAAAGTTTCTTAGTCACTATCATCTGGTTAATGTTATTGTTTTACTTGCATTCATTCTATCATTGTTACCATTACTGAACTACTTTTTTCACTATTTAACTGGTCTTAATATGAAATGGACTTCAAGCTGAAAAATGCTTATTTTTCCATGAACCTTGAAAGAACAGTACCCTTTAACTTATTAATGACTATGCCTACCAAATTTCAGAAAGATAGGATAAAGAGTATGTGGGTAATGGGATATGAGCAAGAATTAGCCTTGGAAAGACTTTCTGGTATGCTGGATGCTCTACCAAATTGTTGCATCTGTCCCCAAAAAGATGTCCACCCGAACTAGGCAGAATCTGATCTCACAAACTTTTAAAAAAATTTACTCCATTTTGGCATAAGCTGTGTGGGGAGTATTGCAACCGAGTCACATCCCTAATCCAATGGACTACAACTATTATTACTCCATTATTTTCTTTTGCAATAAACTTCCCAAATATACTTAAGTTGCTCAAGTTGCTAGGCAGCTAGGTGGCACAATGGATAGAACACCAGACTTAGAGTAAGAATAGACCTGAGTTTGAATCTTGCCCCAGACCCCGACTAGCCGTGTAAACCCTCGGCAAGTCACAAAACTACTCTGTGATTCATTTCCTCTTTTGCAAGATGGGGATAATAAATAGCACCTACCTCCCAGGGTTGTTGTGGGGATCCAATGAGATGATGTGTATGTGGTGCTTTGAAAGCATTAAAGTGTGGAATGAAGCTAGCAATTATTAAAGTTCTGAGCCACACTCATTCTCACTTTCAGGTGACTCCATCTTCCCTCATGCCAAGCCCTTTGCCATGCCTCCCAAGCTCCATATTCTTGCCTGCCATGCATTCCCCAAAACACTCCAGCCCCCAGCTATCCTTCCACACTGCAGTGCCCACAGTTCTCAGGCCAGTCTCCCAAAATGACCAACAAACATATCTTGGCTCTGAGACTTTGCTAGTGTTTCTACATACACCCTGCAGATCTTCAAATACTTCTTTGGCCCAGCAACTGCTCTTGCTGCTGTGAGGGTGTGGGTGTGTGTGTGTGTGTGTGCGTGTGTGTGTGTGTGTGTGTGTGTGTGTGTGTATGCGTGCGCACGCGTGTGTGTGCTCCTGTGATGGGTACCCCTATTTCTGTATTCTCCTCTTAGATCCTATAGCATCTCAGGCTTCAGGAAATTACTCTGGAATGGATTCATGCCTTGGCTCAGAGGATGAAGTAGGTCCTATTAAACTTTAGTGAAATGTCACATGTGAATGAATTACAGTAATGAAAGGATATCCTTATTCAAAAGGTCAGATAAGACAACAATCAGTAGAAAATCATCTCACTTGATACTTACTTTGTTGACTTAATTAAACTGATGACTGTATATTAAAAGAAGGCAGATTTAGGTTCAGAAGGAAAAAGAATTGTCTAACAATTAGATAGATAGAACGATAGAATGGATTATTTTGCAAAAACAGTGAACTCTCAGTCACTGAAAACATTCAAGCAGAAAATTTTGAAACTTTAGGAAATCCAAAAGAACCAAGGCAATTAATGGACAGCCATTTGTTAAGCTTATGTTAGTATATGCCAGGTTGCAGGTCAGGATGTAGGGAAAACCAAGACAAAAATCCCAAAGTCCTTTGCTTTCAAGGCGATTAGTTTGTTAAAGGAAGCTAAAGACAAAAAAAATTAATACAAGATAATTTGGTTGGTGGAGGCACTAGCTGCCAGAGAGAAGAAAAAAAAAGGCTTGATGTAGGAAGTGGTATTTGAGTAGAATTTTGATAGAGGCCAAGGATTCTAAGAGGAAAACACATGGACAAGGTACATTTTAGCTTTGAGAGACAGGCTACGTAAAACCATAGAGATAGGAAATGGAATGACATGAACTAGGGACAGCAAGTAAGCAGTGACATTGGACTATATTGGATACCAAGGGAATTAATACATCTGGAATTGTAGACTAGATTTGATAATACGAGTACCTAGCCACCCTCAGTGTCCTCAATGTATTCAAATAATCTTACTACTATATATTACATGTTAAATGAGGAGATTTTATACATGTGCACAAAGAGATATGTTAGCTATATTATGGTAGTGCAGGAGCTTGAATCACTGAGCAATTTTTAAGAAACTGGAGAATGAGAGGGGTGCTACGGGGCTGGAGAACCTGAAAGATGGACCCAATTTCTCTAAAAGGAGATAAAGTATATTCTGAAAACTATAGACCAGTGACATTGAGGTCAATTCCTAGTAAAATTTTGAAACAGATAATTTTTGTTTGGTTTGTGAGTACTGAGAAGGGGAAGTTGTGAAAACAATTGGTCAGTATGGATTCATTTAGAACCAGACTAATATCCTTTCCTTTTTCGTTGCTAGAGTTAATTCTATAAATGAACAAAATGCCATCGAGTACAACTAGATTTCAAAATTGAGATTTCAGTTTTATAAAGTCTCCCACAACCTTTATAGACAAAATATTGAGACTGTGATAATATAATTAGGTAGATTCAGGACTGTTTGTCCAAAAACCCAAAGGACTCAGTAACAGGCATGTCAATGTAGGTTCTGTTCAACATTCATTAATTAATTAATAACATTAATTAATTAATAAATATTCTGTTCAACATTTATTAATGAATTGAATGAAGGGATAAGAACCATGATTATAAAATTTTCAGATAACATAAAAATGAGAGCGATAGCTAACAATCTAAAAGATAGAGTTGGGATTCAGAAAGATCTTGGCTAACTGGTACAATAAGCCAAATATGATAAGATAAAATTGAATAGGAAAAAAAAAGATAAAGTCCACCTCTGGCTAGTAATTCATAGAGGGGAAAAGCCCCAGGAATTTCAGTTTCAAGTGTGTCAACAATGTGGAAAGTGAGTCAAAAAGATTAATGGGCTGCTAGGCATTATTATCTGAGACATAGTATCTGGAATAAGAGAGTCTGGACTTATGGTACAGATAATATCTGTAACGGTGCGTTTCAGTTTGGGGCATTGTATTCTAGGAGAACTGTGAGAAGCTAGACACACCTAGAAGACTACGATTGGATGGTGAGGGGCCTTGAAATCATTCCACACGAGGACAGTGTTTAGAAACGGAGGCTCTTAGCATGAAAAAGAAGCATTCTAGAGGGGATATTATTAGAAGGCTGGAGAGCAAGACATTAAACTTTGACCCTTCAAACAGAGGGCAGAGGCAACTGAGGGAGAGTTGAGAAGGTACTGGGTATTGAAAACTGAATATTCTGCTTGTCCATGAAATTTCTTGTGATCAGTTTATCCTGGGCAGGGCAGGGCATTTTTGAAGTCAAGATAAGCAAAGCTACTGATGGAAAGGAAAACATGAATAGGAACATGGAACATAAAGAGGATCTGCAGCTTGAGGGGTTATGGGTGGGTTGCTACATATGCTAACATTCATTAAATATTGAAGTATTCATTTTCCTTTATAGATGGCTCACAACATTTCAGGTGACTCCATTTTCCATCAGGGGTGTATGGAACATTCAGGGAAGACTAGCATATCTAGTATGAGGGCTTGCTGAGGCTTTTTGAGGCTGCTCATTGTAATGGCAACCACACTGACACACCCCGGATGGCTGCTAGTGCAGGTTTTTTTAATCCGCGTTACTAGGAAAGACAGTTATTTCAGGGGTCAACAATCTTCTTTAATTATTATTTTTTGTTTTTTTTGGGGGCAGGGAAATTAGGGTTAAGTGACTTGCCCAAGGTCACACAGCTAGTTCATGTGTCAAGCATCTGAGGCCAAATTTGAACTCAGGTCCTCCTGACTCCAGGGCTGGTGCTCTACTCATTATGCCACCTAGCTGCCCCAATCTTCTTTAATTAAACAGAAAAAATACAGAGAAGATAAATAAAGACCAACAGACAGGGCTCTACTGCCTGAACCAAAACTTTACATCCACCACTGAATCAAGAGAGCCTTTACCTCTGAGGAGTCAGGGAGCTCTGATCATATGGCCACTCAGAGTCTCGACCAGGGAATCACAACATCTTTCTCATAAGTGAGCCCCCAAAGCAAAAACTCACCTCTCACAATATACACTTTTTCAGCTAATAGGCTCAGTGCCTAATTAGAAATTAACAAAAGGTGTGTAAGCCTTCCTATAAGCAAGCAAGCTTCTCTTAATGGGCTTCTCATGAGGCCTACTGATGGACAAGGAAGATCTTATTCCTCCTTAACCTTACACTCAGCCACCTTTGGTGTCCACCTTTCACGCAACACTCATCTGTGGCTCCAAGAAGTTTTAGCACGAGCAGCGACCATTACTAGATAACGACATCTTAGCAGATGGGCTAAACCGGACTGAGGGTAACCAAAAGGCCTCAGACCTGTCAGCGAATTAGGGGGATGTCTGCCCCTAATGTGAAGACTTCCCCCAACAGAATGGGCAGCTGAGAACAGCTTGTTCTAGTGGCCATAAATGTGGCTAAAGCAGGCACTCTGGAGTGCTTAGAGCTTCTCATTGTCTGTCCTTTGTTCTTGAAAAGGCCCATGACATCAGGACTGTGATGTCATGACTTGCAAGTGAATTGGATTTAAGTGAAGGAGGGCTGTGCAAAGTCACCAACCTCACTTTCTCCTCTGGTACCATCTGGGTCCAGTGGCAAGATATAGATCAGGATGACTTAGAGCTTGGTCAGACATTGAAGAAACCAAACTGCATCCTGGGCCATTGCCAGTTTTCTTGACTTTTGTCTTGCCACTGGACTTTGATGGCT
The DNA here is from genome assembly GCA_028646595.1 of Phalanger gymnotis. NCBI lineage: Eukaryota > Metazoa > Chordata > Mammalia > Diprotodontia > Phalangeridae > Phalanger > Phalanger gymnotis. Next base: position 370,588,018 of record CM053623.1, read on the forward strand.
CTGGAAGAGAAAGTGAGGCAGCTGACTTTGTGCAACTCTGCCTCATTTCCATCCAAGTCATGTGCAAGTCAAGATATCATGCTGTGATGTCACTGTCCTCTTTGAAATGAAGGATGAACAATGTTCCATTAATAGCTCTGTTGGCTTGGACTCCATTGAATATCACGTTCCCCTGCTTTTCAGCTTCCCTCATTAGATTGTAAGCTCCTTACGGGCAGAGATTGCCTCTTTTTCCTACTTGTATCACCAGCACTCAGAATAATGCATGGCACATAGTAGGCACTTAATAAATATTACTTGAAAATAATTGAATGTTTTCCCATAAAGAAAGCTTTAACTACCAGTTTTGATACCTGTGACAAGTAATAAGCCAACCTGAAGATAAATTCATTTTTTTAAAGGAGAGACCTCCTCAAGTTTCTAGGGGGCAGAGTCCGTAGGATATTTCATGGCCCTTGAAGAGGAGGCCTTAGGAGTAAGGAGAGGAAGTGCTTCATCTGAAAGTTTGCTGGTTTAATGACATTTCTTGGTAAATAAGTGGTAAACTCAATTGTTTAACTGCTTTTAAAGGAATCCCAAGCATTGTTAGAACCCTCTAAATTTGTGGTTCTTGGGGGGAAAAGCCCTTATCAAGAATGACTTTGCCTCCATAGAGGCTATACTCAATATGCTAGAGAACTTCCTTAATTTCTTCCTGTGTTGTATGGGTACCAGAATATCCATCTATTATTCCTTGCACCTGATCTATAATTGCCCAGACTCTTTTTCTAAATCATACACTTTCTGGATATTATTCCTTTTTCTGTTTATTTAATGGAAAAGCTCATCATCAGAAGGTTGGCCTCTAGGCAACATTGCCACGGACCATGGCAATTCATAAGACAAACAAAAAAATTAAAATGGCCTTTTGTCTTCTGTGTACATCTTTCTATTTCTTCTAGTTGTAGAGTGGAAGAGAAAGAGGGAGAAGAGAATAAAAATCATGTTGTTTTTAGACCACCAAAACAAGGCAAGAACTTAAATAAATAATTGAATAATCATAGGATCAAAGATTTAGAACTGGAAGGAATCTTAGAGGCCATTGAGACCACCCCCTCATTTTATATCTAAGAGGAGTATCACATATCCCTCAAGCCTAATTAATATAACTAACAAGATATTTTACAGACTAATACCTTTTTAGGCAAAAAATGATTCTGATTGAATTATAGAATCAATAAAAGGTGGAAACTATTGTGAATAATTAGACATAGACTCCTCTATTGAATCAAGCTACCAAAGATATAATCTGGGTATGAACTGAATGAAAGTAGATGGGCCTCCCAAGAAATGTCTTGTGGTTAGTTGAAGAGAGTCAGTCACTTCCTGTGAGATTTGGATAAAACAAGCCATTTCAGGATTCAGCCATCCTAATAGCAATCCAGCTTAGTGGAGGGGCAGTGCAAACCAAGCTCCCGAGAGGTTATTGTTTTGTCTCTTCTTTACCTCTTTGAAAAGAAGATGACATTATGAACTCAAAAGTCAGTCTGGACTTGGTCATCAGCACCAGTCTTCTTCAAAATGCAGCTGCTGATAGCAATTTTTGCATTTGGGAACTGAGGCCAAACTAGACACACCAAGGATGGCAGTTGTAGGAGTCTAACAGGACAGCACCATCAGAATCCAGAACAGAGAAACACACATCAAAGGAAAGTTTAACGTGTACTTTACAAAGGAAGAAGGACTTTCAGAAACTGGAAACTGAGTGACCCTTTTGGCCAGATATGCTGTCTGAGTTTGAACTCACTTTGCCCTGGACTCTCTATGTACTTATGGGGGAATGTGATTAATAGTATTAGAAATACCCCACTCTCTCACAATTACCCTTAAAATCTTGAGAGGAGAACTAGTAAACCACTCTCTGGGAAGCCAACTATCGGTGGGAACAGGAGTGAGAATTGAAAGAATAAATCCAGAAGTGACACTACATAGAGAGGAGGAAACCGAGGCACAGAGAGATTAAATAGCTAGGTAGCTAACTTACATGAAATAAGTATGCTTTCATGTCAGCACAGTTGATTAGGTAGTGGTGTGATTTTTATTATCACTTAGAGTTGAATGATCTGTAATTACCTCTGCACTTGTTGATGGTCTTTGAAAATTGCTGTGGTGAAAAAATTCATGTCTCTGCAATCAATCTAGTGCTGAGTGTCCTCTGAGCTTTTCTTTTTCTCTGAGCTTGTCCTTGTTATTTTTTTCCTAGCATCTTCTCTGATATATTTAAACTAATGGGTGGGGAGTTGGTTATCAATCCAAGGCGAAGTCTGGGGGTTCCTCTTCTTCAGAATCAATCTCTACATTCTTATCTTTTATTCGCTGACCTCTTCCATCCTAGATCCAGTCAGAGCTGAGTAGGGTCAGATAATGGTCCAATGCGCTTCGTCTGGCAGGACTCAAGGGCACAGGGGTTGGGGCTGCTACTAAATCTTTCTTGCCCTGTATATTACCCTCAGACTTAGATGTTCTGCCAGCCTTCTTGTCTGAATGTTCCTCAGTCTAGGGGGCCCATACGGGAGGTGGGGAGCTGAGGGTGAAGGAGCTTCTGGTCTGTTCCTCTACTGTCGACAGGAACTGTTATAATTTGGGGCTCTTCATAGGGCACTTTGGGAGATTAAATGGGTCTGGGCCAGCAGAGGAGCCTGGCGTCCTGTCTTCTCAGTTCTCCTTTCTTCCTGCTGTTTTGGATTCTGTTCTCCTCCTTTCCACCAGCACTTCTTACCATAGAAATCTTGCAGGCTGGCCAACTGTCTTTTTCCTGCACAGTGAGCAGTCCACATGGTCAATGTATCCAATACAGACTGGTGGGGACAGACAGCACAGGCAAGTCATCCACCTCAAAGCAGCAGTGCCTTATCTTCTGGGATATAACTGGCCAGCAAGTCTCCAACTCTCCGTTTCTTGAGCACATTGAGCTGGCTCCAGTCCCCCTCCCTCTTGAAGGACATGAGGTCAATCTCGGCCCTCCTCCACAAACTATAGCAGGTCTACCACCTTTTTTTTTTAACATTTTTTTTCAGGGGAGGCAATCAGGGTTAAGCGATTTGCCCAGGGTCACAAAGCTAGTGAGTGTCTGAGACCAGATTTGAATTCAGGTCCTCCTGACTCCAGGGCTGCTTTATCCACTGCACCACCAAAGATCACATAGCTAGGAAGTATATGAAGTGTGATTTGAACCTAGGGCTTTCTAACTTTAATTTCAGTATACTATCCATTACTAGTTTATGTTTTCCATGTCACAAATTAACTCTTCTACTGGACAACAAACTCCTTTTTCTTATGTAGACAAACATAATACTCTTTCATATATTATGTATTATTATGGTTTAATATATAGGTCCTGGAGTCAAAAGATGTGAGCTCAAGATCTATTTTGAGCATTCACTAGTTATAGGCACTTAATAAATGCTTGCAGACTATACGGCAATGGACAAATCAGAGTTAATATCTCTGAACTTTTGTTTCTTCATCTGTTAAGTAGGGGGAATAATACTCATATGACCTGCTTCACAGTTATTGAAAGGAAAGTACTTTGTAAACCTTAAGGCACTATGCAAATGTTATTATTAATCTCAATTATCAAAAATAAGCCAAAGAAGATTGTGTCTATACATAATTTTTAAAGAATATTAGAAATAAGGAACTATATGAACACAATTACAAAATATTTTTCATGTAAATAAAGTCAGATCTAAACAAGTAGAGAAATATTAATTGCTCATGGGCAGGCCAAGCCAATATAAGAAAAATGTCAGTTCTACCTAAATTAATTTATTCATTGTCATAACCAATCCAATTACCAAAAATATTTTATAGAGCTAGAAAAAACAATAAAATTCATCTGGAAGAACAAAAGATTAAGATTATCAAGGGAATCAATGAAAAAAATGTGAAGGAAGGTGGCTTAGCAGTACCAGATGTCAAGGTGTATTACAAAGCAGTAATCAAAACAGGCAGCTAGGTGATACAGCAGGCCTGGAGTTAGGAAGAATCATCTTCCTGAATTCAGATCTGGACTCACACACATACTAGCTATGTGACCCTGGGTAAGTCACTTAACCCTGTTTGCCTTGGTTCCTCATCTGTAAAATGAGCTGGAGAAGGAAATGGCAAAATACTCTAGTATCTTTGCCAAGAATACCCCCAAATGGAGTCACAAAGAGTCAGATACAACAGAAACGACAACAAAAATCATCAAAACACTCTGGTACTAGCTAAGAAATAGAGTGACGAATCAGTGGAATAGATTAGGTACACAAAATACAGTAGGAAATGACTATAGTGATCTAGTGTTTGATAAATCCAAAGATCCAAGGTTTTCAGATAAGAACTCACTAGGGAAAACTAGAAAGCAGTTTGGCAGAAACTAGGTATAGACCAACATCTCACACTGTATACTGAGATAAGGTCAAAGTAGGTACATGATTTATACATAAAGGGTGACATATAAGCAAATTGTGGAGCATGAAATATTTTACCTGTAAGATTTATGAATAAGGGAAGAATTTATGACCAAATAAGAGATAGAGATTGTCATGGGAAGAAAAATGGATAATTGTGATTATATAAAATTAAAAAGTTTTTGCCCAAACAAAACCAATGCAGCCAAGATTAGAAGCAAAGCAAGAAACTAGGGAAAATTTTTACATCAAATTTCTCTGATAAAGACCTCATTTCTCAAATATATAGAAAACTGAGTCAAATCTTAAGAATATGTGTCAAAGAATATCAACAGACAGTTTTCAGAAGAAGAAATCAAAGCTCTTTATAGGCATATGAAAAATGCTCTAAATCACTGTTGATTAGAGAAATGCAAATTAAAACAATTCTGAGTGACTATCTAATACCTATCATATGTGGTAATATGACAGGAAGGAAAATGACACATGTAGGAGAGAATGTGGAAAAATATGGATACTAATGCACTATTAGTAGAGCTGTAAACTGATTGAACCATTCTGGAGAACAGTTTAGAACCATACCCTTTGATTTAGTAATACCACTACTGGGTCTGAACCCAAAGAAATCAAAGAAAAAAGGAAAAAGACCTATATCTAGAAAAATATTTACAGCAGCTCTTTTTGTGTTGGCAAAGACTTGGAAATTGAGGGGATGCCAATCTGTTAGAGAATGGCTGAACAAGTTGTGAGATTTGATTGTGGTGGGATACTACTGTGCTATAAGAAATGATGAGCAAGATGGTTTCAGAAAAACCTGGAAAGACTTATATGAACTGATGCAAAATGAAATGAGCAAAACTAGAACATAGCACCCAGTAACAGCAATATTGTATATTGATTAATTGTGAACGACTTAGCTATTCTCAGCAATGCAATGATCCAAGACAATTCTGAAGAATTTAGGATGAAAAAAATGCTATCCATCTACAGAGAAAGAACTGATGGAGTCTTAATGTAGATTGAAGCATACTTTTAACTTTCTTCTTTTTTGGGGAGGGTCTGCATTTTCTTTTGCAACATGGCTAATATGGAAATGTTTTGCATGACTGCACATATGAAACCTTTATCACATTGCTTGCTTTCAGAAGGAGGGGTGGAAGGGAAGCAGGGAATGTGGAACTCAAAACTTTTTTTAAATGAATATTAAAAGTTTGTTTACATGTAATTGACAAAAAATAAAATAAAAATGAAATGAAAGGAAAAACACTTACAGATAAAATAATTTTTTTGTAACTAAATAAATGCATAAAGACATAAGCTCAACTTTTATAGCTTCTCTGGAAGAATATTTAAATTAATTCCAATTGCAAACTAGATAATGGGTATTCTATGTACCCCATCCAATTCTTACATGATTTTTATTTCTTCTGTTAGGTGTCTATATTTCAATAGCTATTCATCTCATATTGCTTGGAGGTGAGTATTTGGTATGTTGATATCCATTTAAAATGTTGTTTTAAATTTTTTATGAATCCATGTTCTAGTCAGGAAAATGCAGGCAACTATTTATTATGTGACAATTATTTGATTTCAAGACCATTTATTTGCTGAAGTATTAAGCATATTTTGAGGAATATAGTTGGAAGATATGTCATTTACTAGTTTATGAAAGATATTGAACTTTTGTTGTATAATTCTGACCACCAGGCTATATCCCTCTAGGTAATCAAATGGTTCTAAATTTTTGGAGCCTTCCTTGATAACAAATTGGTTTTTACCATTTACTTGAGGTATCTGTATTTATCAACAAAACCGAACTCCTTAGGAATAATATATCTATATATTCTAGTCATGAAGATCTGGAGCTGAGTGGCAAGCATGATCATAAGCCTTTTTTATTTCTATAGATAAATCCAGATGACATCCATTTGTGTTATGCTGTGCTGTCAATGTATCACTTGTTCGTTTAGTTTGTATGCATTTTCCTCATAGAAGGCCTTTTGATTCCACTCTTGAATCTTGACATTTTCATATGGACCATCAGAAGGTATACCACTTTGTATAAATCCAAATGTGTGCCTATTTTCAGGGCTGCATCGGATCCTAGTAAGCATTATAATAAATATAATTCTCTGTCTGTCTCTGTCTGTCTGTCTGTCTGTCTGTCTCTGTCTCTGTCTCTGTCTCTCTCTCTCTCTCAATTCACTAAAAGTATCTTCAGGAAAACTCCAATAGCAGACAGAATGATAATGATGACCTGAAGTCCCACATGGTTTTAATTTTTCTTCTAAGCCTCTATATTTTGAAAGCTTTTCATTCCATACAATTTAGAGACTTTCAAAATTCTATGTGATATCATCTATTTTTTTAAATTATTTTTGAATTTTTGTGGATCAGTGTTCTGTGTGGGAAATGGTCTGCAATATTAGTGTGGTTGTCTGCAATGACAGTGTGGTTATACTACAATTTATTTGTTGAATTCTCAAGGATATTTTGGGGCCTTTTACAATATTGGCATATGTTCACTTATTAAAATGTTCTAGCATTTTTGAGAAGGATATTTAGGGGAAAATATTGATGAAATGCTTAAGGATGACTTTTGGTGGATGTCAAATAATTTAGGAAATTATATCTAAAGGCAATTACATTTAGATTACATGTACTCACACACTTCATGTAATTATGAAATAAAAAGCAATAATCCAAAAATAATGAAAATCCCAAGGCCAAAAGGGAATGTATGCAAGAGACACGTATTACTTAATATTTTTCTGTAGCAACAGGGGATTAATCATACCAGAGGAGATTGCCATCTCATTATCTCTCTCAAGTTGTTTACTATCTTTGAGCCTTAAATGTGTGATATACAGAAAATAGCATTGGCTTTTAGTCAGAAGACCTGAGTTCTTGGTTCTTATATTTACTAGCCATGCGATTTTGGGAAAGTCACTTGATATGTCAACCAAAATTTCAAGTTGAGGGGGGTCAGAGGAATGATAATGGGAAAAATATATTTTCACTCTTTCATGAGAACACTGTAAACATGGAAAGTGCTTTGAAAATAAAAAAGTGCCAAATAATTTTCTTGAATTCTCTTCCATTTCCAACATTGCATGATGGTGGGGACATTTAATTCTTTAACATCTTGTGCAAATCCTCCATAATGCACCTTGTGTTCATGTAAGAAAATAACCAGGATTTTGCCATTTCCTCTGTGGGAGTCAGATATTTGTAAGATACATTATATTATATACTAGTGACTGTATTATAACCCCTGCACTAGTACTACAATAACTACAAAGTTACTGTTGCCTCTAGATGACTAAACCTTCCTGCTATAACTAGCTAACTAGCTGAGAGGCAAGGGGAAACAAGAGATTGTGGTTCAATATTTGCTTCTGTTTTTCTTTGCATAACCAACTGCAAACATCATTACTAGAAATTAACAAAGAGGTTTTCAGTAGTACTAAAAAAAATCACTCACAGGAATTTCTACCTTTCATGTTAGAGTTGAGTAATCCAAAACTTTTGTTTCTTTGGCTCCCTCTGACAGCAGCTCTCAATTCCCCCCTTTAGAATCTATATTTCAGATTCACTTTTAGAGCAAATGATAGATGTGCTATGCTTGAAAAAAAAACATGACTATAATAGAAAATAGAGAGTGTCTGAGTGGGGTGGCACAAGCCTATAAGCTTGCTAACAAAAAGAGGCTGAGGGTGGTAGATTGCTTGAGTTGGGGAGTTCTGAGCTGCAGTAGGGTTAAAGCTGAACCAGTGTCTGCACTAAATCAGGCACCAATACAGTGATTCCCCAGGATCTCGAGCAAGTGTGTGCCAGACTACCTAAGGAAGGACAAACTAGCCCAGGTCACAAATGGAGAACATAGAGCTTCCATCCTAATAAACAATGTGGTTGGGCCCACTAGTGACCGCTGGACTTTCAGCCTAGGCAAGAGGCTCAGTTTCAGGAAAATAAAAGAAATAACTCCTCAAATCAAAGTTTCCTCTCCCCTGGCACTCACACGGTCTCTGGGGAGAATGGATTCAAACTTAGAGCATACATGTAGCTAAAGGAAAAACACACAATTGTTAGTATCTTAAAATCCTTTTCTCCCTTAATGGAGTCTTAATGAAGTTACTCTTAGTCACAGCTCTCTGCTGAGCTCTGAAGATCACTACCCTTGTAGTCTTGGAACTGCCTTACTCTGGTGCATCTGCTTTGTCTTTGATGTGTCTCTCAGCTCCCAATGTAGATGGTGCCATACTGATAGCTGTTATGGTGACGATGCTACTGAATCTGTTGGATATTGCTATTAATGTCAATGCCAACTCCACATCTTTTGACCTTTTCAGGTTCATGAGATTAATACCTGGTCAGGAGGTGATTTCTCTCTATTCCTCCTCTCCCCCTCCCCCCACTCCCCTGCAATTCATTCTCAGGAGAGAATCTTTAGATTTTACCATGGCTAAATTAGCTAGCTCCAAACAAGGTTTCTGCTTTTATATGTAGCTCCAGAAGGTATAACTTATTCTCTTTAACCAATCGCAAGCTATTTCATGTGTGACAATGTCATTTGTCATCCAATGAGCCAAAGCTCCTCTGATCCTCTCAGATTGACTGAGGGCTTATTTGTACCTACTTACTTCTGACTGATTAAATAGAGATGTCAAGGGTTTCTATGGTTCATTAATTACACTAATAAATTTATTCTAAACGAAGCAAACATTTTCTCTAAAGAACTGACAGCTTCAAAGAGACTTGCTTTGCCTTAAGGAAAGTGACTTGCACTGAAAGAACACAGATGTGCCCTCCCAGGGTGAGCTTTGCAAACTTCCAGAATCTTCAAGCATATTTTCGAGTTTATTTGATATCTTATTCAGGGCTTACAAAAAGGATAAGTCCTATTTTTCATCTTCCATCTTTTCTATGAAATTATTAATGAGGCTACTTTTTATAAAGAGAATGGAGGCAAGGAGGTGAGGCTTATTGAACAGCTTAGGATAAAAATGATTGGTATTTGAACTGTCTTTATACCTACCCTCTGTGTGAACATTAACTTCTGTAGTATCCTATGGTCTTCTTGAATGTGTCAGTGCACAAATCTATAGTCTTTTAGTACTGAAGGAGAGGCATGTATGGGGCTGTATAGGTAAGAGAACGAGCTGGGATGGGATGCTGACTCACTCTATGTTGTGTTTCATGGTTTATTTATAGGAAAGAAGCAATTTTACCAATTCTAGAAAATACTGTGAGACTGTCTAATACAACTCTGCAATAGAAGAGAGACTGTCTATGAGGAAAAAAGGGAATGAAAAACTACAATGGACTCTCAGGTGTAACTGAGCTATACAACTTTAGTGGCTAGTTTCCAGCCAGTTTCCTAGTTTCCTAGATCCTAGATCCCTTTATCCATGTGCTCTGCTGACCAGTCTTTAGGAAGGCATATGTGGTATCTTGTCACCTAGATATCTTGCTGATCTGCACCTGGTCTCATTTAGGGCCCCAATGCAAATCACTAATCATTACAGCTCAAGCAGAGATTCCAAAACTTATTTAGCCTACTGCCCCCTTTTCAAAAAAAAAATTACTCAGCACTCCCCTGGAAATCTACTTTCTTGAAAACTCTTTAATGGTTTTTATAAAATAAGTGCTATAGAATAATCATTACTAGAAACAATGAAAGCATGTTAGTAAATTGGAAGTTTATATTTTACAACATTGCTTGATCATTACTGAAACGAATAACATTTTCAGATAATAAATGTTTATTGAATAAATGAATGAACTTAAAAAGATCTAACTAAGTGTGACATCCCATGGCGAAATTGGATATAATGGATCAGGGGTTCTCAACCTTTCTGAAGTGGCAAAGCCTTTGGAATGAAATCTTAACTAATAAAAAAAGCTTCATACTGATGGAACCAGATAATAAAAGGCTGATTTTTTAAAAAAAAAAACATATATTTTAGATCTATTTTGTTCTGACTAATCATTTTACAAGGAACTTAGTAGAAAGGATGTGATGGCTGACCATCCATAAGTTCCATAATTGAGAACATTAGTAAATGTTGTAAGATACTTCATAACCATTTATTTCCCTCTTTGATTACTTGTCACTTATTAAGTACTTAACATGTGTCAGGTACTGAGGATAGGAAAAAAGGGCAAAAATAATCCTTGCCCTCCAAGAGCTTACATTCCAATTTGTCAAACAACACTTAAATAACTACATATTCAGTATCTATCTTAGAAATAACAAGATAATACAGAGTAGATGAAAGGTAATCTCAGTAGGAAGGCACTAGCCCCTTGGAGGACCAGAACAAATGCCTTGCAGAAGGTGGAATTGAAACTGAGTCTTAAAGGATAGAAGGACTATTAAGTGCCAAAAGTGGGGAGGGAGATTATTTTAGGCAAAAGGTATAGCCAGTGGTAAGGCATAGTGATGGGAGATGGAAATATCTAGTAAGAGAAACAGTTAATTCGCCAGCATTTTTAGGTATTATTTCCATTCATCACATTCTTGCTGTGACATTTTGAATTTTGTTTTTAATTTCATAGTTGTTTTGTTCACAAATGTCTTTGCAATTTTGCCAGAACCATGACTAATTTTTAAAAATTGATAACATAGCATACATTACACATCCCCCCATCTTCTTCAGTTCCAATCTCTTCTTGCTTTCTTTTCTCTTTTCTTAGTGGCTTTGACCTTTAAAGGAAATTTATTCACCCCTACACAGAGTCCTACCTAGCACTGATTCAGGGTATCTCCTTCCATGTTAATCCATTATCCTTTCTTAAAGAGGCCAGATTCCTTTCCCTTCTGAATATTTTAATACCTGTTAACTGTGAACAACTTCTTAAAGTTGTTTGGCTCATGTTACAGACGTATAATCCATGTTGGATTGCATACTGTCTCAGGGAGGGGGGAGGGGAAGGAGAGATAGAATTTGGAACTCGAAGCTTAAAAAAAACCCACAAATGTTAAAACTTGTTTTAACCTGTAATTAGTGAGAAAATAAAATATTATTTTAATAAAATTGTTTGACTCATGGCAATTTTTCAAGTTTCACTATTTGCCAAAGATGCCTCTCTGTATACTGTCATTTATCCTACCAATGTAGGACAAGAATTTTTGCAAAGAATTTTATTATAACCAAATCCCTCTAAGTATGAATAAAGAAACTTTCAGGAATCACAAACATACTTAGGAATTGGGAGATTCCCTCCCTTCATCTCCTCTTGAGGTAAGCTTGATCCACTGAATAACTAAAGGCAGAGAAGAATAATTAACAGTTTAAAGATTCCTTCCAAACTCAGACACCAAAACTTGGAAGTAGATTTACACCTTTTTTGACAGTTCTTTTTAGATCAGATCCACGATATTTAATTACATATGAAGTGAAAAAATGCTAGGGTCTGGCTCTTCCTTAGAATCATGGGATCATAAATGAATAGCTGGATGGAACCTTAGAAATCATCTAATTCGACCCCCTCATTTTATATGAGGAAATAAGGTTAGTTGATTTCCCTAAGGCCATTAAGAGGCAGAGCTGAGATTTGAATCTTAAGTAGGGGTGGGAAAGATAGAGGAAAATTCAGTTAAGTAGCTCTTCAGACTGAGTTAGATGAAGGACCTGGAACGGACTGTTTGACAAAGAACTTGAGATAGTCTCTAGGGCAGTTTTTAACCTTGGGTCTATGAACTTAAAAAAAAAACTGCATTCCAACATAAATGATTTCATTTGTAATTGTACATATTTTATTTTATGCATTTAAGAACATAATTCTGAGGAGTCTATAGGCTTCATCAGATTGCCAAAGGTTCACAGCAGAAAAAGTTAAAAACCTCTGTCCTAGAGGGACTATAGTTCCCTCTGTCTCTTGTGAGAGAGGCCTCACTTCAATTAATTGAGGATTTATCCTCCTCAGTCCCAAACAATTGTCCTCAGCATCATCAGCTGGCTAGATTAAAATCTCCTATGTATGTATGTATGTATGTATGAAACTATCTTATTAGTTTCAAAATAAGATAGAATCTATTGAGAATCTATTTATTTCTACTTAACACTCTCTAAGTCAGAGATTTTAGGTGAAGCCTGATAGTGAGGCAAAAGTTCCATCTTCATATTTAGTCAACGCTGTTAGCCATGAGTCTAGGAACCAATGAACACATCCTATACTAGAAATGAACTCTGAAATTTCCACTCATACCTGAGTTAGGAAAGAGAAAATAGTTGAGCATGGTCTGTATAGCATTCTGATTCTATCTTATGAGGTTCATGTTGCAAACATACTCATGTTGGTCTTCCATATTTAAATGTTTTCCGTAATTTCTGTTCACAATCATACAGTGGACACAGGAAAGTTTCCTCTTTAATCCCTCCTCAGGTGAGCCTACTCCAATAAGTAACTAAAGACAGGGATTAGTGGTAAACAATTTGAAGATTCCTACCAAACACCAAAACTTGTAAGTAGAGTTCTACTTTTATTTTTTTTTGACAGGTGAAAACATGGAAATGACTATCAAGTAATTGTCTAGCATTCCTTGTTACTTCCCTTCCTTTTCCCACCTCCATGTTTTGTGTGTATGATGTGTATGTGTGTATTATACATACATACATACATACATATATATATGTACATATATATATATATATATATATATATATATATATATATATAGAGAGAGAGAGAGAGAGAGAGAGAGAGAGAGAGAGAGAGAGAGGGCGCCTGATTGCTGCTGAGAAGGGGAAACTGCATGTCATGCCTGTCCATGAGGTCCATGGTTCTATGCTGCTCATGGTAGGGGCACCAAGTACATCTAAGAATCTATGTGATGATGAGATCTCCTGAAGATTCCATAGTCATACTAATCCTTCACAACTGAACTCTATATTCTGTCCCTTAGAACGAACGTCCAGTTATCAGTGTTATAATGTGAAAAACACAAAGAAATATGTAACCTGGGCTTCTCTGGGTATGCCCAGTATTGCGAATGTGGAGGCCCTTGAGGGGCCTTTTCAGCATGACCAGTTTGTTTAACATGGACCCCACTGCTTCTCCTAACATGTGGGTAGGGGAGCCTCCTTTGATTGACTCCCTGCTTCTTTAAAACTGGTGAGACAGAGCCATTTGCTCTCTTTTTCTATCATGATCTTTTTTGCTTCAGTTTATTTGACAATTCTCACCTGCTGTGGCCAGCACTCAGCACAGATGCTGTGGACTGAACCACTAAGAAGAGAAAGACTTACCATCCCCTGCTACCTTTATTACCTCTATTATACCCTGGCTCCAAGAAATTAGCCTGGTGGTGCTTTTTTCTGTTCCGTGTTGTTTGTCCTCCTGAGTTTCAGATGATAGAGGTGACGCCCACATCACCTGGGAGTTCAAGCCATGGCATCCATGGTGCCAAGATTGTTGGCAGGGTGGTACATCCAAGCAGCCTAGCATGGAAGCCCTGAGAAGCCAGAGTGCCTGAGACTGAAGCCTGAGGGGTTTAGACTTGGAACTAGTTCTGTGCCCTATCCCCTCCCCAAAAACTGAGGAGGAGTATATGTGTGTGTATGTGTGTGTGTGCATGTATGTAGCGGGTGATGAGAGCTTTACATCTCCCATGTGTTGGGAGACTGTATTTGTATATATTTGTGGTTATACTTCTGAAGTAAATATTCCCTTTAAATATTCTGTTATAAATATGAAAGGCCATTTCAATCCAGGCATATAAAAAGGAACCAGCCAGAATAGAGTAGGGTTGGATAAAACAACAAACACAAAAATAAGTAAACAACCCCCCCCCACACACACACACATACACAAAGTTTTCCAAGATTAAGAAAAGTTTTCATAGTTTGGAGTTGGTAACTGCTTCACTCTGTATTTTTGTCTGATATATACATCTAGCTATCATTCATCTGCATGGTTTTCTACATTTCTATCCTAGGAAGCCTGTAAGTAGAATAACTTTTTTTTTCAGAAGCTACTTGACTAATACGAAGATTTACCAGAATTTATTTCACAAGGCAACTTAGAAATTCTTTTAAAAAAGAATTTCAAGACAAGGAAAATACAAGACATTGAAATTTAGTCCTTTCTGGAATTTTATTCTGAAGTATCCAAGGGACTTATTATTCTCTTGTCTCTAAATCCTTTAGATAATATTTTTCCCCCATCCTGCATGATTTAAGAGTATCAATTTGTGAACAGAGCTATCATTGTGACTGACGAGTACTGATGAGTTGTCTCATGGTTCTGAAAGAGCTGAGAAATTTTTTGACTTTCACACCTAGGCAGTTTTTCACCATTCGCTAAAAGAGAGAAATGCATGGCTGTTTGGAGGAGACAATTCACTTTTGGGTTCAGGGGAAGAAACCTTTTAACATGCTAGAGATGAGAAATTGCTTTTATTAAGAAATGCTGTTACTGGTTTTGGGTGGCACTCTGCTTTGCTGTCTGGGCCCAGGCATCATTTGTCTTCTCAACATCAATTGCCATTTAAAAATGTCACCAATTTCTTCTAGTAGGAAGAGAAAACCAGAGAATAGCACCCAAGCAATTTGGTAGGATACAAGCCAACTTGAAGAAATTCATAATTAAAACACTGCCAGGTTCTTTTCTCATACTGCCAAAGCCCTTCCTGTTGATTTGCCATTTAAATATCCACATCTCTCCTCTTCACATTATTGAATCAGGTTCTTAGGGATGGCTACAACTCATCCCTCATGGTTCCAGGTTGCCATATGTTTATGTAACATTTTTGCATATTATATGTGATCTTAACTGATCACAGATATAATTCACATTTTAATAGCACTTTAAGGTTTTCCAAATATTTTACTCATTACCATCCTATGAGCTAGTATTGCTTCTATTTTACAGATGAGGAAACTAAGGCTTAGAGAGATGAAATTAATAACCCAAGGACTGACAATCAGTAAATGTTAAGAGTTACAATTTGAACCCATAGCTCCTGACTCCACATTCAGCAACCTTTCTCTGATACCACATTGCTTTTTTGACATTCACAAGAATGATGTGGATTTGGTTGGCTAGTGATTCTCTTCCTCATTTGGATGAGGAAACTGAGGCACAGATGTTACAGTTTAGGATCACAAAGCTCATTATAATTGAGATGGAAATTAGAACTCTGGTCTACTGTCTCATAGTCCAATACTCTCTCTAATGTTATAGCAATTCAGAATGAGATGCATATTATAATAAATGGCATCTCTTTAAAAGGGTAGTGAGCTAATTGAGAAAGTACTTTGTAAGTGTTCTCATCAATGAGAGCAAAGTGAAAAAGTGAACCCTTATGAAATATTAGTGTATTTTGAATGACATTCTTATTGCCTACTCTGTATTCATGATTCTTTAAAGTGAATTTGTCATTTAAAGTAAGAAACACCACAGAAATTCTCCTTCAAATTACTTAGCAAAAAGCATAGCATCTCTCTAGGGAAAGCCTATTTCAGTTATGTCAGCAAAAGGCCCGACTAACAAATTAATCCCTGTCTTATCGAACAGACATTGATTCCAATCTTGCCTGAACTAGCGTCCTTGGAAATCTGACGGGAATAGCTCAGGCCTGCAAAGAATCTTATGAGGAATGACCCTGTTGGTTTTCAGTTCTATTCTTAGTGGAATTTGGTGTAAATGGCTTACAAGCCTTCTCTTAACTCAGTGTAGTTGGATTTATCAGCTGTTACATCAGATTAGAACTGGGGCATCGAAAATTTCTGGAGTAGATAGGATACTGAACAATTCAATAAAGACACACAAAAAAGACATATTTGACTCTGATTAATTTTCACAGTATTAGATGCGTCATGATTCTTTATAGACAAGGAGATTGAGGATGTGTATGGAAAATAAAAATGAACATCATCCACACTGAATGAGATGCCCAATGAAAGAAAGCCCACAGGGCAATTCACCCAAAGAAGCAGAATTCATAACAAGATGACTTAATGTTTAATAAAAGAGTCAAATAATGGCAGGCACTTAGGGGAGGGGGCAAACTATGAGCTGATCTATTCAACTATGGAGATCCCTTCCCTAGAAAAATCCTTGGTTTTTGAAAAATTATAGGGGCACCCCAAATTGGCAGGGACGTGTCTGGAACAACTTGCTGGTCTTTAACCCCTTCTACAATTTGCGCTTAAGACCAAATAAGTTTGGATAACTGTTTTACCTAGTGTAATGCTTAATTTCATTTTAGTGGTTTCTCAAGAGATGTTGCCATATGATGGATAGAACACTGGATTTGGAACCAGGAATACCTAGTTTGAAAACTTTTCTCAGACTTTCCTTGCCATGAGACTACCAGCAAGTCACTCGCCTCCTCAGTTTCCTCATGTGGAGAATGGGAAAGATAATAATAACTGTAGTGCCTACCTCTCAGGGTTGATGTGAGGTTCAAAAAGGTGCTTTCTCAAATTGGAAGTGATATGTAAATGTCAGCTCTCATTATCACTGTCACCATTATCATTATTATTGAAATATAGCCTATAGCACAATTCAACACAGGCATGCAGACAACAGAATGCAGGTGTTTCTTCTTTGTTGGCTTCCTTAGAATAAACAGAGAAAAAATAATTTTGCTTATGATAGAATATAAGCATTCCCAAAGACATGTGGGAGGCAAATAAGGGCATGAGCACTGAGTTTTTCAGAACTGCATCTTGTCCAGAGGCAGCTGATATTTTGATTAGTTCATTTGTAAGGGTCTCTTCCCATATTAAGAAATTCAAATTGCATGTAAAAATTATTCCAGAAATACTCAAATTAAAAGTATTCTAATTGCTACCCAAATATTTTTAAGCAAATGGTTTTTAATAGTTATTTTAAGTAATTGCGTGTTACCTAATGACTACATGGAACATTGAACACGATTACTGCAGATTCCCCACAAGCCATTAATTCTTCATTCTAGGCCATAAAAATCCTGGAATGTGACACTACCTACTGATGGGAAAATATTTAAGATAAATAGTAGTATATGTGATCTAATCAACCTTGAATTACTGGAAGCACTCACAGGGTATTGGCCACCCTTTTGTCTGCAGATATCTGGCCATCTTTACTAGCATGGTTCACTCTATTCATTCTGAGGCCATTTCTACTCTGAAAGATTACAGTACCTGAATTACCAGAGATCTGAAGGACCAATCTTCACATTCCCCTTGCCACTGGGGCCTGAAATCAGTTAGAATCTGTTCAGACATTTCCAGAGGCTTCCAAAATAGTGAATTTCACTTTCTTCTTATTAACTACCCTGATAAAATCACTCAGTCCACCCACTCTTGCTGAAGTGAAGACAAAGTATGCTGAAAGCATCGAACACAGGGGTTTTTAAACCTTTTTCTATGTCACAGATGCTTTTGGCAATCAGTTGAGGCCTATGGAGCTCTTCTCAGAATAACATTGTTAAATGTATAAAATAAGCACATAGAATTACAAAGGAAAACAAAGGATAGTAAAAATGAAGATGTAATTTTTTTTCCACCAACATTCACAGACCCTTTCAAATCTCTCTACTGACCCCTTGGGGGTCTCTGGACCACAAGCTAATAATCCCTGTTCTAACATCACTTGATCAGGAAACGGGTAGTAATATGCAGCATTTGGGATGCCTACACAGAACATATTATCCTATTTGTTTTACTTATTATAATAACTGATTCTCACTAGGATTTTCAGCTCCACAGAATGTCTCTCAGGGGATTAGCTCGCCAATATCTTGGTATTTTTTTCTGATTGGGCATACAAACTACATTTATTGCAAGAGAAAACTACAAGATGAAGCCAATTCTATGAAGAATAGAATTGAATGCTTCTGAAAGTAAAATCAAATGTTCTCTCCTGAGCTACATGGCTATATTGAGACATTTTTCCTTGGCTGTTTTCCTTCCAAGTTGCTTGAAGAGTAGATAAAACCTGGATGGGTTTCTTTCATTTTTGCAACACTCTGCAGAAAGTAGGGAGTATTCCATGTGCTTGCTTTAACCAGTTAAGGATAGACTATGTTGATACATTACTTAGCATAGAAATTTGTGTCTTAGTGGGCTTGAAAGTGTTTGTGACTCCCATTTTACAGACATCTGCTAGCACAGAAAACATGCTAGAAGGCTTTTAGAAGGGGGTCCTGTATGACCACAGATGCAACTGAGGTGCTTGCAAGAGTAAGAATGGACTTCCTACCCAAGGGACCTTTTCTTTTCTTTACGAACCACTGGTCAAACACACATCCGCCCTTTCCATGACAGATTTTCCCCAAAACACTTTTAGCCTCCATAGAAAGTTATTTGTAATTATGAATTCAGTTTGAAGCTGTAGCCAGAATTTTTGGAACCTGAGACAAATGCCAACCCTCCCTCCCCAGAACCAGCAGCAGATAAACCTCAAAATTTTAAAAGACAAATAAAATTGGAATGGGGGTGGACATATATCCAAAAGAAAATCACTTGGGCTTTGGCAGTAGCATTTGAAGGGAGATGGTAAAATCATGCACCGTTTGGCAGCTTCCTATTTTTAAGATTTTTGCCAACTAAGTGCTAAGCTCATTTGTTTCTTTGCTTTGGATGGAGTGTAACTGCCATCAACGACCTCTAAATTTTGGCACCCTAGGAGTAAAGTCATGCTTGTCCCGCCTAGTTATGGTTCTGGGTCAGTCTTTCCAGATAATTTTAGAGTCTTTACAAAAGAAATCAAAAGCCACAGATTTTACTTCAAGTTAGATTCAGATATTTTGTGTTCTGCTTAAAAGAGAGGGAATAGACCTGTTCTATTCAAAGTGATTTGGTCTCCAGTGAATTCTCCAGTTGAAGGGTAACCTAGGACCAGTCCATACCTCTTAAGGGTACTCCCAGAAGAAGGAAACTCCTTCCCTTTAGTAGTTTGGTTCACCGGGATCATCGTAGCCATGCTCATAGGCCTAAAGGTGAGCCAGATAGAGACAATCCTCTGCTGCAGTAGGAGAGTACTGCTCTACTTTGTTTGGGGGTATTTGCCGTTAGGTGGCCTTACTGAACTCATGCCTTCATTTCCTCCCTCTAGCAGAATTTAATCTTGGACATATGAACTTTTCTTTTGGTCTTTGACTCCTCAACACCTAACAGCCCCAGAAACAGAAAGAACTTAATAAATGCTTATTAAAAGAAGGAATGTATTTAATATGCCATTTGCCATATTCAAAGAATCACTGAAAGTCAGAGGTGGAAGGGACTCTTATCTCAACACCCTAATTTATTTTTAAATGTTGGGTTATTTTGATTAACCTGCAGCAATAAATGAAATCTCAGTGATGAGGCAGAGTTGATTGACCTTTGCTGATGAGCGGAAGAACACAGGAGATAGTAGACCCCTCGCTCCCAAGAATCGAGTGGAGACGCCTATTGCTCTTCAGTGGTGTTCTCCGGGGCTTATTTGGGAGTAAGGCAGGTGGAAGGAATATCATACTCTTTGCTCCCTCTATATCCCTTCAATAACATATTGGATCCAACCTCTGCAATGGGAAAATCAGAAAACTGAGGGAATCAAACCCGTGCAACCAGAATTTCAGCTTCCTTTGCCAAAAGGCCTGGAAAGGACATGGAATTTGGGAGAGACTGCCCTTCTGCCTTCAACACCTTCTGAAGACATTTTGAGTAGTACTTAGACGAGGGATGGGGAGTAGGAACCCCCTGACGCCTGCCACTTTGGAAGGGACAGACATTTTCCAGCCTACTGATGAGAGTTAAGACAAAGTGAACCCCTTTTCAGATGATGAGTAAGAATTAGGCGCCTATACTGCTTTGGAGTAGGTGCTTTAGGCCGGGATTAGAGCAGAGTGTGGCAGCTGGGCAACTGGCCATTAAAGGGAGTGAACACCCGGGTCTCGGCTGGGACGGAGGCCGGGCATGGAAAGCTGGGTTTATAACGAAGCCCACTATTGAGAATACGAGAGATTCAGAGAACAGAGGACCAGGGGATGGGAGGATTTGGATCGCAGGACATGGAATCTGGCAGTGAGCTCAGAAGGCTGGATGGGAACGGGGCTGGAGACTATGGAGGCAGATGCCGAGGTCCTGGAGAACACGGACGGGCACGGGGGACGAGGAATGAGCTAGATGCCTGGGTCCCTCGTGGGCACAAGGAGCCTGGAAGCTTGGGTTCTGAAACGGCAGCAAAGTCAGGACTCCAGGATTTTTGCGTGTCCTCCCCTCCCCATGCCCTCCAGCAGAGTGGGGGGACGGGAAGGAGAGGGTCAAAGCGTGGGTTTAATCCCCAAGTAGTGACACAGATACATCGAGGTGCGGACGCACGGAGGGGTGAGGGGAGGAGGGGGGTGAGGGGAGGAGGGGGGCGAGGCTCAGGCCTTGGCGGGATCATCAGGCTGGGGGGGCTCGGTGAGGTGGGGCAGCGGGGTCGGGGGCCGGCCGGCGGTGCCGCGCCGCTGTCCCTTTCGGTGGCCCCGAATGCAGTGAGTGTGGCCGCAGCTCTCATCGTGCTCGTCTTCGCTCTCCGTGGAGCTCTCGCCGAAGGCCCGGGGCTTCTTGTAGATGCAGCAGCACTTGGAGGAGCGGCGGCCCAGGTGCTCGTTGTCCACAGTGTCGGCGGCCCATTCTACCTTCTTGTCCGGCTTCCGCTTCCGAAGCTGGATCGTGAAGCTGCGGCGCTCCCCGGGCCGCTTCACGGGCTCGGTCGTCATGGTAACCGAGGTCTTCCTGATGGTCTCGCTCCTCCCGGCCTCGGTCTCAGCCATGGCGGCGGCTGTGGCCGAGAGAGGGGCGTCGGCTTCCGTCTTCCGGCTTCCTCCGTTAGTATAGGCCCCCGTCGGTGTCGGAGGAAGTAGGAATCAGGATGCAGCTGTTGTTGCGGCTCCTCTTGGGTCTCGACTTCCTCGCCCCTCCCCCAAGCGGTTCACCCCTCCGACTTCCGGTCCCCGGCTTCCGGGTATTCCCCCTCATCTTGCAAGTGAGGAAAAAAAAAAAATGGAAGCCCAAGGAAGTGATGTCACTAGGCTGAGGCAACAGCTAATTAGAATTGGAAATTTAATTCTTTCCATTGCTCTGAGGAAAGTTCTAACAGAAAGAGACAGAAAGGATATGTAGGAAGACCCAAAAGACTAGATCAAGGACTCCCAAACTTTCCCAGATAAAGAGCTAATTTTCACTTCCTGAAAGGCTTATGAACATTCACGGGCAAAAGAGAGATTACTAAGAATACAAGTCCCTTAAGGGTACTATTTCCCATGCAACGTCGTGCATATTTGAATGTGGCCCCAAAAGCTAATTAATGTGTCTTATGAATTCCTTAAGGGCACAGACTGTGTCTATGAACTTTCTTTACTATAAGCACTTAACAGAAAATACTTAAAACGCCATGCTGGTATGTCTCATGGGTCCATCCAATCCACTATTCTGTCTCTGGTAATTATGCCAAAGAATATATAATGGGCTGTCATAAAGAAGAGCAACCACAAGAGACTAGGGATATACCCCTTAACATCTTCAGTCTCTTTAAATAACCTAGTGCAGAGGCCACAAACCCAAATCACTCTGGTCCTCATTGATTGGCCAACAAAAGGTCCCAGCCCAAGCCTCGCTTGGTCATTGTTTGGATTCTGATGGCTCTGAGTGAGTGTAAATAGCAATTATTTCTGTTTTGGCTAGAAACCCTGGGGATCTTCCCCTCCCAGATTGATTTTTTTTCCCTTTTCTTTTGACCGGGTAAAAGAGGCCATTTTTTGCCTCATTTTTTAATCTAGCCTTAATCACTGAATAGGCATTGCCTCAGATAACCTGAGACCTGGGAAAGACCTTAGCTTAAAAAGGCCAAGGCCTCCCGCTGCGTCAGGGCCATCTCCAGTAGTCCTGATCTGTATCTTGCCATTGGACCCAGATGGCTCTGGAGGAGAGACTTTGCACAGCAGCTGCCTCACCTAAATCCAATTCGTTTGCAAATCATGACATCTCCTTCCTAATGTCCTGATCCTCTCCAAGAATGAAGGACAAATAACCATAACAGCAACAATAACCTAGCATAGATTTATTTTGTATGAATTCAACTTAGTCACTTTGAACCTATTTATATTTCCATCCTCTATCACCAGGGAAGAAGCATAATGTAATTGATAGAGAGAGATGGCCTCTAAACTAGGAAGGCCCACCCCTGACATATAGTGGCTGTGTAACTCGAGGCAAACTACTTAGTCTCTTGATGCTCTCTCTATACAACTCTCTAAAGCTAGAAATTACAAAGAAAGTACTAACTTGCATGCGTAGAGAGAATTTCCTCATTCAGAAGCTCCTTATATTAATGAAATCACAAGTTTAGTGCCTACTCCTGTATGATTTCTTGGGCTGATGTTTCATAAGCTTATTATTCACTTAGTCATTACTTCCTTATGTTTTCATTTGTCTTCAAACAGCCTTAAAACCCCATAGTTCTAGTCTTTCTGGATTTGCTGACTAAGTCTGTTACACTATCCATATAGCCTTTATGATTTTGTCAGGTATACTCATTTCCCCCTCTCCATATTTTTCTTTCCAGATTGAAAAGTTATGCTCTCTTTGGTCCATTATACTTCCATAATCCATTTTCTTCCTTGATAATTTTAGTTGCTCTTCTCTAGCAGCCAAGTACTTCATCAGGTTGTCAAAATTTCATTTCTGTTTTCCTTTCCAACACTATTCATAATTTGCACACTATTTTGTTGGCCTTATCATTTGCAAGAGTGCATTAAACTACAATCCTCAGAGAATAGTTTAAATGACTCCTAGATCTTTCTTGGGTTGTTAACTGATCACCCAAGAGTCCATCTGAGTGGACCCAACGGCAGTGCACAGATAAAGGCTGGTGTGGAGCCTACAACCCTCAAGCAAGCAATTCCTGACAAGTCTGGAGTGGACACTTGGCATTAATAAGGAGAGAAGCTCATATTCCTATGGTTTATAAAATGCTTCCCACTTTCCTCTCATAAAAAATATTCCTCTTTACTTTCTTTACTTTCTGCACTTCACTTAGCAGTTAGAAAAAAGTATTTGCATAGTTAAGCTGTATTGTGTGATATATAAAAGAACAGGAAAAAAGTACTAATTGCTTCCCTTAAAGAACTTCATAACTGTGGGATTGAAGGTCCTGCTCTTTCAACTTTGAAATGAAAACAGTCTTAGTTCCTATTTCTTGAAAAAAAAGTCTTCCAAAGGTCTGATTAAATAAAAGAAGCCAATTCCAGCATAAGCACCAAATATGCTTCAGTGGTGCCATACAGCTTTTACTTTGTAGTTCTTGATTTTCTGTGCCATTGTTATATTTAGTCCTTCATTTTAGGTATAACTTCAAAACCCTGGGGAAGTGTTTCTTAAATAGTTTTTTTAAGGGATTGTGTAATATACAAGCTCAGGAATATATCTGATAATTTAAGAGAAAATAATTTATGTCAAAATAGTGGAAAGTTTTTTCTCACCAGAGCTAAGGCTGAATAAATAATGGTAATATTCTGTGAAGCATGAGCCTTCCTGCTAGGTCCTTTTTCCCCTTGACTAGTAAATGGAATTCTAAACAAGAGTCCTGAGTTTGGGACCATGTCTTGGAAATTCTGTGAGTTCCTCTATGCCTATGAGTTTTTTTTAATAGTTGTGGGATCTGTAGTATTTCCTTCCTTGATTTTTAGCTCTTCTAAATATTGAAAATGAGTCAGCATCTTTCTGAGTTATAAATGCACATGTACCCATGACCTTGGAATTCCCTAGATCACCATTTCCCTTTGACTTCAGTTCACTGAGCCCTTGGTACATTGTGCTATGCTTTGTTTTCTCAGTCCTATTTACAAAATGATCTTATTCTATTGATCTACTGCTTTGTCTGCCCTGGGTTCTTTTATTTTCCCTCTACATGCTATTTGGTGACTTCATCACTTTTAATGGATCTAATTATCATCTCCATGCAAATGACTCCCAAATCTACATACTCTCTCTCCTAAGTTCTAATTATACATGTCCAGCTACTTATTGGATATTTCAAACAAATGCCCCATAAGTATCTTAAACTCAACATTTCTAATATACAACTCATTCTTTCTCTCCCACACCTAGCAAATTACTTCTCTGCTGGGCTTTCCTGTTTCCATCAAAGGTACTATCACCCTTCCAGTCACACAGGTTCACAACTTTGACATTAATCTTGGCTTCTTACTGTCCCTTTTGAATATTAATATTCTTTTGGTGACATTGTATAACGAGTAACGGGACACTCTAATTTTTAAAGAGTTAAAGTTGAATGTCACAGAAAGTGTACAGGTACATGGTGGATATGAGAAAGCTGATTTTGAAGGATGACATCAAATAGATGACTAATTTTAAAAAAAAATCTGTTAGTCGTGTGGTAGAGAGTGAAGGTTAACTGCTGGCTGGCCTGTGGCTTACAGTAGCAGATCCACTACATTTGGTGGACACTGTCTACTGAAATTATGGGAGGTCATAGACAAGAGTTACATTGGTTAAACAGGTATCGATAGGTCGTGTAGTCTGTATGACTTGAGTGTCTCCTCCATCACAGATGACAAATCACATGTGAAGTTGTTCATGATCATTATTTATGATCATTTACATAGTTATTTTTTGTATTTTTTTCCTTAAAGGCTTTTCTACATCAAGACCTCAGGAGGAGGTCTCTCTTTTGCTGAATGTTGAAGAATAAGAATCCTGAAATGATAAGTAGTAGTTATACAATGTTTTAAGGTTTGCAAAGCACTTTACAAAATATTATTTCATTTGATCCTCACAACAATTCTGAGAGATAGGTGGTATTGTTATTTCTATCCGCATTTTATAGATAGAGAATCTGATCTAGACGTAGTTTAAGTGCTAGGGCTCACATAGCTAGTAAGGGTTTGAGGCAAGCCGTGAATCTAGCTCTTCTTGATTCTAGGTCTAGTATTCTATTCATAGCATAACCTACCTGTCGGACTTGTGGTTTAGGACAATTATTCTAGCAGCTGAATAAAGTACAGATTAGAGAAGGATGAAACTGGTGGCAGAGAGACCATTTACGAGAGTATTGTTCAGGTGGGAGGTGGGTGGTGACCCTGTGATTAAAGAGAAAGAGATGGATGTAATAGATCTTCTAAAGATAGAATTAAAAGAATTTTCCAAGTGATGGGATATAAAGGTTGCTATCAAAGGATTCATCATGGACAGCTGAAGATTACAATGAACGCTTGGAAGCATATGATGCCACTAAGTGAGAGTGTGGAGAAAGAAGGCTCAAAATAGCTTTAGAGGTGTAACCAAAGTTAGGGTACATGACATGGTGATAATCCAGCAAAGAAGCATGAGGACTTGTCAGATAGGTAAGAGGAGACCAAAGAAAGAGCAGTTATCAAGGAGGAGACAGAGATCAACATCTAATTTAAATTAGATTTCTGAGTAGAAAGGTCTGCAGAACCTTTCTACTGCAGAAAGGTCAAGAATATGAAGACTGAGAAAAGGTTACTGGAATTGGCAACCAAGAGATAACTGAATAGAATTATTTCTATGATGAGGTCAGGAATCATCTCACAGAGGATTTAACAGAGTGAACTAAGTTTGGTTAAGAAGAGATATAGAATTTTCGGGGTGGAGCCAAGATGGTGGCTGGGAAGCAGTGACTGGCGTGAGCTCCCCACCAAGTCCCTCCAAAAACCTATTAAAAAATGGCTCTGAACCAATTCTAGAGCTGCAGAACCCACAAAGTGGCAGAGGGAAGCAGGGCTCCAGCCCAGGACAGCCTGGATGGTCTCTGGGTAAGGTCTGTCCCACACGGAGCTCCCAGCCCCCAGCCGAGGGGAGTGGAGCTGAGCCCAGCGCATGGCGCGAACAGACCAGACGTGGACCTACCAGACCAAGAGATGAGTGGAGAGTGCCCTGGCATCCTGAAATACTGAGCTGTGGCATCCACCAGAACTCTCAACCCACAAAGAGCAAAGACGTCAGAGAAGGTTAGTGGGAAAAGCTGCAAGACTGAGTTTGCAGTTCGGCCACCGCCCCTGGGGCAGCAGAGGTGGAGCAGCTTTAGAACTACAGCTGCAGTTGCTTCTGGCCCCAGGCCCACCTGGTGGGAGGAATTAAGTGGCTGATCAGAGCAGGAGTGAAGAGCCTGCTGAAGATTTAAGCCCAGTCCAGGTAGGGGGTTCTTGGGGAAGGGGGAGTGCTGGTGAGGCAGCGCATCCGCTCAAGCGT
>CM053623.1:370615152-370660051 GCA_028646595.1 Phalanger gymnotis
CCCCAATACTCAAATTGTTTCTTTCTGGCTGCTTGCAATATTTTCTCCATGACCTGGGAGCTCTGGGATTTGGCAACAATATTCCTAGGAGTTTTCTTTTTGGGATCTTTTTCAGGAGGTGATTGGTGGATTCTTTCAATTTCTATTTTACCTTCTGGCTCTAGAATATCAGGGCAGTTCTCCTTGATAATTTCTTGAAAGATGATATCTACGCTATTTTTTTTTGATCATGGCTTTCAGGTAGTCCAATAATTTTTAAATTATCCCTCCTCGATCTATTTTCCAGGTCAGTGGTTTTTCCATGAGATATTTCACATTGTCTTCCATTTTTTCATTCCCTTGGTTCTGTTTTTATAATATCTTGATTTCAAATAAAGTCACTAGGTTCCACTCTCTCCAATCTAATTTTTAAGGTAGTATTTTCTTCACTGGTCTTTTGGAGCTCCTTTTCCATTTGGGTAATTCTGCCTTTCAGGGAATTCTTCTCATCGGCTTTTTGAAGCTCTTTTGGCATTTGGGTTAGTCTGTTTTTTAACATGTTATTTTCTTCAGTATTTTTTTGGTTCTCCTTTAGCAAGTCATTGACTTGTTTTTCATGGTTTTCTCACATCACTCTCATTTCTCTTACCAATTTTTCCTCTACCTTGCTTTTCCAAATCCTTTTTGAGCTCTTCCATGGTCTGAGACCAGTTCATGTTTTTCTTGGAGGCTTTTGATGTAGGCTCTTTGACTTTGTTGACTTCTGCTGGCTGTATGTTTTGGTCTTCTTTGTCACCAAAGAAAGATTCCAAAGTCTGAGACTGAATCTGAGAGTGTTTTCACTGCCTGGCCATGTTCCTAGCCAACTACTTGACCCTTGAGCTTTTCATCAGGGTATGACTGCTTGTAGAGTAGAGAGTACTTTGTCCCCAGCTTGAGGGGTTGCACTGTTGTTTTCAGAGCTATTTCTAAACAGCAAGCTCTACCACAGCAGTGCTTCTCCTCCCCCAAGAACCGCCAACCTGGACCTTGACTCAGATCTAAGGAAACTCTGCACTCCCACTCTGATCTGCCACTTAATTCCTCCCACCAGGTGGGCCTGGAGTTGGAAGCAACTGCAGCCTCAGAGCTGCACTACCTCTGTGGCCCTCAGGGTGGTGGCCAACTGCAAACTCATTTCACTCTGTCTCCGTAGTTTTTTCCTCCTAACCTTCTCTGTTGTCTTTGGTGTTTGTGGGTTGAGAAGTCTGGTAACTGCCACAGCTCACTGACTCCGGGCACTAAGGCCTATTCCATCTGGCTCCCAGTCTGGTTGGTCCAGGCATGGCCCACACTGGGCTCTGCTCTGCTCCCAGCATGGTGCGATGGACCTTACCCAGTGACTATCCAGGCTGTCCTGGGCTGAAGCCTTGCTTCCTTCTGCTATTTTGTGGGTTCTGCAGCTCCAGAATTTGTTCAGACCCATTTTTATAGGTGTTTGGAGGGTCCTGGGGGAGAGCTTTAGGCAAGTCCCTGCTTTCCAGCCACCATCTTGGCTCTACCCCCTGATATGATTTATAAAGAATTGGAAATTGATGATGAAGATGATAATAGGAAAGAAGATGATAATAGAAAGAATATCTGGACCAAATCAAATAAAAATGGGAGTCCATGGTAGAAGTGACACATTGGGAGTCAGACCTCCAGATATATGAAAAGAGAAAGATACTGAACATTTAGAAAGAAAAATAACAATTATACTATCTAAAATGGCAATTCAAAGGAAACCAATCACCACTAATCCATACATTAACTTTCTATCCCTATAAGAGCTGAGTATTATTCATATTTGGTTGAAGGAATCTTTAATGACTCTATGAGAAAGGGATAGGCAAGCTTTGAACAAATGATTTTTTGCTATAGACCACATAATTATACTTGCATAATTGAATGAAAAGTACAAAGAATATAAAATCCTACTGTGCTTATTGGTTTTTGATTATTTTTTTAAAAGCTTTTGGGAAACTTTACAGTGTTTTTGATGATCTCAAACTGCTCTCTGAAACAAAATCCCATCTTTTTAATACTAGTATTCTGGTAATATTATATGATTGTGAATCACAGAACAACATTATCTCCAATGTCTCTAAATTGGGCAATTGAAAAGTGTATGGTGGTTGTGAAGAACGTTACCAAAGAGAACTTATATGCATGAGGTGACATAGCAATGTAATCCAGAAAATATGTGATTAAAAAAGGTAGATATTCAGTCATATAGTAAGAGTACTGGTACAAGTATAATGTTAAAAGTCTTAGAGGAATATCCACAGTGTTTTGGTGGACCCACTTCCAAGAGTTTCACTTGCTAAGTATATTGTATTCTATATGTAAGGAAGGAATACTCACAGCAATGAAATTATGGATTCACTAAAATAAATGAATTTTGCAATATAATACTTTGAACTTCAAATGTAATTTTAAAAACACATTGCAAGACTAGGATTATATTTGGATTATCCATAATTTTGAATTGCCTATACCTGTGCCACCAGGTAATTAGAGAAGTACACTCATCAAATTCTTGGATGACACTGAATGGAGGTAAAACCACATAGGTTCAAGTTAGGATCCAAAATCACCTTGAAAAGTTGAGAAAGTATACAGAAATCACATGGATAGAGTTCAGTAGAGACACCGCACAGATACTGATAATGCATTGTCTGGGTATGTGTGCATATGGGGGAGAAGCGATGCATAAATAGGTGGTAGAAAAGAATTTATCCTTCTTAGTGAAGTGTTGATATGCACTGTGTACTAGGCAAATGATCATTTCAGTGAAATTTAGAATAAAAGGCACCATTATTATCAAGTATTGTCAGCACTTTAAGTATTGATTCCCCTCATCGCCCCTCCCATATTATATCCAATCCAATTCAATAAACATTTATTGTGTTCCTCCACCTTTGCAACACTATTTTGCGTTGTGATAAAGAAAAGGATGAATAAGACTTGATTCTTGTCTGCAGGGAGGTTACAATTTCATGGAAGAAATAAGACATATATAAAAATAACTATTACATGAGGCAGAAAGTGATAAATGTCATTGCATAAAGACAGAGTACTATGAACAGGAATTGCTTTTCTCTGGAGGGATCTGAGTAGAAATTACGGAGAAAGCAGCATTTTAGGTATAATATAGCTATACTTGCCAGCTTTGTTTTATATTATCCTTCTTTGTTCAGAATTTGTCTGCCTACTCAGCTATCTTTGGCAATAGCTTTACTTATCAACTGATACCAAGTTATCATCAAACTATTGGGAATGGTAGACAGAATGGCTTGCTCCCTCACTTGGGCTGTTGTTGTTGCTCAGTCATTTCTGACTTTTCATTACCCTGTGGACCATAACATGGCAATACTATCCATGGGGTTTTCCTGACTGATAAACTTTGAAAGAATGGAGCACTCCAAAGACCAGAAGAATAACGTCAGTTCCAGGCAGGCTACTAAGCTATTCTGGGCTAATATAAATATGATTTTGTCAGGCAACTCATGAATATATAATGAATATATAAACTTGGGAGTTTGATTCTATGCCTTTATTGAAATCCAGCTCTTTTGAACTTCTGGAGCTTCACAGATTTTCAGCATCACAGAATTTTATCACTGCCCCCTTCTGCTCTTCTACCCATATACAAAACTTCTGAACATCTGAGTTCTTGTCAGTGAGCTGATGGCCTTAACTCTGAGCATATCTATCCCTTAGGTTTTTTTCATTCACTAGTAGTGACCTTTAGGATCAAGCTAGACTCCCTTCCCCCACTGCCTTAATCTTAGCAGTCAGTTTGAAGAGTAGCTTTTCCTCCCAATTGTTCCCTCTGGGATGTGCCAAAGGGTCAGAGGAAAGAATCTTCTTCATCATGTGTTTTAGTTATTTTGTTCTCACTGGCAGTGATAAATCACAGTTTGAATGTAATATCACAAGTTTTGGACAAAGGTGATATTTTGAAATAAGTATACAATGTAGCTTGTAAGTATGGTAGAAATGAAACTTATTTTTTCTGAATTATACAGTTTTTGTCACTAATGTTTGATCTTTGTCAGTTTTTTTTCAATTTTTTTCAAAATAAAAAAATGACACAACCTCTTCACAAAGTCCTATTCTGATGCCTCTTTCTGGAAAGGTGACCCTGATATGCCAGTAGAGAAGAAGCTCTGGCAGATTCTACAATGCTGGAAATTCTTCAAATATAGTTCTAGTGACAGACTGTTCCTTTATAATGAGAATCAGCATAGCTAATATAGAAAGACCCATTACCAGCAGGCTGGCCACTTGCTGATGAATTCTTTGGCCATGGCAAGCCATGGAACAAAGGAAAATATAAAATAGCCTTCTGTCTGGTTTGGCTTCTTTATAGCTCATCAATGAAAATTGAAGAGTGCCAGAAAAAGAGGCCAGAGGGTGCTAAGAATTGCAGTTTTTAAACGGTTTATAAACATTAACTTTGCTTTTGTTATCTTAAACATGAAATCTTAAACTGGGTTCCACTAGTAGACATATTAATTAATGAAAGAGCTAAATCATATTCATCATGACAGTCTCACTGTGAATGCAACTAGAAGTCATAATAGTACTGTAGTTGATTTGGATAGATGGAAAATGGGTTCTCCTTGGAGAAACAGCTAAAGACATTGGTGGAGTTGGTTTTAGGGTGTATCTTAAGGCCACGAAAGTATCATTTCTTGGGATTTTTGTACATCTTATATTATAGTTCTCATAATATTAAAAAAACTATCACCATAAAAACATTTCTGGCTTATGCACTAACATCTGTTGTGGCAAACAAGGAGTCAGAAAAATGCTATGACAACTTGGCAAAAATTTCAAACCATGTTAATAAATTTTTTGATACCCAATGACCTTGTGTGTGGTTTGTCCTTCATTCTCAAGGAGGACCGTGACATCAGGGAGATGGTGACATGACTTGCAATGACCTCAATATAAATGTAGGCATGTAGGAGGATGACATAAAATAAATGTTGTAAATTATGACTCAGAAGCAAGAAATGAAAGAGCCCCTAGAAAAGTGGAATATAGAGAAGCTTGAAGCCTATGGAGCAAGAATCATGAAGTGCTAGACATGTTGAGTATCAAAGAACATAATAAAAATAAATTTGGCATTTAATCCATTCATTACTGATACAGAAGTTATTCCCAAATTTGCTATGTGTGTGTGTCAGAGCACTGACTTGTTTAAAAAGTGTGACTTGATATAAGAAGAAATAATAAAAATAGGAACATTATATGGCATTCACTTAAACAATTCTTGCCTTATATATTTGAATAAATTGCTAATGTAAATAATGGGAAATGGATAGAAGAATGGACATTTACACAGATTAAACCATTTCCTAAAGATAGAATCACCTCAGTTGGTGATCTCTTTACCAAATAGAGAGATGTCAATCAAAGGCAGTATAAGTTTAGAATATAAAATCTTATCTAAAAGCTTACATAATAGGATAGTAGAAGATCATGAGTAGCATCTCCGTCTAAAATAGCAAGAAGCAGAGAAAGTAAAACAAACTTTAAAAAAGCTTGATGAGAGATCCCAAAAAGCAGTTATCCCGAGGGCAGCATCACTTGATTGGGGACAATAAATAGGCCAAAAAAAATCAAAAGAGGTCTGTAAAGTTATATACACAGAAAGTAGAAATGACACAAAAAATTAATATGAGATGAGCAGATGAACCACAACAAATATATAGAGATGGTCTATACTGGAGGTGAAAAAAATCTGGAGAGGAATGAAAGAACAGTTCTTAATGTATTTAAATGATGAGAGGATACCTGATCTATGGGGGGGCGGGGAGTGGATGGGTAGGGAATCTCTGACCTAGAAAGGAACCAAAACAAAATAAAAAAGCAAAAATAATAAAAGCAAAAAAAAAATTGGTGATCAAATGAATATCAATAACCACTGCAATCATTGGCTTACTACTGTCTCTCTGTGAAATAATTATGGCAAGAAACTACATGACTTATCTAAGGCTTCTTGATGGAGGTATGAGGAAAAAAGAGCCATTTTGTTGGACTGGATTTCTTTAGAACCCTGGGATATTGCCCTCTCAGAGAATTTCAATAAGGAAATTTCCAATACCAATAGAGTGGTACCGATTCTTCAATTCATTGTTTTAGAGAATTTCCCAGGGATCTGAGAGGTTATGTGACCTACTGAAGGTCATATAGATAATATTA
Source organism: Phalanger gymnotis (assembly GCA_028646595.1). Taxonomy (NCBI): domain Eukaryota; kingdom Metazoa; phylum Chordata; class Mammalia; order Diprotodontia; family Phalangeridae; genus Phalanger; species Phalanger gymnotis. The sequence continues at coordinate 370,621,369 of CM053623.1, forward strand.
GTTAAAAAATTGACTTGAACCGAGGTCTTACCGACTCTGAGGCCCATTATCTATACACGATGTCATGCTGCCTCTTTTTGTTAACTGCATATGTTTAATTTAATAGAACAAAATGCCACAAGTCTTCTAGAATTCCTAGCTATCTCCAAAGCGCCACTGAAGAGTCACCTATCAAACAAGGTCTATTCTGATTCTGTGGTTACTATTCCATTTTGTTCAAGAGTTACTATCCCTCTGCAAACTTTTAAGATGTATTCTATTATAAGAGCCATTCACTAATTGATAAATGGTCAAACAATAGAAATGGTACTTTTTTAAAAAGGAAGATATCAACGCTATCAATAACCATATGAAGAAAATGCTCCAAATCCTTAATAATTAGAGAAATGCAAATTATCGTAACTCTGTGGTTCTGCCTCATGCCCATATTTGGATTTGCAAAGTTGATGAAAAGTGAAAATGATAAATGTTGGAGGGACTGTGGGAAACAGGCATATTATTGCACTGTTGGTAGAGGTATATAAATTGGTATAGCCATTCTGGAAAACAATTTGAAACTATGTCCCCACATTAGTAAACTGTATTCCCTTCCATCCATTCACAACACTGTTGCGTTTACTCTAAAGATATCAGAGAAAGGGAAAAGGTTCCCATATGTACAAAAAAATTTAGCAACTCTTTTTTTGGTAGCAAATAACTGGTAATCAGGGGGTGGTATACATAAATTGGGAAAATGCCTGAACAAATTATTGTATAGATATATAATGGAATATTGTTTTGCTTTTAAGAAATTATACAAGGGATGATTTGGGAGAAATCAGCCCAGGAAGGCTTGAATGAACTAATGTAACATCTGGACAAAAATTTATACAATGTTGACAACATTGTAAAAATTAACCATGTTGAAAGATTTAAGAATTTTGATCAATGAAAAAACCAGAGTTCCAGGGAATTGATGATGATGCGTGTTGCTCACCTCCTGACAGAGAGGTGCTAGACTCAATGAGACAAACTTTTGAACACAACCAATATCAGAATTTGTTTTGCTTTATAATACACATTTGTTAAAAGAGGTTTTCCCCCTCCCCCACCATGGTGGGGGAAGGGAAAAAAAGAAAATGATTTTTTATTTTAAAAATTTCAAAAAACAGGATGTTTATTAAAAATATAATTAACTTTTTTTCCTCAAATAGTTGTTAAATATGTTATTAAGTGCATTTAATAAAACTGATATCCTGTAGAACACAGGTGGAAAAAGGTAACCTGAAGAGTAGTGGGTCTATTTTTCAAAACAAATGAAAAGTCAGGATTCTGTATATTAATGTTTGTCATGTATTGGTTTTGTGTCTATTAGGCTGACTACTTTATATGATGAATCTGTTCCTATGGTAACAGCTCATGATTCGTGATCACCATAAAAGCAAAGGAAAATTACAGATGCAGGTGTGAGTTAGAACTGATGGAGAAACTGCTAATTTATGAATTAAGATTTTTAAAAGATATTCTTACTAACACATTTTTAACATGTTGATAAATTATTACTATTATTAAATAATTCTGTAAGTTGTATTATATAACCTTATTTTTAGCCTGGAGTATGCCAGGAGCTATATAGAACTTTGCAAATGCTTTTATATAAAGTTATATAAAGTTTATGCTCTTTAAATAACTATTGTTCATTGTCCTCTATGGAAATCAAAATACCTTTTTCCTTGTCTAGTGGAAAACACAGTCTCTTGGTCTAAAAAGCAATTGGAAAATTTATTCATGGGGCTTTAGTGTCCTAGGGAGAAAACCTTGGGCGCTACCCTAATTCACAGCTCCCTACCTCCAGGAAAGCCCATACCATTCTGCCTATCCAAAAATCTCCCCTACTTGTAAAAATCTATAGCTCTAGGCATCCTGAAAAACTCTCCTGCTGAAAGATTTCACCTTCAATAATCTAAATTTATTCAGTAATTTCAATCTTTCATACTGAACTTGAAGGGGCCCTTTCTCAATCTTGATCTCTCTCAGTTTTTGACACTATGGATCACAGCCTTCTCCCAGATATTTTCTCCTCACTGGGTTTTCAAGATACTGCTCTCTCATGGTTGTCCTTCTAACTTGCCTAATAGGCCCTTTTCATTAAACTTTGCAGGATCCCCAAACAATCATGTATGGGTGTATTCGAGTATTGCCTTGGGCCACCTCCTCTCTGTACTCTCTTTCAGTGATCTCATCAATTCCAAATGTTCAACTATGACCATGTAGATGACTCCTAAATCTATATATCTAGGCCTTATCTCTCTCCCCAGTGACCAGTTCCATATGTCTAACTGCCTGTTAGATATCTCCATCAGAATGTACCAAAGGCATCATAAAGTCACCATATCCCAAACAGAATTCATTATCTTTACCCCTAAAGCATGCATTTCTCTTAATTTTCCTTTTTTTGTTAAGGATACCATCAGTATCACTAGTCACAAAGATTCAAAACCACTCTCATTTTTTCACTGTCCTTCAGTCCTACCATATTCAATTGGTTAACAAATTTTATTGATTTTACTTCCATAAAATACCTCTCATCCTTACCCTCCCACTCCATGACCACCACCAAATTTCAGGCCTTCATCACCTCTTGTCTAGATGACCCCTCAGTTAGTTTCCCTATCTCAAGCTTCTTCTTTCTTCAAACCATGTTCTGACACAGCTGGCAAAATGATATTCCTAAGGCATAGCTCTATCTTGCTTTCTGCTCCAGACGTTCCTGTGACCTCCTATTGTCTATAGCACAAAATAAAAACTCCCCAGTTTGGCATTTAAAGCTCTTCACAATCTGGGACCCACCTCTCTCACTGAATGGGCCTTGCCTTAGTCAAACTGAGACCTGTTAAAGATCTTAGCTTAAAAAGGCCAAGGTTCCCCACTGCATCCAGGGCCATCTCCAGTTGCCCTGATCTTTGTCTCCCACTGGACTCAGATGGCTCCGGAGGAGAGGGTGAGGCTGGTGACTTTGTACAGCCCTCCCTCACTTAAATCCAATTCACTTGCATGTCATGGCATCATCTCCCTGATGTTATGGTCCTCTTTGAGAATGAAGGACGAACAATTACACTCTTTTTCCTCGCATTATTTATATTCCAGGGCAACTGGCCTACTTTCTGTGTTCCTTGTATGAGATAATATTTGTAAAGTGCTTAGCACAAAGCAGGTTGCTTAACTCCTTTCTTCCTCCCTTCCTCATGCCATTTCATCTCCCTTTCCATGCCTTTACTCAGGCTGACCCCCGTGCCTGGAATAATCTTCCTCTTCAACTCCTCCTCTTGGAAGCCCTCTTTCCTTTCAAATCTCTGCTCAGGCACAACCTCCTAATGAAAGATCTTTGCCGATTTCTTTAATTGTTTATGCTCATTCATCTCTTTGAAGTTGCTTTGTATTTATTTCGTATGCATTATATAACTATTTATCTGTATGCATAATGCTTCCCCTTAGTAGAAATATAAACTCTTTGAAGGTAGAAATTATTCACAGAGTCATAGTTTCAATGCTGGATAGAACAAAGGCTCTTAATCTAGAATTCAGGAGTTCTGTAGAACTGGATAGCAAAGAAAGTTATATCTTTATTTTGACTAACCTCTAACTGCAACTTATTTCCTTCAATTATTTAAAAACCTTATCTGAAGAAGGGGTGCATAGGTTTCACTAGACTGCCAAATGGATCTGGGATCCAAAAAAAAAATAGATTAAGCTTTAGAAAGAGCCTAGTGCCCTAATTGGATAGGGAATTTGTGGCCCACAGAGATGGAATAAGTCACCTAAACTAGAACCTTCTGACTCTCAAACTGGCATTTTTCTAGTGTATCATACTTCTTTTATCTTTGCATCTCTTATGCCTAACCCTGTGCCTGGCACAGAGCAGGTGCTTAAAAATATTTGTTTAATGAAATGCAATGTGTTATTCCTCTTCTTCAAGAATGGAGATGAAAAAGAGCTACACAAAATGTCTGTGTCAATAATCCTCTTACTTGAAGCTATGGATCAAGTTACTCATCTGCCTTCTCTTCTCTTTATTCTGTGTAGAGTATTGGGTTCAAAGGCAGGAGGACATGAATTCATATGCAGTCTCATGTGTAACTCTGGGCAAGTTACTCATGCTTTGTCTGCCTCAGTTTCCTAAAATGGAAAATGGGGATAATATTAGCACCCATCTCACAGGGTTGATAGTTATGAAGAGCTTAGCACAGTACCTGGGACATGGTAGATGTTGAAAAAATGCTTGTTCTCCCTCCTTCCCCCACCAATAACGTGATGATAGACAATTGGAGTTATCCAAATAAAGCTCTCTTCACTCTCCTTTGAATTACCCTTTGCTTACAGGGAAGTTCCTATGTTGAGCAGAATATCAAATAGAGAGCCTGGCTTTATGGAAATAACTATTTTCTATCAATCTCATGTATACCATTCAAATATCTCAGTCATTTTGAAAAGCTCTTGGGAGTCATTTTTTAAATTTTCTTGCAGGTATGCCTCATTTCCCAGGGCAGGCTATTAGTCTCCCTTGCCAGCTCTGTTACACCCAGTTTCATTTTCTTAACAAATACATTTTCTACAAAAACTCCCAGTGCTTTCATGTGACTTCACATGGGAGCCTAGTGTTCCAAAGGGACTCTGAGTCACTTCCTAGGTCTGTGAAGAAGGAACAGATGCTACACAAACGTGTTTCTGGCATTTGTTGTTTTCCTACCTAAGTGATTTAAAAAGCTACAACTACAACAGTCAAGTCAAGCCAACAAGCATTAATTAATAAGCACGTAGTAAGCCCTGGCAATGCAAAGAAACACAGAAACAGGCCCTGCCTTCAAGGAGCCCATATTCTAATAGAGGAGACGATATGCAAATAACTATGTTTATACAAGATATAGACGGAGTAAATAGGAAGTAATATCACAGGGAAGACATGGTTGTGGAGGAGGTGGGAAGACTGAGAAAGACCTTTTGCAAAAGGAAAGATTGGAATTGAAACTGAAAGGAAGCCATGGAAACCAGGAGATGAGAAGGGAAAATATTCTAGCTGTAGAAACAATTGATGAAAATGTGTGAGGTGTCTTGTGCAAGGAGTTGTTTTATCACAGAGTACATGGAAGGGAATAAAGCATAAAAAGACTGGAGAGATAGGGAGGGGCCAGTTTGTAAAGGCCAGTTTGATAGAGGATTTTACCTTTGATTTTGGAGATAACAGGGACTCACTGGAATTGATTGAATGGGAGCAACAGTGACATGGTCAGATAGCATGCTTTAAGAAGACCACAACAGAATAAATGGCTCATTTTTTTGGAGGGGTTTGCAAATATGCTCAGAATTCATTTATGGTCTTCAGTTATGTTAGTGTTGATAGAATTAACTCCATTATGCACTTGATCTCACACTCCCTCTTGCCCTACCATTTCAGTAAATGGTTAGAACTCATTACCTAATGATATCACATTGCCTATGTGGTCTAGTTTGGTTCAGTTCAGGTCAGGAGGCTTGGGATTCTTTTAAAATGGCATTTCATTACTAGAAATAAGGCTTAAACAGCTGCAAAGACCATGATGAGAAATGCTGTCCACCTCCAGATAAAACACTGATGAACTTGGAGCGCAGATTATTGCATACTTTTTTTTCATTCTCCTTACTTGTCTTGCTTTTTATTTTATTTTTTCAAAATGGCTAATATGGGAATATGTTTTATATAACTTCACATGTATAATTGATATCAATTTTTTTCTTCTCAATGGATGGAGGAGGAGTAGGAGGGAACAAATTTGGAACTCAAAATTATTTTTTAAAATGAATGTTAAAAATAAATAATTTTTAAAATTTTAATTAATTTATTTATTTTTAGTTTTCAGCATTCACTTCCATAAAGCTTTTGAGTTTTAAATTTTCTCCACCTCCCTCCCCTCCCCACTCTCCCCAAGACAGCATGCAATCTGATATAGGCTCTACATATACATTCTTATTAAACATTTTCACATTAGTCATTAAACAATTTTTTTTAAAAAAAGAAATAAGGCTTAAAATTTCAATAAGGTGAAAGGTAGCCAATGACTTCATTTCATATTAAGTGATAAATTGCTAATATTCTTATTGTTGCTGTTTATTTTTGTTCTCAAAGAGGACCAATGTTCTTAAATCTTTTTTTTCTGAAAGCAATTTCCATAAGAGTAAGCAAACTGCCTATATAAACACAAGGAAGAAGGAATAGCTGCCACAGAGGTAGGGAAAAGGCATAGAAATGGTAGCCTGAACGATCTATCTTCATGCCCTTTCCTCAAATCATATGGAATTTTATTTATATGTGTAGGATGCAAGCAAGTTAAATTAAAATCCATTACAAATGATGAGCTGTGTAGGAGAAATGGTGCAGAGGATATAATCAGAAAAAAATATTTGTCTGGGGGTAGGGAGGGAAATGATCCATTAGCGTAGCAAGATTGAGAGACAACTAACTGATGAAAAGCCCATATATTCCATTGGTAGTCTCATAAAGAATACCAAGAAATCCTGCCCTGGGCATGATTGAGTGGATCTGTTGTATAAGATTTATGTGAAGAAACAGTCAAGAGTTATCAAAATGGGCAGACTTGGATCAATTGTGAACTGTATCATTGGAGGAAATACTCATCTCAATGAGATCATAGATTCATTGAAGTGGAAGTATTATATTTGTGGAAAAGTTATATTGCCCAATTAAAGTGTAAGCTGCTTTATGACAGAGACTCTTCTTTGTTTTGTCTTTTATGGTACAATGCCTTGCACGTAGTAGGGCAATGCTTATTTAATGGAATTGATTTGAAACTTCATATCACAATTTTGCTTGGGACCCTTCCTGCATGTCCCCAAAACCAGATTATTTTAGTCTTCTGTTGGTGTATATTGGCATTTCCCCAAAATGGTAATTAATACCTGATGAATGCCAACAAATAGTTAACTCCATTTTTCTTCTTTATAGACAACATTTAATGTTTAGATCCTAGAAATAACTATCAGTTGAGTAGAGAAGAAACCTAAGATGTTGAGAAAAATTCTGGGAATATATTCCCGGCATTGTCAGTGATAAGATTTCTGCAAAGTAAAACAAGCACTCTCACATCTCAAGAGGGTAACTGCATACCGTTGTTTGATTCAACACACACTCACATCTATATCCTCACATACCAAGGAAATATGGGAATATCTCCAGTTGGCTATAGATTCTAAGCTCTTTAAATGTAAGAACTGTGGAACCATGTCCTATTTAAATTGTGCATTTATTGTAGTGTGAGTAGATGGTTAAAAATCATTTGTGAAATTTAAGTTTTTGAATTGAATGAGATAGAACAATTTACTGGTCAATCACTGCCTTGGCCAAAGAGATCAAGATGCAAGACATTACTGCCTGCTGGTTTTTAGGCAGTGGTCTGGCAGCATTTTTGCCCTTTCTCAACCCTTCTAGGGATTTTGCCATAATCTAGGAACTGGGAAGTTTGATTTGATTCACAGAAATGCCATACTAGACTAAAGCATTTTGAACACTGTGAAAACTTAAAGAAAGAACATGCCTGGATGGAAGCAGTGCTCAGAATCAATAGCAGGGTGGAAACCACCCTAACAAGCAGCAGAGCCAGAAACTTGTAGAGCTTGAAGCCTCAGGGGAAGCAGTGCCAGCCATGAAATATTCAGCACTGGATTCCAGAACCAGAGCTATCTGAAAAGAATGTGCACCAAGTATATTGCAAGGATATTGTGTTACTGCAGCACCACTCTGGATTTGAGACCCACAAGACAGTGATTTCTCCTTCCCCGTCCCCCTTCCCTTTTCCATCATCTCTCCCTAGAGTAAGTTAATGCATCTATACACCTGTTTTCCAAAACACACACACACTCTCTCTCTCTCTCTCTCTCTCTCTCTCTCTCTCTCTCTCTCTCTTTCTCTCCTATTCCTTTCTCTCCTTCCCTGTCCCTCTCCATTGCCCCCTCACCTCCCTGGCCACAAATCAATATTCTGACTGGTGGAGGGGGATATGAGAAGGTGAGCTCATGTTAGGGGCAATACCTTTGCCACTTTCCATTGTTTTCCATAGTCTTCTTTGAAAGTGAGGAGCCTCTAGAAGGGAGGAGTCAAGAAAATGTCTAGAGAGAAAGCCACACCCAAGGAGAGAGGTCTAAGGGAATGACTGGGATGAATAAGCCAGCATACACAGATGAGCTGGGGGAATAAGAGTGGATGATGTCACTGACAACCCTACTCCAAGACTGCAGAGAATCTCAACAACAAATCACTGTTACACTAAAAACAAATAACTCAGCAACTTTTTTTTAAAGCTTCATTGTATGTTTTTTTAATGGTTGGGAGTGGGGTGGGAGAAGGGTTTTTCACCAATCCAACAACCTGAAATTCATGAGTACTTTCAGTGTTTTAGGGCTGAAGTATAGCTTTAAACATGGTCTGTCTACTGGATAGACAGGCGTGGTATGAGAATAGTAGTCTAGTAGCTTGCAAGGGTAGTAAGGGCACCACCATCCTGCAGACACTTAATAAAACAAAAAAAGAATCAGAGGAATGGAGTGGTAGGATATTAATCAATGCAAAGAAACCTTGATTTTTTTCCTCCTTCACAATGAGACACCCTAAGGGAATGATTCAAGACCTGATTTTTTAATTCCTCTGGGGTCTTTCAGAAGTTGAGAAAACATAAGATCTTGTTCCTATTTCATAATATGTGTTGAAAAATGAATTACTCTAAGAGCAGTTGAGCTATTTTGCCAACTTAAATGTGGTAGAAACTACCAAATGCAAATATTTCCATTATAGTCTTGACTCATAAGATGAGGAAAAACTAGGCATCAATCAAGTTGAATTTTGAAGACTATTGATACAGCACCTTCTGTTTCTCATTATTGGATCTAGAATCCTTGAGGGATAGTTTAGGGAGAAGAGGTTATGCAGTCTGCCTTGGTCAATTATACTGAAAAACATTTGGAAACCAGGGATTGCCTAATAATTATGCAATTATCTCTCCCCTTTTCCCAAATCTGGTACAATACTTTCATCCTTTGGGAATGCAATAAATCCTTGCAGATCATCCATGTAATCTGTTAGGGAGAATAGAAAGGTTTAAAAATAGCTAAAACAAATAAAGATCAGAGATCTAGAAGTAGAAGGGGCTTCATAAGTCATCTAGCTCAACCTTGGCATTTTACAGTTGAGGAAATAGAAACTCAGAGAAGGTAAGTGATTTACTCATGGATATCAACTTAAAAAATATCAGAGGTGTTAATTGGATCCCAGTCTTCTTAACTACAATATTTAGCACAGTGTCTGGACCAAGTAGGCGCTTAAATGCTCACTGACTGACTACTGGCCCAACAATGAACCATGCTGTCATTGAATCTCAGAGCTAGAAACTACCTTGGACATCAGCCCCAAAATCCATCAGTGTTCTTTCTGCTATGCTACAGTATTCTCTAAAATGCCCTAACAAATGGTAATCCAAGGGGAAGATTAATTTAACATATTGGACTTGTTTGCTTTTTTTAACCCAGACAAGAGAGGTTAAACTCTCTTGTAAACCCCTAAAAGGAAACCTATTGATGTTTTTCTAGGAAGTGTGAAACTCCAAAAGCTACACTGTGGCCATGAGGAGCCAGACTAGGTGAATCAGTATGATTATTTGGAAGGAAATATACCCCCATGTATAATAATTGTCAGTATTTCTCTTGTATTTAAATATTATAGTCCATTTGCTCTGTTTGCAAAGGAGACTCTATTGTAACCTCAGAGGATTCAGCACTATATTTACTGACAGCAGCGATAGTATGGCTAAGACATTCATTTTATAAGGCTATTACTAGCTTCCCGGTGGGAAGAAAAAAGCAGTATGTAGTATTCTCTGTTCCAAGGAAGAAAAGTCACTGGTGTTCTGTAAAGCAGCAGGCTAACATTTAGAACTACTGTACTTGGTAATGTTTTCAAAGACTTCATTTAAAGTTGAATACTTTTAAAGTGTTAACACAATTGGAGTATCACTAGTTAGCCTGTCAAGCTCAGTTTCTTCATCTAGGCCCTTACCCTATTGTTTATGATCAGGTATTGCATTACTCTCCCCCTGTTGAGTTTAGTTACCTGTTCAACTAGCTGTAAAAACAAAACAAAACAAAATAACCTTTCACCTTATTGTAAGCCCATATAAAATATTGCTGCAAAATAACTTTTGGAGGAAGTAGACTGCCATTCATTTATTTTTTCCCCCAGTGTAATGGCAAGCAAAGTGGGACCTTTGCTGTTACACCCAGCCACATCTTTGCTGCAAACAAATTGCTCAATAGGACTAGGAAAGATAGTATTTTGAGTATCTGTTTGGGGCAGCCAAGTTAAAGATGCCTAAGGGCAACTGGTACTGGCAATCTCATTTAACTAGAAATCTCTTGGGCAATATCTCCAAGCAGAAATCCAATGTACTCAAATAGTATAAATAAATAATTAAACAAAATAGAAATGGGTTTTGTTTTGATTTAGGTTGTTATGTTGCCAAATAACTTTGACTCATTTTTTTTCACTTTAAACCTAGTGAAACTCAGACTGGTGGAGCTAAATAAATACCAGTTAAATGAATGAATGAAAGGAATCTGTTAGAATAGCTGAGAATGAATCCTACTAGTTAAGCAAGATAGATAAAAAATAAAACGCATGCACATTCATCCAGAAGGTCTTAAATTTACTATTAGTTATTGGGTGCTGCAGATTACACTTTCTGCATTCCTACTCAGAGACCAGACCTGGTTTCATTATTGGACAAGAAGTGAGCAGCAAATATAGTCTGAGAAAATCCAGTATTTCATTCATGGTATCATAGATTTATAGCTGGAAGAGAACTTCGAGGTCATTTAAGCCACCTACTACATTTATAAAGGTAGACACAGAAGCAGAGAAGTCAAGAACTTGCTTTCCCAAGGTCATTCATCTAATTGGCCCCACTGAGATTTGCACCTAGGTCATTTAACTTCAGCATTCTTGCCACAATATAACATAGACATAGCTACCTTGTATTTTCATCCCATTACCCTACTGAAAGAAAATGGATAGGAAAGCAACAGTTGAAACGATTTGGTCTTTGCACTCACTTAACTTGGAGGCATATTTAAGCCTTGAATAAATTGGATCATTGTGGTTCCTTGGGGTACATCTATGTCTCTTAATGGAGTAAACAGAGTAGCAGATTTTCTGGGATCCCTTGGTGTCTAAATGCTTTGGTGTTTCACCTCTCGTGGCTTCAAATATTTCCTTCAAAATCTCCTTAGGCATCTGTAATTTGTTTTGTTTTTCTTTTCTGTTCTTTCCTTCTTTTCTGGGGAGGGGAAGGGGGAAGGTCAGTTTATAGACAGAAATAGATAGGAAGCTACAGGAAAGTGGTATAAATGTGGAATTTGTGGGGAAGTTAATCTTCTTTCCTAAAAGCACACAGTTTCTAAACATACTCCCTATACCAATGACAATGAATAGTCACCAAACAGTGAATGAGTATCTCGTGCAGTGAGAAGGAAGATAAATGCTTCTAATTCAAGGAATTTTATAGGCTTCTGAAAAGAATCATGCAATTTTCAACTGTCATTAGCTCCTTTCTCCAAGAAATTTCTGCACTTATTGATCAAAGAGTCCTGACCACACCTAATTTTTTTTTAATTTGGGGAAATGAAGCATTTTATGTTCAGAAGACAAAATGCAGAAAACGTTCTTGATATAAAGGTAAAATTTGGGAGAGGTAATAAATAAAGTCAAATTATAATATTACTATTTTATCAATAGCATCAAAGGAAAGTGACGAAAACAAAATCTTTTTTTCTAGCATATTACATGAAATTATGATTATCATACAATTTTACCTGGAAAATTCCTACTGGAGAGAAGTAGAAAATACCCAAATTCATGAATTATTTAAAGGAAATATATTTTTTATTTAAATATTATTTTATTTTTTCTTATTTTTAATTTAGTTTTTGGTTGTTTTATAGAACTTTTCCATTTCATATCTAGGTAGAAAATTTCAAACTTTCTAACTACCACAAGTATTGTGATGTTGAAAGTGATTACTATAGAAAGAAAAAATTCTCTATCTCATGAATTGTACATTCATTCATTCAATATCTATTTTCTAAGTACCTATTATGTGCCAGGCAGAAATATAAAAGTCTCTGTCTTGAAACATCTCACATTCTATTGTGGCAACAAAAAGTATATTGAGAAATAATTATGTAGAGAGAGAAACTGGACCTATGATTTCATTGACATATGAAACTCCCAGATAAAAGAACTTCCTTTACTAAAGTAGATCAGGACCTTCTCTGCTATGTATAGTCTTAGAGGGGTACATGATTCATTGAGTAGAGGTTCAGTGAATTGCCTAGAGACATTCAGCCAACATATATCAGAGATACAACTCAAGATGTTTCTGGCTCCAAGTACAGTTTTCTATCCACTATGTCATCGCTATTTCAGCATGCATGCATGTACTCACATACACACATGTATATATACATGTGTGCATACATGTGGATATGTATACACACACATAAAAATATGCACTTTATATAGGAAATGCCTGACCCTTAACCTGAGTTTTGAAGGAGGAAAGAGACTCTAAGATAGAGTGGTGAGGAGCATTTTATGTATGGCAAAGTATACTGTAAGTAGCTCTTAGTTATCCAGTAACTAGATATCATCTTTATCTAGAGCTTTTGATTCTGAAACTTCACCTTGTTGCCTTTGACCTCAAGCAACACTTGTATTTCTAATTAGCAATTCAATCTTATAGGAAGAAAAAGGTAAAGCAAGAGGTGGAACTCAAATTAGTTTGTTAACAACTCTTATTAACCTTGCCAAAAACCATGAGATACAGGTGTATCTTTGAAATCATAAGGTCCAGCCCCTTCATTTTACAAATGAGGAAACTGAGACATATGAGGTCACACTACCAATAATCAACAAAACCAAAACTAGAACCCAGCATTATCATTGCAGTGCTTTTTCCAGTAAGCCACTAATAAGAAATGATACAAATGAAAGAGAATGAAATAAATAGATGAGGTTTTTATATTATCTGATGTTTTCATTTCATTTCTCTAAAATGTCTGTGTCCCAGTAAACAAGCTGTTTATAATGATACACATGAGTGAATTTAACTCCTTTTACTGAATAATTTTTAAAAATTCAAATAACTAATTTTACTACTATCAAAGTGGCTGATGAAAAACCGACCATAAAAAAGAACACTGAAATAGAGGTGTGCCTCTGTGAGTGTGTACATGGAATTGTGGAGACAGCCATCACAGAATTTACTTACAAAAACCTGTAAAATATGGTACATTGTTGTCTTCCATACTGGAAGGGTCAAATAAGATTTCTCCTCACTTTGACTTTATAAACATTTTATAAATAACCCATAGTTAAAGTTATTTATGTGATGCCAAAACTAGGATCTGCAAGTTAAATTTTTTTTTCAATAAATTAGTTGTATTGTTTACATGAAGCTAAAAAACTGATTTCATTTAAACCAAAATGACCAGTTTATTAGCAGTAGGTAGAATGCATCTGTAAAGAAGAAATATCTCTTCAGTGTATTACTCAACTGTTTTTCATTGTTTAACATAAGCTACAATAACACAAACACAACATTTTTTTTTCAAAATGTCTTGCCCAGGTGCAAAGTAGATCTGACCATGTGATGACCTGCCCATTAATAACAGACATGATTGTTTGTAACCAAAATACCACATATGTTAATATTTAAATGTTGTTTAAAGTTTTTATTTTGGTGTAGGGACCCTCTAATAACAATAAAAATAACTAATAGTTTAATAGTCACAGTATTTTCTAGAATCGTGTTAAAACAAATTAATGAACACTTTTTATTATAAACATGCTCAACAAAAGGAAAAGCATAAAGAAGCTTAAAACTTAAAGAAGACATAAATGAAGAAAAAGGAATTCTGCCTTCACGTTTACCATGTAGAAATCTGACAAGTAGTTACTCATCTCTCCCAGTTTGTGTTTATTTTTGCTTTAACTAAGTACTCTATTTGGCACAAAGATTTGTTTCAAGTTCAAACCTGGCAATTCGCCTATTTGCAGCTTCCATTGGTTTGTCCCTGGAAAAGCAACAGGCTTTTTTCTGTGTTGTAAGAAGCAACAGTTAGGCGATCTAGCCATGGAAAAGTCCCATGCCTGCTGCTGGCTACAGGCAGCAGTGAAAGCAAAAACAATGTTTTCAGTCCAATTTTTAACACCTCCAGGAAAACCAAAGGAAGATTGACCTTTCGGAAATAAAGAGAACATGCTGTTCTAATAAAACAATCTTCTCTTTAGTCATCAGCTTTCTGCTGAATGCACAGGCTTTAGAAGCAAATGAAAACATTGACCAAAGCCATCACGGTCCTGTCTAAACCTAAACCAAGGCTATTCTACGGCGAGACTGTGTCCATCTGCCATCACTAGGGAACCATTCAAGGCTACCAAGACTCAGACCTAAAAACCTCTGGAAGCCAGCTTTTCGAAGAATTAGCTAAATTTAATCTCTAGCTTAGATACTATGAGGTGGGGAGGAAGGCATGGGGATTTAAAAAAAAAAGGCAACTTCACAGTAATCTTATCCAGAACCTCAACAAGCAGAGAAATAGTTCCATCCACTAGTGTATTCCCTATACCTTACGACCAGAGGTTGGAGTATTAAGGGGAGTTGTAGAAAGACCTCTGTCCAAGGTGCTTAAAAAGCAGGGGAGCCCCAGCAGGCTGCAGGTGGCGCCCTTCTTTATGGAAAGGGGAAAGGAAACAGAGGTAAAGTTACACTCAGACTCCGCCCAAACACGATCCAACTGGGCAACTATCAACAGCCTTTCTCTAAATAGCAAAGAACACCTTTAATCTGGAAAACCGCAGCAGACTGTCTTTAAAATAAAAAAGCATAGTGGGGGATGGGAGGTAGGAGAGGGATCTTGTGTCTAAAAGAAAACATATGGAAACCATTGAAATGCGGCGAAGGGACCAAGAATGTGTCAGTTTCAGCTCCGCATATTATTTTTGCCGATTTTAAAATTCACAAAGTGTACTCACCATGTTGACTTCGGAAACCATATCTATGCTGGCCACATCTATCCTCATCCCCACATCAACAGGAGGGCCTGAAAAGGGATAATGAGTTTTTGTTATGTAGTTAATCTTGTCCCATATGGATGTGTTTGTCTGAAGAGAAGGAAAGAAAAGGTGTGGGGGGAAGGGGAAGAAAGGGTTGGTTGTATTCTAGTAGGTTACATTTTAACATTTTTAAGGCTTCCGTCCTTGCCCCCCTTCTGTGCAGAAAATAGCTCGGTGTACACGTGTGCGGCATTAAGCATGCAGATTGTATGTGTTTCAGTATGTTGGATAGTTGTATTCATTTACCTGAGCTTGTGGGTACCGGGATATACGGGTATGTTCCTGTGTGTATCCATAGAGCATGCTAGATAGTGCACACTCATGAAAATGATTTGCATTTTAACTGACGTTTACCTTTGGCAAAACAGGAGAAATACAGTTGTGTTACAGGTCGAAAAAATATGAAGAATTACCTCCAAAGTCTGGCCTCAAGCGAATGTCATATCCTTTAAGCAATCTATCCACTGTCTCTTTCACGTATGACATGTTGCTGGGTTCATTAGCGCTGAAGAGAAGAAGTACGGATTGTATTTAGAATCAACACTGAAACTGCAATCTGACAGAAAGATAAATCCGCACACCTAACCCCACATCATAAGATTTTAAAATCCAGACAGGCATTTATTTTTTTCAAACACCAGAAACACACACACACACACACACACACACACACACACACACACACACCCAACAACAAGCAGCTCACCTTTGTGCACAACAGACCATAGCTATCATCATAGGGAAAGACAGAATCCCCAGGCACTCCCGATTTTGAACTGTCCACATTCCTAACTCTTATTAAAGAATTCTCTTTTCTGTGAAGATTCAAGGAATGCAACTTAGTCCAAGGCACAGCAATAATTCCGGAAAGGACTTGCGCATGCGCCCCGAGGTTGCTCACTCTCAAGACACCTTGTGCCTTGCAAACAATATTCCTTTCGAAACAGTCAACAGCTTTCAGACCCTTGGAAGTTCTTGGTGTGTGCTCCGCGTCTTTTAGGCGATTGAGAAGGACCTGCTGTTCTTATACACAAGGTCATAAATGTACATTCATAGGTAGTTTGGTGCACAGATGACTGGGATATTTTTTCCGGTTTCTTGCCCCACTCTGATTTACTCAGCTCACCGCCCGGATCAGAGTCAGCCAGTGATTGGCATCTGTCGTAGGCAGCCGCTGAGGTCCTGGGAGTTGAAGCTTGCCGGTTGCGGGATGTGCCAATGACCAGTCCGGACCATTCCAAGCATGATCTTATCCGCCCTGGTCATTTCTCGAGGGAGGCGTCCTACGAAGCCTCAGTTGTACCCTACCCAGCTCTGCTGGGGAGGGAGCAAAACCAGCGTCAGCAACAGGGCTAGCTCACGCTTTCCCCTACCTCCCTGCCTAACCCACCTCCTTCCTCTCCGACCCACAAGCTTTGTGACTGGAAGTAAAAGAAATAAATCACACACACACATATTATGTATATACAGACGTGTGTGTGTGTGTGTGTGTGTGTGTGTGTGTGTGTGTGTGTGTGTGTGTGTGATTTAAAAGCCTGGGCTGAGGATGGAGATGGGGGCAGCAGCAGAGGTAGTTGAAACTGTGTTGACCAAAGGATTAAGGTGGCTCCTTAAAGACACAGGGGAGTCTGGACTCCAAAACAGACCAGATACTGCTACAACTTTTCCATACAGAATCACAGAATCTCAGAGTTGGAAGGAACCTCAGAGACTATCTACACATGCCTACTTCTTCCTTTCCTTCTTTCATTCTTACTACCCTCATTCTCTTCCCTCCCTGTCCTTGCCTTCCTCTCTCCATTTCTCTTTCCCTTTGTTCCTTTCTTTCCATCCCTTCCTGTTCCCTTTCTCCCGCTCTTCCCCCTACTCATCCCCACTCTCCACTGCATTGGAGGAATTGAAGACGGGTAGAGTAGAGACACAGGATAAACAATGCTGAATCCATGTCCTTTTTTTTAGTTGATAAAACATTCTTTACTTATAATAATCCCCTAAGTAGCAATGTTAGCTTGTGGAAGATTGAGTAGGGATGACACAGTATTTATATATGGATGTAAAACCACATCCTCCAAGACTAGGAACACCTGGAGGATTTAGGAGCACTTCACTCCACCCCACCCCTACCCCGGTCCTCTTCCTTGTGGAAGATATGAAGCATCAGTCCTAAATGGGAGAAAGAAAAGGCCAAATGAAAACTGTGGGTCAGCCTCTGCTCTCATCACTATAAAATGTTGCTTTAGGAAGTGGCCAACATCCATCATGGATAGCTGAAAGCACTTAAGGATGTACATGGACATCTCTATTGTCATGGACTGAAAGTTTTGGTTTGTCATAAATATTGTCTGTAGAAGAGGGAATATTAATATGTTGAGAAGGAATTCAAGGTGCACTGGGGATGACTAGTTCCAAGATGACAGTCTGGTATGATAAAAAAAAAAAAAAAACAATGGCTCTATAATTAGGGGACTTGGGTTCAAATTCTGCCTCTGATGCTTATTACTCATGTCATCTTGGATTAGACTTAAATTTTCTCATCTGTAAAATGAAGGGGGCAGCTGAAGTGATTTCTGTCATGATGATTACATTCCCGTAAGTTGCATAGGAAGCTGATGACAATAACTAATATTTATGTAGTATTTCATGGGTTGCAAAGCACTTTACATATGGTAACTCATTTGAATTTCATGACAATCTCATAAGGTATGTTCTACGGATAAAATTATTCTCTTTTTACAAATAAAAAGAGCAAGGTTCAGAGAGGTTAAGGAACTTACCCATAGTCACACAGCAAACTTAAGCATATGAGGGAGAATTTGAGCCTGAATCTTCACCTGCAAGATAACTTAGCAATTCATAGCCGCAGTCTTTTGCTTGAGGTAGTTTGCAATAAATAAATAGAACCCATGTAGGCAGCGATAAAGGCAAAAGGAAAGTAGTGAGACAACCAAATCAAATGGATGACAAGTAGTTGTATAGTTAATATTATTAATCATATGTGAACAATAGGCAGGTTTACTGTGTTTAAATGACTTAGAGGAAACCAATGACAGGAACATCTATTACTGATGAAATAAATTAAGACTGTTCTTCTACCATTAATCGTGTAAAGAAAAAAAATAGTGTTTTAAGTAGGGTTCATAGTACAAAGAGTTGTACTATATCAAGAGAAGTATTGACACAAGATTGGCAATAATATGATATAGTTTGAAGGGCCCTGGTTGATCTCTTGGACCCCAATTTCTTTCCTACCACTAACTTTAACCTTCAGAGCTTCATCTCTTTTCATGTAATGTTTTGATTACAATTAAAATAAAAAGCAACATTTTAAACTGTAATAGTGACCACTGCTCCCTGGATTGTACAGTTTACCCTTCTGGTCACTAAATCTTTTGGAGTATTTATTTTCATGTAAAAGATGAAAGGTAGGACAAAGTAGTAGAAAAAAAATGCTGGATCAGGAATCAGAAACACCTAGAATTTAATCCAGTTTTGGATGCTTAGTAGCTCTATGATCATGGTCAAATTATTTAATGTGTCTGAGTCCCAGTTTCCCCATTGATAAAATGGGGACTGTAATAACTTATCAGTATGTTATGGTCACATGAAGTAATATATGTAAAAAGCATGTTTTAAACCCTCAAGTGCCACAGAAATGTGAGTTATTATAAAGGAGGTTAAACTTACTAGTTGCTAGAGTTGCTTCCGGCTCTATCATTTTAGGATTAGGGGATTTTTCAAAATCATAATATGAGAGAACAGCAACTTGGGTGAGACATTAAGAAAATGGTTAACATAATGAAACTGATCATATTAAAACAAAAATTCATCAAACCATATGATTATGTTAATAAAGATAAAAAAATCTTTGATGAACTATAATACGACAGTCATTTGTGCCAAAAATCCTATAAAGAATAAGCACAGAAGGGACATTTTTAATAGGATGAAAAGTATATGTCTAAATCCAAAAGCTGGCCATTACTTGAAATGTGGAAACAACAGAAGGGTTTTTTTGAAATGCAGTAGTAAAGCAAGGATGTCATCTCTCACCATCATTATTTGGCACATTTCTGGAAACGCTAGTGAAAACAAGACAAGAAAAAGAAGTTAAAGATATAAACATAGGGATAGAGGAGACACTGATTGAAATGAATGATTCAATTAGTTAATTACCTTATGGTTTACTTAGAAAACCTAAGAGAATCAGCAAAGACATTTTTGGAGACAATAACTTTAATCAAGGAGCAGGACACAAAAAAAGGAAAAAGCAAAAAACAGCATTTCTACATTTCAAAAGCAAAATCTGGAAGGAAATGATAGAATAATCCCATTTAAAATAACTAGCAAATGCATTAAATATCTGTGAATCTATTTACCCAGGTAAATTCAAGATATAGTCATAATCATAAAACACAATTTGAATAAAAAAATTGAAGGAATATTTATTGCTGATGGTTGTACCATGCCAATATAATAAAAATTATGTTACCTAAATTAATTTATAGATTCATTCCTATGCCAATCAAATTGCCAAGAGTATGCTTTATAGAGCTAGAAAAAATAATAAAACTCATTTGACATCTAAGATCTTGAGGGAAAAAAATGAGAAGTTAGGAATGGAGGGAAAATAGCACTTCCAGACCTCAAGTAATACTGTAAAGTAGTAAACATCAAAGCATTTTTGAAACTGACAAAAAATAGGAAATTATATCAATAGAATAGACTAAAGATTGGGGAAAACCTTTACATTAATTAGCTTGATCAGGATTTGATAGCAAACATATATGGGAAATGGTCAGAAATACTAAAGACCAAGGACCATTCCTTAATAGCTATGTGGTCAAAGGCTATGAACAAATAATTCTCAAAAGGATAACTATAAACTATTAACAACTACAACAAAGAATGCTTAATCACTAATAATCAAAGAAATGCTAATCAAAATAACTTTGAGTTTCTACTTCAAACCCAAAAAAGGACAAAAATAAAAAAAAAGATAAATGCCCATTTACTAGGAAGTGGCTAAATAAATTATAATACATGAAAGTAATTAAATGATATTGTGTGATAAGGAATAATGGTTGTGAAGAATCCTGAGAAATGTGGAAAGGCTTATATGAACTAATACAGAGTAAATTAAGTAGAACCAAGAAAAGATATATCTATATCTATGTCTACCTATATATACATATACATATGTGCGTATAACTATGTGCGTATAATGGCTACAACAATGTAAATGGAAAGAAAAACAGCAGCAAAAACCAAAACCCTGAATCACACTGATCAAGCTCATCATAGAAAGAGAGGTGAAAAAATGCACTTTCCTTGCTTCTTTGCAGAAGGGTTGAATCTATGGCTGTGGAACATTGCATAACATCATCATCATCATCAATAACTGGAATTTATGTAGGACTTTACAAATATTCTTTCATTTTATCTTCAAGAAAATCCTGAGAGATAGGTACTATTATTATCCCCAATTAACAAGATGAGAAAACTGAAGCAGACAGAGATTAAGTGACTTTCCCAGGGTTGCACAGCTAGTACATGTCAGAGGCTGGATCTGAATATAGGTCTTCCTGACTCTAGGCTCAGCAATTTATTTACTGCACCAGTTCTATTCACTAGCTGCCTCTGGTTGACTCTGTTAAAATATTGGTTATTTCTTTTCTGAACAGTTTTTCCCCCTTCTTTTTAAATTACTTTTTGTTAGAACGTTTGACTCACCAGGTAGGGTAGAAAGCAAGAATATATTCAGATACGAATGATCCAATAAAATTCAATAAGCAATATCAACAAAATTGAAAATTAAACAGTTAGGTTAAGACTTCAGTAATTATATGTGCCAGTGTAGGGAAAAATTTAGAGATGATATTCTTTCGCTGTTTGGCTATATCTCCAGGGTTATATCCAGATATTCAAGAAGACTTGGGATTCAAAACCTACCTCACACACTAGCAGTGTGACTCTGAACAAATGACTTAACTTTAGTTTTTTAATCTATAAAATAAAGGGCTTCCAAGGTCCCTTTCTGCTCTGTTTCTATGATGCTATGATTTTTATGAGTCGGCACTAAGACTCCATTGCCCCTCTCCAAGATCCCTTTTATCTTCTTGACACTTCTAAGCATTGTAAGTTGTTTTTATGATTTGTTGTTGATTAGTTGAGAAATAAGTTAATCTGAATCCTCAAGGCTCCTTCCCTCCCCTTACTGATTAATTCAATTATTCTAAGGCTGTAGTTATACACTTCCCCAATACCTTCATGTCTTGAGTATAGAAAACACCTGGGAGTTTCTGTCATCATAACACTAGACACTCTTGAAAAACAGTAGTGTTGACAGTGATGGTGAATCTGAGGAATAATAATGGGAGAATAATGGAGGAGATAAAGATGGAAGTAGAAACCTAAAGTTGTTTTGGAATTCACAATTTATTTGGGAAGCATATTGAATTGTTCACTTCCCTCTACTTTGTCTCTCAGTCCATGCTGACTTTAGCCCTTCTTCTTTATTCTCATTGTAACACCAGATTACAGGTCTTTTAAAAAATCATTTGTGATGGAGCACTGCAATAGCCTCCTAACAAGGCTTCCCATCTTCATTCTCTCTCCCATCCTTCAAATTGTTGCCAGATAGATATTCTCATGTCACTTCATTTCTTCAAAATCTGCAGTGGATACTTATTACCTACAAAATTAAATTGAAACTCCTTTGGTTAGAATCAAGATCCTTCCCATTCTGGAGCTACTCACCTTTTCAGTCTTATCTTTCCAAATTGCTGTTTCCCACTTTCACATATATAAATCATTCCACATTTCAGAAATGACCTCCCTAATCAATTTTATATCCTTTTAAATCTTCGAGGCTCACCTCAAGTACTGCCTCCTAAGAAAAGCTTCTCCTACTACCTATTGCTGTCATTTGCTCACTTTGAAAATTAGTTTTGTTTATTTCTATTCCCATGTTTATCTCCCCAGTATAACATAAGTTCTTCAAAGAAAGGATTTGCTGTTTTTTGTCTATTTCCAAAATGCCTAGCACATATTGGGTATAGGGACCTATTCCCATAATCTCTGCTACTAGGCTTGTTAAGGTTGGTAGAATAAAGGAATTCTGAAATGCAGTGGGCTAAGCTGATTGGCTGGCTATAGTAAATTTGGTGTTAATATGGTGAACTTTAGATGCATTGGACTGCCTGGTGGTTAAAGAGGAAGGAAAGGCCTCCTGAAAAAGAAGAAATTTGAGTTGAAGAAAAAGTGGAATTATAACATATTATAATAAGATGAAGGAATTCCAGAGTTCATAAACATGTTAATTGAACCCTTTTGTGTGATGGCAAGATGAGCATTTCTGTACGTAGAAATGGGGTGGAGGCTTATTGGAAACAAGTAAGTTGGAGAACTGGGAAGTTAGAGTGTTTAAGGCAGTATCTATCTATCTATCTATCTATCTATCTATCTATCTATCTATCTATCTATCTATATATGTATATGCTGAAATATTTGTGTTGTGAAGCAACCTTATTTGCTATAGCTTAATTTAGTTTCAATTTGGATTGGTTCAGAAATGACACAGAGTCTCAAGTTTGATATGCATATATAGTACTAGTACTTAATAATAATGGTAATAATAATAAAAATAATAATAATAAAGGTCTCTGTCACTAAGTGAACAATAACATAGGTCTCAATCAGTAAGTCCTAATACTTATGTCACAATCTGTAAATCTCAATAGTTATGTCACAATCAGGAAGTCTCAACAGTTATCCAATATTGCCACAATTGATCAGCACCAATGGGGGAATTATCTATATCTGGGTCACACAGCTGGGAAGTCCTGGGTCAACCTCCAGAGTCCCGGCAGGAAGATCCTATGCTATGCATCCATGCCATTCCCAAAGATGGGTCAGGACTACCTGCCTTTAGTAGTTCCTTCTAACCAAGAAGGCATTTTGCCAACTAAATGTGTGATTGAGAAGAAGCTGTTCTCAAAACATCCTTGAGAGAATTTCTGTTTAGGAATGTCTGATTCCAGGAGGTGGCCAGTCATTGCAGGTAGCAGACATAAACAGTCCTTCAATGTCTAGCTAGGAAAAAGATTAGTTAGGGTCAGATTGCAGGCATACTGAGTGAGGTATGTCTTAAATGAATTTATGCATCACAGTGTTCTAGTATGAGGGGAGGTGTTGAGAAAGAGAGAAGATTGTACACCAGGCATTGACCTGTGGGTTGATACATAATGAACAATGGGATTTAGTAAATTTGAATAGCATGAAACTCAAAGGAGAAGTCACTGAATGATGGTGGTAGAGGAGGAGCCTGGAAAGGACAATGAGCAACAAGGACTATTCAGACTCTCCCACCAGGACCAATAAGTTAGCGAGTATGAGAGAAAGAGAATTGAATACCAGAAACGATGGGTAGGAGAAATAGTGCCATCAGGAGAGAGCCAGGTTTCAATGAGTTCACTGTTTAGTGGAGATAATATCTATGTAGTAGAACAATTATGCACAGTCCTTTATTTTAATACTTGCAAAATATAAATATATGTATGCATATATATGCACATATTTAAAAGTTAATTTTCCCAAATAGCTTTATTATGTTGAGAGGGGAAAATGTGTGCTCACTTATCCTACTCTTTCTCTTGCTCATTTTCAAATTTAGAATCTACTACTTACTACCTGTATGACCATGGGCAAGTCATTTAATCTATCTGGGCCTCAGTTTTCTCATTTGTGAAATGAGAAGTTTAAAACTGATTATCTCAAAGGTCTCTTAGAGTTCTAAATCTATGATCCTATGATCTTTCTTTCTTTCTTTTCTTCTCCTTCCTTCTTTTTTTCCTTCCTTCTTTTTTAGTAGAATAGTACAGTGGTAAGAATGCTTGAGCATGCAGTCAAGTCACAAGACCTGAGCTCAAATTCACCTCTTCTTCCTACAGGTGACTTTTTACAATTATGTCCAGGCCTTTCATAAAACTTATCATTTGTGCCATTTATTTCACATTAGCCTATATTATTTGTACATGTGAGTACATAAATATGTATGTAAACGCATATATCTCTACACATATGTGTATACACATATCTTATAAACTCATGCTATATTAATACATATCACTTAACTTCTCTGGGCCTCAGTGTCCTCACCTTTAAAATGAGGGGATTGAAATGGATTACGTGAACGGTCCTTTTCCATTCTAAAAATATATATATATATAATATGCAAATAAGTATAGACCTATCTTGTATATATCTATACAAGGATATATGTTTATATATATATATGTATATACATATATATCCTCTATTATCAAGTTATCTGAAATTGAGGTCATATACCAAGCTGTATGCCTCTATTGATCCCTATCCCTAGCATAGAGCCCTAGAACACAGGAAATGCACAATTAATGATTGTTTATGATCACAACTATAACATTGAAGTTCTCTTCTGAACTCAACCAAGATCTAGCCTAAATATGATGGTTAGAATTAGACTCTAGATTCTGCAGTAAACTAATCTTTGTTATTTCTGAGTCCATCTTGTAAGGCAACTATATAAGAACTGTTGCTGTGAGTTAATCCAATGATACAGCAACGGCTTCAGTGCAAAACACACTCAGGGAAGGTTTTTAATTAATATCATAATTAAAATTGTGAAAAGCAGAACTCACATTGAATTGTCAGGAATGTAAAGCATAGCATTTTTATGGTATTCAACCCAAGAATTTTATGTATTCTATGTTAGGAACTTTTGGGTGAGTTTACAGTGTACTCCATTTCAGAACATTCTGTTTTCTTTCCTCTGTCTCCAGGTACATCATGTTCTGAGACAGGGGAATAGCTAGAGAAAACTGATTGTCCAGGGAAATGCAGAAGGATCACTGCTTAAGATGTCCTGCCTAATGTCATTCTAGTATTTTAAACTCAGGTGTAGATAGTCATTGATCTTCATACTTCCTCTTACTTTCTACATTTTCATTTATCTTTTGTATTCCCATGCTTTTCCCTAGCCTTGGGAGTTTAAAAATCTGTAATGGGTTTGAAAGGGAAGCCATGTTTTTCTTTAAAACTTTGTGTAATTTTCAGCCAAAATATAGTTTGTTCTGGAAGACATACTGGACTTTCTAGAAAACTGTATTAGCTTATTTTTAGGACATGGTCATTTTATCATAGATACAGAGCAGATAAAGTAAATTTGTGTTCTAGGCAAGTTTTCATAATTGTGTTCCCTTTATATGAAAATTACATTTCCCTTTATGCTATAACATTCCTATAAGCACCTATTATGCACCAGGCACTGTGATAGGTACTGTAGATAAAAGAATTAAAATAAAGCAGACCACATTCTAAAGAAGCTTGCAACATAGTAAGAAGAGACAACTTGTACATATATGATATGTATTTACACTATATGATATGCACATACACTATATGTGTGTGTGTGTGTGTGATACATGCAAAGATACAAAATGGAAACAAGACAATTTTTGGGAGAAGGCACTAGCAGCTTCAGGCATCAGATAAGGCTCCATTGAGAAGGTGGCACTTGAGCTGAATCTTGAAGGATGTTAGGGATTTTAAGAGGTGAAGGTGAAGATGGAGACCATCACAGATATGAGTGTCTGCCTATGCAAATGAACATAGATAGGAGATTGAGCACTATGAATAAGAAATGGTAAAAATGCCAGTTTGACCACCATAATGTATGTTTTAAGGGGATTAAGGTGAATTATGCCAAGAAAAGTGGTAGAAGGAAACTTTAGTGAAGAATTCTGAATGTCAGATATAGGTAGATATATGTGGTAAATTTCATATATATGATATATATGTATATATACATATATGATATGTGTGTGTTATTTTGGCTTTTTAGTATAAAGTATTTTAAAGTTGGGGAGAGATTTCAGGCAGGGAGACCAGTTAGGAGGCTTTTGCAATAATCCAAGTGTGAGGCGATAAGACTCTGAACTAGGGGTATTGACATGTGAATAGAGAAAAGGAGCCAGATCTCAGAGATGTTATGAAATTAGAAGTGACAAGATTTGACAATTGATTGGATTGTAGTATGAATGAGTTTAAGGATAACACTGAGGTTATGAGCCTAGATGACCAGAAAGATTATAGTGTCCTCAAAAAATAGAGTGGAGACTTCTAGGGTGTGTGTGTGTGTGTGTGTGTGTGTGTGTGTGTGTGTGTGTGTGTGTGTGTGCGTGTGTGTGTGTGAAAATATGATGGCAGAGTAGAGGAAGTACTTAGCCAAGTTCTTCTAACATTCCCGTATAAACAACTTTAAAATAATGCCTCAAGTTGAATCTGGAGTAGCAGAGCCCACAAAATGTCAGAGTATGATATTCTACCAGCTCAAGACAATTTAGGAGGTCTGAAGGAGAGATTTGTTACCTGGGCTTGAGGGCTGGCTTTAAGCCCATGTGGATGCAATACTAGTGGTGAGACTTAGTGGTATTGATAGAAGCAAAAATCAAGCTATTACACCAGTGATGATAAAGAGATCTGGAGAATAGTCAGAAAGAGATTACAGGAGATCCCTGTGCTAGCACTGGATGCAGGACCAGATGCTCTTTGGCAACTCCATTGCTATTGCCTACTTCCAAGTCACAGTTCAAGGGTAGAAAGGAGTACTTTTAGTCA
Organism: Phalanger gymnotis; assembly: GCA_028646595.1. Classification (NCBI taxonomy): domain Eukaryota; kingdom Metazoa; phylum Chordata; class Mammalia; order Diprotodontia; family Phalangeridae; genus Phalanger; species Phalanger gymnotis. The sequence continues at coordinate 370,648,217 of CM053623.1, forward strand.
GGATCCCTGAGGAGTAGTATTGATGGCAATCCCAAGAGATCGGCACCCTTCCTGGGCAAGAACCAAGAGCACAAACTAGAAGAGCACTGACCATACCTTTTCCCAGATCACACCACCTAGGAAACATTAAGCTTTCAACCCCCTAGAACTAGCTTTGAAAAATAGCATAAAAAACCTGAAGCTTTGGATAGTGCCCTTCACTCCCACTTCCACAATGGGAACAGAGCTCAACTTTAACAAAAAGTTCAAAATTAAGAAATATGCTGGAAAAATGAGCAAATAACAAAAATAATCTGACCATAAAAAGCTACTATGCGGAAAGGGAAGATCAAGACACAAACTCAGAGGAAGAATGTCAGAATAGTTACAACAAAGCCTCAAAAATATGAATTGGAAGCAAGCACAATAAGAATTACTGGAAGAGCTAAAAATGATTTTCAAAATTAATTGCGTGGTGGAGGAAAAATTGGGTAAAGAAATAAGGGTAAGGGGAGAAACTTATGAAAAGATAATGTGTAGCTTAATAAAGGGGCACAAAAATACAGAAGAAAATAATACTTTAAAAAAAGAGTTGGCCAAATAGTTAAAAAAAGTACAAACTTCACTGATGAAAATAACTATTTAAGGAGCAAAATGAAAAAAGAGGTACAAAAGTTCACTGAAGAAAATAATTCCTTAAGAATTAGAATTGGGCAAGTGGGATCTAATTACTCCACGACACATCAAGATACAATTAAGCAAGACCAAAAGAATGGGAAAAATAGTAGAAAATATTAAATATCTCATTAGATAAAAATGACTTTCCAGTAAAATATATGAAGGAGAGATAATTTAAGAATTATAGGACCACCTGAAAGCCATGATCAAAGAGACAGCTTAGGCATTATATTTCAAGAGATTATAAAGGAAAACTGCCCCAATATGCTGGAAGCAGAGGGCAAAATAAAAATTAAAGGAATCCACCAATTACCCCATGAAAGAGATTCCCGAATCCCAGAATATTGTAGCCAGATTTAAGAGCTCAATGCCTAATTAAGCACCAACATGGAAATCCTGAAAATCAAAGAAGAGATGAACAAAATTTAAGTTAAAACAAAACAATCTAAGGAGCTAATAAATAAAACTAGGAGCCAGTTCTATGAAAAAAAATAGATAAACCATTGGTTAGTTTGATTAAATAAAAAGTAAAACAAGTTACCAATGTCCAAAATAAAAGGGTGAATATAAGAGCAATAAAGATGAAATTAAAGCAATTATTAGAAGTTATTTTGCCCTCATATTCCAGTAAAACTGATTATATAAGTGAAATAGATGAATATTTACAAAAATGTAAATTGCCCAGATTAATAGAAGAGGAAATAGAATACTTAAATAACTGTTTTATGAAAAGAAATTGGACAAACCATCAATGAGCTCCCTAAGAAAAAAATCCCCATGACTGGAAGGATTTAGAAAGTGAATTTTACCAATCATTTAAAGAATAATTTACTAATCCCAATATTATATAAACTACTTGAAAAAGTAGGTATAGACAGAGTCTTACTAAATTCCATTTTTGACACAAATATGGTTTTGATACTTAAACAAAAAAGAGCAAAAATAAATAAAAGAAACTCTAGAACAATTTCCTTAATTAATAAAGATTCAAAAAATTTAAATAAAATTTTATCTAGGAGATTACAGCAATATATTGCAAAGATCATATACTATAACCAATTAAGATTTACACTAGAAATGTGAAGCTGGTTGAATATTAGAAAAACCATAAGCATAATTGACTGTATCATAACAAAACAGCAAAAATCACATAATTATATCAATAGGTGCAGAAAAAGCTATTGAAAAATTACAACATCCATTTCTATTTAGAACACTAGAGAGTATAAATATCAATGTGGTCTTTATTAAAACTATAAGTAGTATCTATCTACATGAGCAAGAATTATCTGTAGTGTGGATAAACTTTCTCAGATAAGCCTTCTTCGTAAAATCAGCAGTGAAGTAAAGGATGCCTATTATCACCATCATTCAATATTGTATTAGAAATGCTAACTACAGCAATAATGCAAGAAAAAGAAATTGAGAGATAGAAACAGGCCATGAGGAAATGAAGGTATTACTCTTTGCAGATAATGACAGTATACTTAGAGAATCCTGAAGAATTAACTGAAAAACTATTTGAAACAATTGACAACTCTAAAAAAATTGCAATATATAAAATAAATCCACGTAAATCACCAGTCTTTCCACGTGCCATCAACACAGCTCATCAGCAAGAGACAGAAAGAGAAATTCCATTTAAAATAACTGACGACAATATAAAATATTTGGGCGTTTACTTGCCAAGACCAAACCCAGTGAATACATGTGCAAAATTACAAAACACTCTTTACACAAATAAAGAGAGATCTAAACAACTGGAGAAATATTAATTGTTTATGGGTAGGCCAACTAATATAATAAAAATAACAATTCTACCTAAGTTCATTTACTTATTCAGTACCCTATCAACCAAACTACCAAAGAAGTACTTTATAGAGCTAGAATAAATAACAAAATTCATCTGGAAGAACAAAAAAAATATTAACAGAATTGATGAAAAATGTAAAGGAAGATACCTAGCAGTACCAGATTTGAAACTATATTACAAAGCAATAATCAAAACAATCTGGTACTGCCTAAGAAAAGAGGATCTGTGAAATCAGTTAGGTACGTGATACACCATAGTAAATGACTGCAGTAACCTAGTGTTTGATAAGCACAAAGATACAAGCTTTGGGGGGTAAGAACTCACTATTTGACAAAAATTGCTGGGAAAACTGGAAAGGAACTTAAAGATATTAGGCAGATCAGCATCTCACACCACATACCAAGATAAAGTTAAAATGGACAAATGATTTAGACATAAGTAAATTAGGGGAAGATGGAAAAATGTGCCTGTCAGATCTATGAATAAGAGAAAAGTTTATGACCAAACAAGAGATAGAGAGGATCATGGGAAGTAAAATAGATAATTTTCATTACATGAAATCAAAAAGTTTTCACACAAACAAAACCAATGCAGGCAACATTCAAAGGAAAGCAGGAAACTGGGAAAAAATTTGCAGCAAATTTCTCTGATAAAGACCTCATTTCTCAAACACATAGGGAACTTAGCGAAGTTTAAGCTATGCTCTAGTTGATAAATGGTCAAAAGATATGACCAGGGTCCAGGGGGAATGGGGAATTTGTGGCCTCTAGGCCACATGTGGCCTTCTAGGTCCTTGGGTGTGGCCTTTTGACTGAGTCCAAGTTTTACAGAACAAATCTTTTATTAAGGGGATTTGTTCTGCGGAGTTTGGATTCAGTCAAAGGGCTGCACTTGAGGACCTAGAGGGCCACATGTGGCCTCAAGTCTGCAGGTTCCCTGCCCCTGGACTAGACAGTTTTCAGAAGAAGAAACTAAAGCTATCAATAGTCAGAAGGAAAAAAATTCCAAATGTATCGACTAGAGAAATTCACATTAAAACAACTTCGAGGTACCACCCCACACCTATCATATTAGCTAACATGATGGAAATGGAAAATGCAAATTCTGGAGGGAACACAACAAAATAGGAATACCAATGTACTTTTGATGGAGTTGCAAACTGGTCTAACCATTCTGGGGAACAATTTAGAGCTGTGCCCAAAGGGCTATAAAAGTGTGCACGCTCTTTGACCCAGCAATACCACTACTAGGTCTGTATCTCAAAAAGATAAAAGAAAAGAGAAAAGAACCAATTTGTACAAAAATCTTTATAGCAGCACTTTTTGTGGTGCCAAAGAATTGGAAATTGAAGGGATGACCATCAAGTAGGAAATAGCTGAACAAGTTGTGAAATATGATTTTGATGGAATGCTATTGTGCTATAAGAAATGATTAGTAGAATGGTTTCAGAAAAAGCTGGGAAGTTTTATATGAACTGATGCAAAGTGAAGTAAGCAGAACCAGGAGAACATTGTGCAAAGTAACAGCAATATTGTAAAGTTGATCAACTGTGAAAGACTTACCTGTTCTGATCAAGATAATCATTGAAGACAATTCCAAAGGCCCCTAATGAAAAATGCAGTTCTCCAGAAAGAAAGCTGGTGAACTCTAAGTGCAGTTTGAAATATACTTTTAAAACCTCGTTTATTTTTCTTTATTTTTTTCAGTGTGTGTATGCTTTTGAAACATTGCTAATATAAAAATTACAATGTTTTGAAGAGTGGTGAATGCAAAGGGAAAGGTAATAAGTACTGTTTTTGACATATTTAAGTTTAAGATGACTAAGGGAAGACCAAAATGAACCATAGATTCATTTTGTGGATTTGTAGTTGGAGCTTAAGAGAGACATCAGGGATATACATATACATATATATATATGTACACACATATATATATATATACACACACACACACACACCTGGAATTGATCTACATAGAGTAACTAAATCTCTATAAGCTTTTGATGTCGCCAAATATGTGTGTGAAAAAAAGGGTGGAAGGATAAGAACAGGATCACAGTTAAAAGAATGGGATATAGAAGATTACCCAGTAAAGGAGATTGAGAAGGAGCAATCATACAGGTAGGATGAGAACCAAGGGAGATAAATGTCATTAACGCTAAGAGGAGTTAATATCCATGAGAGAGTAGTTAAAAGTGTCAGATGATGCAGAGATTTTAAGAATGATTGAGACAAAGCCATGAGATTCAGGAATCAAAAGCTCATTGATAATTTAGAAAAAGCAGCTTCATTTGGGTGATAAGATGAGAAACCAAACTGAAAAGGATTGAGAAGAGAGGAGAAAGAAAAATGGCCATGGAGGGGAAGATAATAGAAAGCTTTTTCCTAGGATTTTGTCTGAGAAATGGAGGAAAAATTAGGATGGTCACTTGAAATGGCAGTATATCTAAGATTTTTTTATTTGTTTGTTTTAGGATGATAGAGATTGATGTGTTCGTGTGCAGCAGGGATGTAATCAGTAAATAAGAAGAAGGCGAAGGTAAGGTGAGAGGAATGATCATTGAGACAATTTGCTAGAGAAAATATGGGACAGATGAGTTTAAGGGTACGCAATAGAGAAGTTAGCCTTGGAGAGAAGGTCACCTCTGCAGCAAAGACTAACATGAAGGAAGAGAAAATAGGAAATAATGTCAAATGAGATGGAGAGAAGGGAAAAAAAGAGAACTCGTGGAAAATGGCCTCTTTACAGACTAAAAAAATGAGGTGAGGTCCTCAGCTGTGAATGTGAGAGTTATGATGGTGTGGGAAGCTTGAGGAGAAAAGACAGAGTCTGGAAAAGCTGCTAAGAGGAGTGTAATGGAGAGCTGGTTATGGAGGGCTGCCCTGTAGTAGTGTGTAGTCCCGGTTATGATAAGATAGCATTCAATTGTACTGTTTAAAATCAGCATGGTTGGATGATCTTCTTGAGTTCTGTTCTCCTACACAAGAATAGGATCAGAGTAGGCAAACAGCGTGAGCAATCTATTGACAAAGTATGAGCGCTAGCAGGACAGGAGACCAAGGATTTCAGTTTGAAAGAAATAATTTACAAACTCAGGCAACTTTCTAAAAGAAATCTCATTTTATTATGGACATGCCTATATGATGGCATGATCTAGCTTCTTCCTTTTTCTCTTTTTGGGTGGAAGGCAAGAAAACTGAGGGCTGCCAGAAAAGAAATGTTATATTTTTCTCCCAACACTAAAGTTATTCCCTGTATTATACTTCCCTCTGTCCTAGGTCCCTTCTGAGACAAGAATAGATTAGGAGGTTAAGTGTTCAGAGGACAGCTAGTAAAACCCTGAGAGGTTTGATTTCTGATCAGGATAAAGGTTGAACTAGAAGAAATCATTCTGGTTGAGTCTCAAAAATCAAACTAGGGTTAAATTTAGGGGTAATTCATGATAGTTAAAAATGAGAAAGATTCAAAATTAAAACTGGATATGTAATATTCTAAATATATTATTTTAATATAATATTCTTTAATGTTGTTGTGTATGCTCAACTATTTTAGTGGGTTTTTTCTTTTAAGAACTTAATTGAATCCTACCTATACCTTGAGCCTGCATGTGCAAATAAAAAGTGCTAAATAACCAGCCAACTGATAAGTATTTATTGGGAGTCTACTAAATTCTCATAACTGTTCTGTACATTGAATCACCATACCTTGCTATGGTGGCAGTTGTAAGTGCTAGCGAATCACATCAGAGGAAATGAACTCATTCTGAACTTGAAGTGTCAGTAAAATTGATTCAAGTTCATCAATTGCATATTGGTTTTGAATGCAATTGAACTGCAATAAGTGGATCAATCTGTTTCATTCTATCTTGTGTAATGTAGAACACTTCCCCTAAAGTCTTACTCTGATGCTTAATTGTAGCAAGGAGAGCCTGAGGATTTGAAGGTGATTTCAATGAAACACAAGCTCTGGCAAGTCTCACCTTGTTGAAAAGCCCTTGAGTACATGGTTTATCATGGAGCATAGGAAGCTATCATCCAAGCATAAGTCAAGTTAAGTTTAGACAAGTGCTCTAAATCACTTGGTGCCTAACCAAAGGGATGGATATTTGGTGATGATTTGGGGGGTGGCATGTAACTTATTGAAGCATTTAACAGAGTTGTAGTGTCTATTAGGAGAGGAAATAATGAGAAGGATAAAATAACAGATCCTTCAAGTATTAGAGCAGTGATTGTAGAATCCATTCTCTTGTGGTTCATTAGGTACATCTGAATATATCCTGGATAAAATTATTTTTATATGTAACTCAATTTAGTGAAACCTTGATATAGTTAGCTTAGAATGCAGGTGTGTTGTCTCTAAATAGTAGTGAATATTGCAAAAAGTAGGTAGAGCCAAGATAGTAGAGTAAAGGGAGTATTCTACCCAATCCCTCTTGATATTCCTATATAAACAACTTTAAAATAATATGCCAACTCAAATTCTAAAGTAATGTGGCAACAAAAGGTTGGGATGAGGCATTTTTCCAGCCCAGTACAACTTACAAAACCAAGAGAGGTCTGTGGCACTAAGGTTAGGGCTAGCCAAGAGTGTAGCACAGGAGTGACATCAGCTGGTGGCTTTGGAGGCAGATGGGGGGTGGCATCATCATCATATGTACAGGGAATGGTCACTTCATTGCCAATTATCCAGCTCTGGGTTGCAGTTTCAGAGCAGAGAGGAGCACTCATAATTGATTGCAGGGACTCATGGTTGTTTGTCCTTTGTTCTTGAAGAGGACCATGACATCTTAAGGTGATGTCTTGATTTGCAAGTGATTTGGACTTAAGTGAGAGAGAGTTGTGCAAAGTCACGAGCCTTACTTTCTACTCTGGAGCCATCTGGGTCCAGTGGCAAGATATAGATCAGAATGACTGGAGATGGCCCCCTGCAAGGAAGCATAGGCCCTTCTTAGATATAGATCACAGTTTTAGTGAGGAGAGGAGTTGTGGCTTACAGAAAAAAGTGAAAAAGAACAATTGTCATATTAATGCAATGTTAGTAGAGTTGTGAACTGAGTCAACCGTTCTGGAGAACAATTTGAAACTGTGCCCAAAGGGCTATAAAAGTACATATATATACTTTGACCTAGCAACACCACTAATAGGTGTATATCCCAAAGAGATAAAACAAAAAGGAAAAGGACAAATATAGCAGCATTTTTGTGGGAGCAAAGAATTGGAAATTGAGAAAATGCTCTGCAATTGGGGAGTGGCCGAACAAGTTGTGGTATATGATGTGATAGAAAACTATTTTGATATGAGAAATGACAAAGCGGGTATTAATAGGAAAACCTGGGAAGACATATAAACTGATAGAAAGTGAAATGAGCAGAACAAAGAGATCATTGTACACAGTCACAGCAATATTGTAATGATAATCAGCAGCAAAAGACTTGCCTACTCTGATCAAGTCAGTGATCCAGGACAGTTCCAAAGGGCTCATGATGAAAAATGCTATCTACCTCCAGAGAAAGAATTGTTGAACCATGAATGCAGATTAAAGTATATTTTTTCTACGTTCTTCCTCTCTTTTTTCAACATTGTTAATATGGAAATGTATAATGGGTATCATATTGTTTGCCTTCTCAATGGGTGAAGGAGGGGATAGAGAAAGGGAGAGAATTTGGAACTTAAAAATTAAAAATTGAATGTTGAAAATAGAATTTTGCCTAGAAAAACTCAAAGAACATAAAAAGAGCAGAGAGTGTTTAATGATAGATGCATATTGAATATTTGTTAAAAGAAAGTCAAATGGATAAATGTGCTTTGACGATAATTGGTGTTATGGCAACCTATATTCAGTAAGCAAATATATTTAAACCATATACAACTGTATACATTTCCATACTTTAGCACTGCAATAGAGTTGTAATTTCTTTGATATGGAAATGACTTTAAATAGTTCAAATCACAATTCATCTCTGTCTATATTGTGCAACTTGATTATTTTGTGGTCCCATAAAAATACCACAGGAAGTTACCTTAAGTGCTGAGTAAACATGGCTGGCTCAAACACTCTTGAGATTGTGTGGATACCAGAAGAGCATACAAGCTATCAAATGATATCCTTGGCTCTCACTGCATGGACAGCCTATCTATTTTGTGTTTCCATGATGACATCCTTTATATCATGTTTCCTTCATATTTTTCACCTGCAATATTTTGCAGCCTGCTCGTACTTACCATGTCTTTTGGATGATCATTAACTTCACTACTTCAGACTATGATGTTCTATCACTCATAGCTATCACAGCTATAGAGAATCATGGGAAATACCAATGGGAAAGACTTTTTAGTTTGAAAGGCTGCATTGCATGGTTGGTCATGTAAGAACATGACTCTATTGATTTTACTCTAGCAATAATAAAAAAGGACACCAGATTAAATAATGATCAAAAAAAATCTAAAGTGAAAATTCACTTAGCCCTTTTTTCTAGCCCAGGACTTCACAAAAGCAGAGTCAGATGATGTAGAAAATTTAATTGGACTTCCTCCAGAGAAGCTATTCTAAAGGAGATGGATAAAAGTAGTAGTGCTTAGTCTGAGACATCCCAGGGAGAACAGAAAGATACCAAGCATCATGATTGGAGAAGCCTTAAAGGGAATATAATGCTACCTATTGCCATGACCAGAGAAGTTCAAGAGGAAACAGAAGAGATAACAAGGCAGAAGAGAAGACAACTGGAAAATATGACTGGGAAGTCCCTACAAGTCCTAGGAGAGCTAGAAGCCACCTAGTGTCTTGATTATGGAAATATAAACAAGAGGCAAAAGACCACCTAATATGGTCATATGGAAAAATCCCAGGGAGTACAGAGACCACATGATGCCCTGATCAAAGAATTTCCACTATATATTACTAGTAATAAGAACACTCAGGGAAACAAAGACCACCTAGAACCATAATCAAGTGAGATTCGGTGGGGGAGGGGCATAGAAATGATCCAGTTCTCTGATTAAGAAAGCCTCAAAGAGATCACTTAATGCACTGATCATGGACATTCACCCACATAGTTGTGGCCAGAGACTCTGAATGCAGCTAGTTCACTGAGTGTAAACAAAGAAAGTAGAAGCAGTAGAAGGAAACCAGGAAAGTGAAGTCAGAATCAAAAGGACGCTGACTTCCCCATCCAACAGTGTGGGAAGGGGCACATAGAGCCTCCTCCTAGCACTGAGACTGGAAAAGAGGGCTAATACAAGAAAACACCAAAGAATGGGTCTGGGATGCTCAAGACACAATCCAAGAAAAGAACAATTTCACACCATGCACATGCAAAGTTTCAAAGAAAACCACATATTTGCTAAAATTCTCTAAGAAATGAAGATATAGGGACAGCTAGGTGGCACAGTGAGTAGAACTCTGGCCCTGGAGTCAGGAGGACCTGAGTTCAAATCTGACCTCAGACACTTGACACACTTACTAGCTGTGTGACCTTGGGCAAGTCACTTAACCCCAATTGCCCTGCCTTACCCCAGAAAAAAGAAAAAAATAAAGATATAAAAATTGTCATCTGAATGAAATGAGAGCTACAGAGGAAAAAATAGGAAAGGAAATGTGAATTCTACAGAAAAGAATTGGAAGGAGAATAAACAATTTCATACAAGAAGTGCAAAACCTTATTCAAGTAACAGACTCTTGGAAAAATTATATTGGACTTCACAGAGATTGGTGAGTACACAATAAAACAAGAAATATTAGAACAAAATTGAAAGACTGAAAAGAATGTCAGAAAATAGAAGGTATCATCTATCAAAAGCAACTGTCCTGGAAAACAGGTCAAAGAGAAATAGTCTAACAATCAGACTATAATAAAAATCTCAGCCACAAAAAGATTAAATGCCATATTTCAAGAAATTATGAAAGAAAACTGCAGAGACCTATTACAATCAGAGGAAAATCTGAAAATAAAACGTACTGATAGTCTTCTGAAAAAAGTTTCAAAATCAAGACACCAAGAAATGTCATGGCCAAAATCCCAAGCTTCCTGGTCAAAGAAAAAAATACTGCAAGAACCCAGAAATAATTTAAGAACTAAGCAGCCACAGCTAGGCTCAGAAAAGATCTTGGAGCCACCACTATAATGGAGAGGGAAATTTCTAATATGATATTTCAAAAGGCTTAAACCAAAAATAACTTAACCTGGCAAAGCTGGGTATCTTAGAGGGGTGTAGAAATGGAACTTTAATGGAACAGAGAATTTCTAAGTATTCCTAAAAGACCAGACCTTAGCAGACACTAGGAAATGAAAATTTAAGAACCAAGAAAAAGAAATAAGGAAAATAGGAAATAAAATTATAGCAATTAGGGATTTCAATATACTGTTTCTCAGACATAGACAACTTTAACCAAAAGACAAACAAGAAAGAAGTCAAAGACCTGATTAGAACATTAGAAAAATTAGAATTGATCACTGTCTGGTGAATACTATACAGGGAAAGAAAGAAGTATATGTATATCTCTGCTGCACATGGCATAATAAAAAAGACCAGGTACTATGGCATAAAACTCTACAAAATGAATAAAAGCAGAAATATCAATCACGTTATTTACTTAATACAATGCAAAAAAAAATATGTTCAATAGAGACTTTGAAGAAAGGATTAAAACTTAATCAGAGATTAACTCCTAAAGAATTTTTTGGGTCAAAAATGTATCAAGCAATAAAATTTCATTAAAAATGGTAAGACAGGGGCAGAGCCAAGATGGCGACTGGAAAGCAGTAACTGGCGTGAGCTCCCCACCAAGTCCCTCCAAAAACCTATAAAAAAATGGCTCTGAACCAATTCTAGAACTGCAGAACCCAGAAAGTGGCAGAGGGAAGCAGGGCTCCAGCCCAGGACAGCCTGGATGGTCTCGGGGTAAGGTCTATTCCAAATGGAACTCCCAGCCCCCAGCTGAGGGGAGTGGAGCTGAGCCAAGCAGAGCCCAGCGTGTGGCAGACCGCGGACCCACGAGACCAGGAGTGGAGCGGAGAGTCCCTAGCATGCTGAATTAATGAGCTGTGTCATGTACCAGACCTCACAACCCACAAACAGCAAAGACAACACAGAAGGTTAGTGGGAAAAGCTGCGGGACGGGACAGAGTTTGCGGTTCGACTACCACCCCTGAGGCAACGGAGGTGGGGCAGCTTTAGAAATTCAGCTGCAGTTGCTTCTGGCCCCAGGCCCACCTGGTGGGAGGAATTAAGTGGCTGATCAGAGCAGGAGTGCAGAGCCTGCTGAAGATTTAAGCCCAGTCTGGGTAGGGGGTTTTTGGGGACGGAGGAGTGCTGGTGAGGCAGCGCATCCGCCCAAGCGTGGAACATAGAACTCTTTAGTCACACCCC
>CM053623.1:370660551-370682117 GCA_028646595.1 Phalanger gymnotis
TTTTTTTTTTCATGCAGCTGGAGGGTGGGGTGCACAGGCAATGGGGCATGGAGATTTGTCTTGCCCTACAGGAAAGTAAGGGAGGGGGGGATGGGAGGGGAATGGGGGGACGGAGGAGAGGGCGGACTGGGGAACAGGGCGGCCAGGGTGTGCGCCGTCTTGGAGTGGGGGTGGGGAGGGAATCTGTGGTTCTGGCGCATGTGGGAATCAATGCTGAAAACTAAACATATTAAAAATAAATTAAAATTTAAAAAAATGGTAAGACAACGTGCCAAACTTTTGGGATAAAGCCAAAGCATTCCTGGGGTGAAAAAATATGTCTCCAAACACTTTTGTGAACAAAAAAGAGAAATAACAGGTAAACGAATTGGTCATGGATCTAAAAATACTAGAAAAATAACAAATTTAATCTCCTCCAGCTAGACGCTAAAATATTCTCCAAATCAAAGGATTAATAAAATTTAAAACAAAACATTGAATTGATCAATACAACTAAAACAGTTTTATTTATTTAATATTTTATTCCCCTTATTATATATAAAAATAAAGTTAAACATTCATTTCTTAAAACTGTGAATTCCAAATTCTCTTCTTCCCTAACTTCAGTTCCCTTCACTGAGAAGGCAAGCATTTTTATGTAGGTTATACGTGAGCAGTCGTGTAAGACACATTATTTCCAAATTAGTCATATTGTGAAAGAAAGCAAAGACCAAAAAAGAAAACCCAAGTAAAATAAAGTAAAAAGAAAAAGTATTCATCGATTTGCATTCAGATTCCATCAATTATTCATCTGGAAATAGATATTTTTCACCATGAGTCCTTAGGAATTGTCTTGAATCATTATTTTGGTGAGAAGAGCTAATTCATTCACAGCAGATAATCATACAATATTGCTGTCACTGTGTACACTGTTCTCCTGATTCTGCTACCTTCACTTTGTATCAGTTCATGCAAGTCTTTTCAGCTTTTTTGAGAGTATCCTGCTTATCATTAATAGCACGATAGGATGCCATTACAATCATATACCACACCTTGGACAGGCATTCCCCAATTGATGGATATCCCTTGAATTTTCAATTCTTTGCCAACAGTAAAAGAACTGATATATATATATATATATATATATATATGAAAAGGATATATAGATATATATATATCTATACATCCTTTTCATTTTTGTTTTTTATCTTTTTGGGAAACAGAACTAGTGGTAGTATTGCTGGGCCAAAGGGTGGGCATGGTTTATAGCCATTTGGACATAGTTCCAATTTGCTCTCCAGAATGGTTAAATCAGTTCATACTCCATCAACAACGCATTAGTATCTCAATTTCCCCATATCCCCTCCAACATTTATCATTTTCCGTTCCTGTCACATTAGCCAACTTTATAGGTGTGGTGTGGCACTTCAGAGTTCTTTTAATTTGTAGTTCCTTAATCAATAGTGATTTAGAGCATTTTATATGACTATAGATAGGTTTGATTACTTTCAAAACTGCTTGTCCATATCTTTTGACCATTTATCAAGTGGAAAATGGCTCTTATTTTCATAAATGACTCAGTTCTCTATATATTTTAGAAATGAGGCCTTTATTGGAGACATTGACTGTAAAAAGAATGTTTCCCAGCTTTCTGCTTCCCTTCTAATCTTGGTTGCATTGGTTTTGTTTGTGCAAAAATTTTTAAATTTAATGTAATCAAAATTATCCAATTTGTTTTCATAATGTTCTCTATCTCTTCTTTGGTCATAAATTTCATATTTGTTCTCTATCCCTTGTTTGGTCATAAATTCTTCCCTTCTCCATAGATTTAACATGTAAACTATTCCTTGCTCTCCTAATTTGCTTATAGTTTCACCCTTTATGTTTAAATCACGTACTCATTTTGCTCCAGCCTTTTACCTTTACTCTGTGTGCATCTTTGCTTCAAATATGTTTCTTTTAAGCAACATATTGTAGGATTATAGTTTTTAATCCACTCTGCTATCGAATTCCATTCTATGGGAGAATTCGTCTCATTCACATTCACAGTTATGAATACTAACTGTGTCTTTCTCTGCATCCTATTTCTCCCATTTATACTTTTCTCTCTCCTTTCACTCTTTCCCTCCTCACCAGTGTTTTGCTTCTGACCATCACCTGCCTTAATCCCCCCTCCCTTCCATTTTCTTTCCCCTTTCGCTTTTTCCCTTCCTTCTTCCTTGCCTTCTGTCTACTCCCCTCCCTTTCCTTTCCCCATTCTCCTTTCTCCTCCTTCTTCCCTACAGAGTGTGATAGGTTTCCATAACCACCTGAATGTGTATGTTCTTCCCTCTTTGAGCTAAATCTGATGAGACTAAGGTTCAAACAATCCCTGCTCCCTTCTTTTCTTTCTCTGTACTGTAATAGGTCTTTGAACCTCTTCCTGTCATATAATTTACCTTATTCTGCCTCTGCCTTTCCTCTTCTCCCAGTACAATCTTTTTCATACCTCTTAATTAATTAATTCTTTTATAATCCCATCAAATTCAGCTTATTCCCACATCCCCTTCTAAATGCCATAATAAAGATACAGTTCTCAAGAGTTGCAAGTATCAGCTTCCTGTGTAGGGATGTAAACAGTTCTACCTTATTGAATAACATCTTTTTTTCCTTTCCTGTTTACCTTTTATGTATCTCTTCAGTTTTGTATTTGAAGATTTAGTTTTCTTCTCAGTTCCGGGTTTTTTTTTTAAAATCAGGAATGACTGAAAGTCCCCTATATCACTGAATGTCTGTTTTGTTCCTCTTGAAAGATTATACTCACTTTTGCTGTGCAGTTGATTCTTGGTTATAATCCAAGCTCCTTTTCTAGAATATCATATTCCTGGCACTGAAATCTTATAATGTAGAAGTTACTAAGTTCTGTGTAATCCTAATTGGTCCCATGATATTTAAATGATTTACTTCCAGCTGCCTGATTTCTTTCAGGAGCTGTTCAGTGGATTCTTTCAATGATTATTTTTCCTTCTGATTCTAGGATATCAGGTCAGTTTATCTTTATAATTTCTTGAAAGATGCTGTCCAGGATTTTTGTTTGATCATGTCTTTCAGGTAGTCCAATAATTCTTAAATTATCTCTCCTGGATCTATTCTCCAGGTCAGTGGTTTTTCCAATGAGATATTTCACATTGTCTTCCATTTTCTCATTCCTTTGGTTTTGTCTTATTGCTTCTTGATTTCTCAGAAAGTCATTAGCTTCCATTTGCTCATTTATAATTTTTAAGAAATTATTTTCTTCAGTCAGCTTTTGTACTTTCTTTTCCATTTGGCCAATTTTACTTTTTTGGGAGTTGTTTTTTTCAGTCAATTTTTGTCCTTCCTTTTCCAAGCTATTAACTCTGTCTTGCATACCTCTGATTTCTTTTTTCAGTTTTTCTTCTACCTCTGTTAGTTGATTTTTAGAATCCTTCTTGAGCTCTTCTAAGAAGGCATTTTGGGCTTGAGACCACTTCATATTCCCCTTTGGGGTAGGTATATTGACAGTGTTGTCCTCTTCTTAGTTTGTATTTTGATCTTCCCTGTCACCATAAAAGTTTTGTATGGCCAGTGTTTGTTTTTGCTTCTTGCTCATGATGTTTGCCTATTTCCTGGCTTGTAAAGTTGAGTTATCCTGATGGAGCCCGGGGGGCACTGCCCAAGCTTCTTGTGCTGGGGTCCATGAGCAGGTCACTAGGTTTGTGCTCTAGGCCTTGGGTACTAGCCACTGGAGGCTTTAGGGGTCTGGCAGCTTACCTGGCGCAGAGGTGGCATCCTGGTGGTGGTGCCTTATGTTTGCTAAGTCCAAGTGGGGTTTTTCTATGTTTCCTGGGGGCTGTACTGAAGCATGGGGACATCCACTATTGGAGGATGCCTGCCCACTCAGGGCTGGGAGCATGGGAAGTTCTAGCTGCTGGAAGATACTTGCCCCCTGGGGCTGTGCTGAAGCATAGGGTGGTCCATCTGCTAGAAGATACCTGCCTGCCTGGGGCTGTGTTGGCACAGGTGGTGGTTCTCCAAGCTGGACTCTGTAGATTACTCTGGTAGTCCTAAGGCATGTGCAGGGTCCTGGTGTTGGCCTTTGCCAGCTCTGCTGCTATGGGGCTCAGAATCTCATACTGGTTTGCTCAGGTGGAGCCTGCCACTGGTTTGCTGGGATATCTCTGGACTGCACTCCCCTTTTACCTGAGTGATATGGACCTTATTTGCCAATTTTCCGAGTCTCCTGGATCAAAAGACTGCTCCACCTCATCTTTCCACTGGCTCTGCTATTCCAGGATCTGTTCTAGGGCACAATTTTATGGGCATTTAGGGATGAGAATGGGAGGACAGAGACTGCTTACACCACTATCTTGGCTCCTGGAAATCTATAAATGTCCAATTCTACTTTTTAAGCAATCCTCTTTAGTGAATTTTTGTACCTCTTTTTCCATTGGGCCAATTCTGCTTTTTAAAGCTTTCTTTTCTTCATTGTGTATTTGTGCCTCTTTTGTCATTTGGTCTATTCTGTTTTGCAAGGTTTTATTTTCTTCAGCAATTTTTTTGTGTGTTTTTCATGATTACTATAAGAAAAGAGAGAGAAGACAAAAATGTCAATATCAAAAGTGAAAAAGGAGAAATTATGCCAAATGAGGTAGAAATAAAAAATTAAACAATGTAAATAAAATTGATACATATCTACAAAATACAAAAATCTCAAGTATCAGAAATAGAAATAAAAAATTAAATAATTCAATTTCAACAAAAAAATATATTGAACAAGAAATTCATGACTGCCCAAGAGGGAAAATTCCAAGATGAAATAAATTAAGAAGTAAATTTCATCAAACATTTAAAGAACAGTTAATTTCAATATCACATAAATTATATACAAAAAAGCAATTCTATCAAATTGCAACTGATAGAAAAGTATAAACCAATATCCATAACTAATATTGCCACAATCATTTTAAATATTACCAATGAGGTAGAATTTAGATCAGTAATATAAAGTTGGTTTAATATTATGAAAACTATCAATAAAACAGACCATAATAATATTAAGATAAATAAAATTATATGGTTATAACATGCAGAAAATCTTTTAACAAAGTATAATGTCTCTTTTTTCCATAAAAAAACCTCACTATAAAGCATAGGAAGAGACATTTGCTTAATATGGTAAATAGCATCTACTTAGAAACAAGAATCAGCATTATATATAACCAAGATAATTGTAAGCCTTTGTAATAAGATCACAAATAAAGCATGCATATCCATTATGACCACAATATATTAACATGACAATAGGGAGCTAGCAATAATAATAATTATTGCTATTATCATAATATAATATATTATCATAATATATTATACAAATGTACAGCATATCATTATATATGTTATTGTAATAATATAAGAATAATAAATTTAAAAAGAAATCAAGGAAGTAATCATAGGCAAAGAAACAAAACTGTTGATATTATGATACTATATTTTAGGTGATATTACTATTTTCATTAAAAAACCCTAATAAAACACAACTGAAGTAATAACTTTTGAAAATTAGTATAATAAAATTAATCCCACAGAGATCATCAAACTTTCTGCTTGTTACTAACAAAAATTAGCACTAAGGCATAAAACAGAAATTCCATAAATTATTATCATAGAGTGTATTAACTGTTTAGGAGTCAAACCAGCCTTTGCTGGCCTGAAAATATGTGCCTGAAGATTCGTAGGGGTAGACCCTTTGCCTTCATTCTCCTTTAGGAAATCATAGAAGGACTTAGCCTTTTGTCATACAATGCCAGAGTCTACTAGAATGCCTTTTATTTTATAACAATCCTGTACCCAAAGAATGTTGCACTTTATTTGTGCCATTAAAAGATAAAATATGTTGATATTATATAATGCTATACATATATTTTATGCGTTTCTGAGTTTCTAATTTTTTTTCTGTGTTATGTGCTGGCCTTCACATACCATCTGCAGCTTCCACAAAACTCCCCCAAAATTCCCATTTAATTTCTTATGCCTCCCTGTGATATGTCAACACCATGATTGGGAAAGTCACAATCTGGAAATGATAATTGTATGTATTCTTCAGCCACTTGCCTTTTATTAACTTATATGTTAGCTATGCCACTGGTATAGATTATTATGTGTTATAATGTATAGATATTTATAATGTGTGAATATCTCTTTATCAGTTTTCCATTTTTTTTGTCATCACAAACATCTTTAAGTAAGAGATTTCACATTGTATTCTATACATTTTTCTAATTTTGTACTAAAATTTTGAGTTTTGCTCTTATCAGTTGGTCGTCTGATTATACTTAGACAAATGAATCAGGAAGGGCTCACCAGAATGGTACAGTGGAAAGACTCTAGTGGCTCTGGAGTCAGGCAATTTGAGTTAAAATTCTGTTTCTGATTCTTTCTACTTATGTGACCATGGCCAAGTCTCCTGACCTTCCTGGATACTTTACTTGTCTGTAAAATGATAGGGTTGGAATAGATACTATCTGGTCTCCTCCAGTTCTTATTAGTTTATATTAGCAATGAACCATTTCCTAGCCATTAAAATATACTTGTGCACACGTGTGTGCGCGCGTGTATGTGTGTGTGCGTGCGTATGCTATCAATTGGTGCTACTCATGTTCTATCCTTTGTGGGGTCCAAAATTATTGACTCTACAATAAAAGAAACTAAGGAAGAGCTCCATGGCCAATAGCACTTTATTAAAGGGTCCATGGCTCCCTCTAATGAAATGGACTTAAGATCTTCTTCATGATCTGAGATGATCCCTTGTCCCAAGGTCTTTCTTTTATAAGGCTTGATACCCCGACATACAGAAGAGGCAAAGGAAATTACAAAATCTCGTTGGTTGGTAGACCTCGATTTGATCTTCCAGGAGGTCCAGAAATGATACATCATCAGGATGGGCAAAGCAAAGGTCATTTCTGCTAAGTGATCTTAAGATGTGATCCTCCTCATGCTTGGCAAGAGAGGGTGGTCTGGACATAAAAAAAATAAGATTCTGTATCATGCATTCCACCCATGCTGGATTTGGCCTTGGTGATTGCTTTAAAATAGGGTATAAGGACTCTGGTCAGCCTTTTTGTAGTCTTTATAACTAGTAAATAAATGAAAAAACAGTAAAATCATAGTTTTAAAGTTTGAGGCCTGCTGTAAGAATGAATCTGTCTTATCTAATTATCTCTATATTATTCCTAAATGATGTATGTGAAGTATGCATTGATATGTTATTCTTGTACTAATATTAGTTGGCTAGAATGACTAAATGTATATTACTGGATGAGTATACCACTAATAATTGTATATAATCATTACCCCTATGGAATGACACTGATCTGATTAGTACTGACTGGAATAAAATAGGAGTCCAATAACATATTTCTCCCACTTTCCTGATAGTTTTCAAAAAAAAGTATTCATGATGTATAGTTGTGAGACTTCTTTGTAGTCTACAAGACTTTGGCTTCTTTAACCTATTTTCCCAACATATGTTTTTTGGCTTTCTTTCCCTATGCCTACTTTTACATAGAAGTCATCAAATATCAAAGAAAATGTTGATTTGCTCTGTAAGTCTTTCAAAGTACTTCTCTACCTCCTCATCTTTTGCCCCACATATACAAGCTTCAGTTGTTTTCCTTGGGATCTTTCTGCAAACATTTAGAATGAGCACTACAATATGAAATGATCAAATATTCCACATGATAATGTTTATTGTTGCCTTTGGATGCATGATAAGACCAGCTGTCAATTCCTTAAATCTTTTCTTTGCCTCTCCAAGAAAAACATGTGAGTGGTCTCTCTGTTTAACTCTACTATCACCTTAACTTTTGGTTTAGTTTATAGCAAAAATATAAAGATTGACATGATTCAGTTCCTCTTGTAGCATATAGATTTAGTGGTCATTGGACAAGGATCTCACATTTAGGCTACCAAACAAGTAAAATAATGTTTATAAATTATTTAAAATCAGTAATTCTAACACTCTGCTAAACAGAAGACTGAGGGACTTCTTACATTTTTCTTCTCCCTGCCATAGGTGGCCATCACCAAAAAATTAATCACCTTCCTACTTGTGAGAGTATCTCTGTGCTTAAGAGATTAGCCTTTAGAATACAGACATAGCCTGTTGCAAGGTTCACACTTGAATCCTTTCTAGCACGGCATACCTTGCCAGAGCTTGTGCTGGCCATGGAGGACACAGGGTCACCACCACATTGTGATGAGGCACCATATTAGTACATTTTTGGAGAGCACATTTTCGTATTAACTTTTAAAAATCGCCTCATTTACAAATAATATTATCAGTTAGGCTTTTATTTCCAAGAAGATAATAATATATGTAATTCTAGAAATGAAAATATTGCTAGTAATAATAACTACAATTTATATAATTTTAAAACTTTTCAAAGTGTTTTACACACATTATCACATCTGAGCCTTGTGAAAGTCTTGCTAGACAAGTTCTACAAATATTAACGCTATCTTTCAATTCAGGAAACTAAGACTCAGAAAGTTTAAGTTATTTACCCATTGTCATCTTCTTACTATCAGAAGAAAGGTTTGCATCTAGGCATTTCTGATTCCAAGCCCAGCGCTCTGTCCAGTACACCATGAGAACTTATCAGCAGGAACACATACTTCAAGTTATTTTATACTATTGATGCCAACCTCCACTAATTACCCACACTTGTGCTTATTTCCTCCTTTGACTAGAATATTTGTGAATATCTTGCTGAGGAAGAGCATCATCATTCATTGATTCCTTACTCTGAGGTTAGTTGGTCTATATGTGACATTGTTTTCATTAATGAATGCTGTACTGCTCTGATATTGCTTACTGAGCATGAACATTTTCAGTTCATGTTATTCAGGAAGTCATGCATGCTGTCTCAAAGGAAAGGTTGTTTCAAAAAACATGCTCTAAAGACATTTTATTTCATGACCTATGATTAGATAGTGTTTTGTATAAAATCTATTATAGAAAAAGTTTCAGGCCTATCAAGACAAGAACTTAGGGTCTCTCTAATGCGCTGTTTTGCTGTTTCATTTTCTGGGGAAAAAACTTAAAGTGACCTTTAAAAAAATACATTTCTCTTATGTAAATATAATTATGACAGACACATTTTTTTCATTTTTTTCCTTTGGGGGTGGTGGTAGAGGAATTACTATAATTGGTTTTGTTTGGAAAATGCACAATCTTTAAAGATTGAAATCCTTGGGATTAGCCTTTGCTTTCCTCCCTGTGGTACTACACCTGTTTTTGCATTCTTGAAAAATAAGATAGACCTTGTTATTAATGTGACCATTTCATGCAAACCATCTCTCCAAAATAAGTGATGATTATTCCTGGGCAAATTCTAGTGCAAATGGATAATTTAATCAAATATATCAATTGCTCCACCCTACCTACCTATATCATGTGAGAACATGATATTGACTCAGAGGTCTCCATTGACTCAAAGGTATGAGGTAAGTATCAATAAGACCTAGAAATTCTATTAACTCAATTAATCAACCAAAGGCTTTTAGCCTAGGTGCAGAACATAACTGATCAATATAGAAGTCCTTGAAAGCTATTGGGCAAAAATAGGGTGTCTTTGAACAAGAAGCTTTTGGCTTTTGATAGCTCATTTGGGGATTGTATAAAACCACCAAGCTAATTTGGAATAGAGGATTCAAACCTCTGTTTGATTAGTGTAGGAAAGCCATCAGCCAAGTCCTTAAGAAAGAATTTAACTGGGGGAGGGGTGAAAGAAGAGTACCTTAGCCTCCTTTCCCTCCATCATTGACCCTAAGAGGACTATGTGAACTTTATAGTGCTGGAAAATTTGGATTATTTTTACAGATGATCTAGTTGTTCTTCTGGAAGAGCAGGGACTAGTGCCAGTTTCTGAATTGGTAGCCAAAACACAAAGGAAAGGCAGATTCAAAATTTTAAAGGAGCCCAGCAGAAAAGCTGTATCATGCTTAGAACTTCATGAGTACACCCACAAAGGGACTGGCATCAGCCAGGAGCCACAAGTATCACTTTGTCATACATGCCCCCTAAGCCTGAGCCCACTTTCCCCTGAATTCTATGGTATTCTGGTAGGAAAATGTGTTGTAGAGGTTTTTTTTTGTGTATGTGTGAGGGGATGGTCTGTGCTAACTGTTCTTTTTATACCTCTTGAGTTAATATTCCTTTCTAAAAGCTAATTCTGTCTGACTGTTGGATATCAACTGATAATCAGGAGGGAAAGCACAACAGTGAAACTCATGAGCTTTAATGCTAGTAAATCACCTCCATTCCCTCCAGACTGATCCCAGAATCCTGTAGGAGAGATATAACAGCCTTGGCCTGAGGCTCCATCCTACCAATGCCAGTGGAGGGTTGGGACAATAAATCCAGAGCCTTCACACAGAAAAAAAATCATTAAAAAGGTGACTACTGGACATTTTGAAAAGGATGACATGATTACAAACTGTAGTACTGCTTTATCACAGATGGGTCATGCTTAAATAAAATCAACAGAACTAGAATTAGAAGAGAAACAATTAAGTGGGGGAAAATGTTATAGCAAGTATCTCGAATAAAGGTCTAATAGTGAATATATTGCAAAATAGACGTAAATATATAAGAACATCCCACAAATAACGAGTCATCCAAACTCTACTTGAAGACTACCAATAAAAGAGAATTTCCTACTTCTCGAGTTATTTCATTCTACTTTCAGACAGCTTCCATTTTTTAGGAGAGAGAAGTGTTATGTTGTGGATAACCAGTATAGGAGTTATGAAGGCCTTGAGTTTTCTTATACCTACTGCCTGTGTGGCATTGGGCAAATCACTTGACTACCCAGCCAATCCATGTAAGATGATAAATTGTAGAGCCAGTGCTAGTCTGCTTCAGTAAAGGAATTTTTCTCTCCAGGAATTTCCTATGCCATTGAAATCACAAGTCTAGAATAGAGGCATCACAAGATTTGAAGGAATGTTCACTAATGTTGCTTTTTTAAAAAGTCACTTAGCCTCTCTGGCCTCAGTTGCTTGATTTGTAAAATGAGAGAGTTGTACTAAATTATCTCCAAGCTAGTTCTGGCGCTTATGCTTTTATTATGTAGTATGGTTCTCGTATTCATGGCCAGTCTTTTTACCATGTCCTGTTCATTTCTTAACTTATGGTTATTGTATTCAATAAATGCATATTGAATCCAATTCCCTTTTTAAAATTGGTCTCCAATCAGCACTTATATGCACTGCCTATCACATAGTCTGATGTTTGTTTTGAGTCTTTGTCTAGTTTCATGATTCTTTTATATCTTGTCAAGGGCAGGACCTATGTCCTTTATTTCCTTTAACACCTAGTGTATAGTGATATGCATAGAACTAATGTTCCGGGCACTGCTGATCCTCCTTTAGTTCCATCCCATCATTAGCAAATTCTCCCTCCTCATATAACATTGTTTTACTTTGTACCTACTTTATATTATTTATTTCTGCATATTTAGTATTCCCCCAGTAGACTGTAAGCTCTTTGAAGGCAAGGAAAGTGTTTTTGTCTTTTTATCTTTTTGTTTCCCAATGCTTGTAAATGGTAGGCACATAGCAAATGTTGGTTGATTTGAAGGAAGGAAGGGAAATAAAAGGAAAAGATGAAAGATTTGCCAGTGGTAGAAGACCCGTGCTATGTCCAGAAGGATTTAACATCGCATATATAAAGTTTAGTCAATATTTTCAATTTCTTATTGATCATTTTAATACCAACCTTTAAAAACTTCCTAGGCTTAATTTTACTCTAGTATGAAATTGTTGCTATCACAATTAATCAAAACTTCACAAAATTCTTATACTGTGGCTAACCCTGCTCAGAATTTACTGTAGTGTTAGCCTTAATTCTTTCTATGACTTAAGAGAGATCACAGAGAAATTGTCTAGGATTCAGAGGAGAGTTGCAAAAGTGACTGAAGGATCAGAGATTGAGACCCACGGGGAACTGAGGATAATTTTTTCTTGCAGAATAAAGTCTCATATGTTGCCAGAAAAATTTCTCTGAACTAATCTTGTCTCAAAAACGGACAATGTTAGATTCCCCAAAATAGTTTTCTATTTCTAGCTATTTGGCATAAAATGTGCTGCTGGGTATACTATTGCATGATACTAGACATCTAGAAATATCCAAGTGACTGACTTAAAAAAACTTATTTTTCATATAGTTCATAGACGAAAGTCATTAATCCTTGAGGGATAGAGAAAATATCCTATTGTGTTCTTTAAGGAATGGGATCATTTTCTCATCTGGGTGACATAGTTTTCATGTGGATGCCCTATTTGAACAATCTCTTCTAGTCTCATGCCCACATCTTTTCCCAGTTTCCCTATTTCTACCAAGGGCATCAACATCCTTTTAGGTACCTAGCCTGAGTCAGAGTTTAAAATCAACTCCTCACTCTCCCTAACTTCCTATATTGAAGCAGTCACCGGACCTTGATGTTTCTACTACTATATCTCTGCCACCCCTCATCTCTACCTGTATGGCTCTAACTCAGAAACTCCTACCCTCTAGCCCACACAATTTTGAAAGCCTTCTAATTGGTCTCCCTGCCTCAAGTCTAACTACATTCCAAGCTATACTTCACACAGCTGCTAAAGTGATTTTCCTAAAGCATAGGACTTACCATGTTACTTCCTTTCCCCACAAAGTCCAAGGTATTTCTTTAACCTGTAGAATCAAATATGAACTCTCTGGTTCAGTTTTTAAACTTCACAACCTGACCTCAACCTGCCTTTCTTAATATTATTTTCCTTCATACACTCCATGGTCTTCTTACTAAGATGAGATCACATTTTGAAATAACCCTTAGCACAGTGCCTAGCATACAAAGTGAATTGAGCTGAGAGTTCAGTTTCTACCTTCCATAAATGAAGGCACTGGGAGGAGTTTGGCCCTCCACCCTCTAGCCCTCTACTGGGAGAGGAATAAAAGAGGCTGAGGGAAGTGGTGTCAATGAAGGCTTGAGTTGGCAGCATTGATGAGTTTAGAGGTATTGAGTTTATCCTGGGAGGGGCAATTTGTTCCTTGGAATTGAAACCCAGCAGGGAAGCAGATACAAAGTGGAGTGAGCACTACAGGGTGTTCCTAAAGTCTGGACACATAGGCAATTGACGGCAATGTCGAGTTATGTGTGGAAGTCACATGAATCTTGCAAAGCACATCAACTTTTGCATCACAAATGTTGGAAATCATATTGAAGATGTTATTTGTTAACATTCCAATTAAATAAAAATTTCATTCATTTCATTTCTTGAAAATATGCATTTTTGCCTATGTGTCCAGACTTTAGGAAGACCCTGTATTTCTGGTTTTTCTACCTTTGAACTAGCTCAACCTCAAGCCGCTCCTTCCTCACCTCTCCCTCTTAGAATCCTTCATTTCCTTCCAAGCTTCCCTCAGGTGATGCCTTCTTACATGTGTCCTTTTATAACCTGACAGCTGCCTCCCCCCTCTCCAAGTCACCTTATATCTATTTGTCTACACATGGAAATATTTTCCCACAGTAGAATGTTTAGATTCTTGAGGTAGGGACTGTTGCTGTTTTGTTTTTTATTCTCAAGCACCTAGAATTGTGCTTGTCTCATAATAGGTACTTAATAAACACTTGCTGATTGATTTATTGCTGACTCTGAAATTCAAAGATCTGTGTATACCTGTAAAGAAAACATAGTCTGAGTGTCACATCCAGCTGAAAAATTGCACATTTTGGGCTTCCCCATGAATTGTAATATAATACAGTACAAAGATAATGCCACTTTGCTAGGAGGAACCTATTGAAGGAATGGAGGCAGCTCATTAAGAAAGAAATTATTAATTAAAATCCACATAATTTCACATTTTCACTGGAACCACATGACTTTTTTTTATGTAGGCCATATCGCTCTTTGAAATAATTGTATCAAGCAATCTCTTGCGATCATAGGTTTAGACTTTAGTATCTAATCCAACCCCTTCAATTCACAGATGAGGAAAGAGAGTCCCAGGAAAGTTAAATGATTTGCCCAAAGTCACCACAGACGGTAAGCATCAGAACTGCTTACCTTATTGGGTGGAAGTCAGATCCTTTTCCTTCAAATCCAGTCTTCTTCCCATTTTACGACACTACCCCCCATTCCTTCCTAAATTGTTTTATTGAGGAAGTGGGGTGCTTTAAGGCAAAGATAGAAAAAACACCTAACAGTGATCTAAGCATCCTCAGAGTCCATTCTGCCCCCTTGGGTGTTGCCAAATCATGATTTCAACTCTGACTGAGCCATGATCCACAGAAAAGTTTCTACTGCCAAAATTCCCGGGCTTGTCTTAGTTGGAACCAGGAGGCCTCAGCTAGGCCCTCAAACCTTGTCTACCTGCTTAGTATAAAGAGGAATTTTCTGGAACCCTGTACAGCACTTCACTCAGACTAGCCTAGCTGCTTCTTCCAGAGCAGCCTTCCAGGTCCTCCAGAAAAGGCCAACTTCTTGCTGCCTCTGAGGGGTAATTCCTCTTCTCACCATATCAGCTTTTACTTTTGCTCATCCAGATGCTCCAGATTTTCCCAATGAACTATACTCAATAAAGAACTGTAATTGCTAAAAAGGAGAGCTATATGGATCTGATGCATCTCTCACTCTGGAACAAGTACTAAGCCTGAAAACAGAGGGAAGAAAGACATTTCTTATGTAGGAGCCTGAAGTGACCTTACACCTAATCTGTCTAATTCAGGGGTGGGGAACCTGTGGCCTCAAGGCCATATGTGGCCCTCTAGGTCCTCAAGTGCAGCCCTTTGACTGAATCCAGATTTCACAGAACAAATCCCTAAGGACCTAGAAGGCCACACGTGGCCTCAAGGCATCAGGTTCCCAACCCTGATCTAATCTATTCCAACTGATAAGGAAAGTGGGCCTCAGAGAAGTTAAATGACTAAGGTAATTCATATCACTAATGATCTTTGCAGACAATGATTTCAAGTCCAGGACTACCATTGTGTTAAGTCATATAGGTGGGTCAATACAGGCAGTAAAACATTTGTTCTATGAAAACAAGGAAGAAACATCCCATTTGTGCTAAAAACCAAAGAATAGAATTTATAGAGAGGAATGTTTTGTTTCAACATAAAGGAAAAAAAAACTCTTAGAACTTAAAGTCATACAAAGTAGAATGGCAAAAACTGGGGTTAGAAAATCTCAGGATTTCCAGCACTGGAGGTCTTCAAGTAGAGACTAAGTAACCATTTATTGGGAATATTTTAGTGGAGATTTGTTCAAGTTTGGCTAGATGACTTTTGAGGTCCTGTTCAGTTCTAAAAGTCTTTCACTGCAGTGTCAAACAACCAAACAGAGCAAAAGCCTACTGATTAAAATACCATCATAATTTGTTTCTATCTTGATTTTTCCTTTCAGAAAATGATTTAATGCATTTAAAATTAATTCTGCAGTTCAGTATTTCAACAGTGTCACTCTTACCCAAAATTTTCACTTATATTTTGGTCCAAATGATGAAGTTTTTCTAATTTTCCATCAAGAGATGATTAAGATAGTAGAAGAAAAGTGTAAATGCCAAGAACTAAAAAGGGAATAATAGTAATGGCTTCTTCCTTCCCTTCTCTAGACTGGAAAATATCAATTTCTCTCATGTAGAGTCCTAGCATAACTTACTTTACCCATTCCTTAAATACTATTCTCCACTCTGGCTTTTACTTGGATCTTGGTAAGAAAATCTGCAGAGATTTCCAGGAAGAACTGGATACTATGTGTGTGAATAGAAAAAAAAATAAAGCGTATGGGTAAGGTTATATGGAATCTAATTGCTCTAGATTCTCAGGGACTAAAGAGTATGCCTTTAAATAAATAAACTTATAAATTAAAATCATGCTACTAATAAAAAACCCAGTCAATTGAGAAACAAACATTTATTAAGCACCTACTGTATGCCATGACCTATGCTAAACATTTTTTTTCTTGTTTTCAAATACATGTAGCTACATGATTCAATCAACAAAACATACATTACAATGATTTCTATGCAAGCTGGCATAACAAGAAGTTCCAGCTGTGTTTATTGACACAGGGAGAAATACTTCCTTACTCCCCTTACCCTCATTCTGTGTGCCACACATACGAGTAACTTATTGGACAGCGCATTTCAAAGACTGAAGATTCTGTCCCTCTAGGTACAACAGTCTCTTCGTGAACTCATCTATGTCTTATTCTATCTGGGTAGCATACATATACCCTCCTCCTTCTGTGATAGGAACCAATAGGAATCTCTCATTCGATGACACATTGGCAACAGGAGATGCAGAATGGGGATGATGCAACTTAGGGAACAAATAAATCAAAGTGAAACTGGGTTGGAGCTTGGGCAGGAAGTACAGTTTACAAATGTATTTTTAGGAAAATAATTGATTCAAATAATGTTTGCAGGATGAGGAGCTCTGATCTTTTGATTATGATCAAAGGAAAGGATTTAGGAGTCACTGTAAATTATCTGCTGGAAACATTGGCCCACTGGGCTTTTGTGGTCAAGAAAGGCCACCCACTCGTATTTTAATATTCTCTTCTTATGCAAAATCTTAGCACAGTCAGACCTATTACAGTATATTCTGTTTAATAAAGATATAATCAAGCTGGAAACAATTCAAAATAAATTAAAGTGAACAAAGGGATAGAAATACTTTCATATCTAAATAGAATAAAACCATTAGGACCTTTCAGTCTTGGATAATAAGGCTGAAAGAGGATATGATTTGAGTATAGCCTTGAAGATTAAGCCAAAGAGGTCAAGGACTTATTTGCCAACTCTGACAGGACTACAAATAGGAATATCCCTTGAAGTTTAAAAGAATTAAACTTAAGACATTAAAAAAGAACTATTCCTTTTATATAGTAAGTAGCTCACTTATGGAATAATGGATTTTTCAGTTTTCACAGGATGAAAATACAAATAAGTTCTAAATTAATGGGTAGTTGTTCTGTACTCCACTACATACTGCCCCCTATCCCCATACTGTATCATGACATGGAGGAGATCCTGGTTTCTTAAATGCTTTACTGGAGGAGCATAAGCTCTGACAGACCCTGCTAAGTAGGGGGAAAATGAGTATAGGACATAAGGATCAGCCTCTCTAAGTTCAGAGAATCTCATTGCCAGGTTGGTCATGTGATTAAAATTTTGGCTAAAAATTTGAAATTAACAGGTGTTTTCATATCAGTAATATCACAGATCCTTATTTATTGAAGTATTAAAGGTAGGTTTATACTGAATTTTAAAAAGAATTTAGTATGTTTTAGAGGATAATGCCAACTTTTTAAGTTTGATGTAATAGAGATACATTTCTTCCCACAAATTATTCTGGATAGGGAGGTGAAGTAGTATCTACCAGAGCTATAACTAAGAATATTTATATCATAACTCGGAAGGTCTCCATTGGAGCATGGTAGTAGAAGTGGAGAGGGAGACCACAGGACACCATTGTGAGAGGAAAGGGGAAGGAGCTCCACAGAGATGAATCATCTGATCATTTCCAATTCGATTCTATAAGCATTTATTAAATGCTTACTACATGCAAAGCACTGGGCTTGGCACGAGAGGTTTTAAAAAGGCTAAAAGTTCCCCACCCTATAGGAGTACATGAATGAACATTCTATTGTGGTATACAACATTTAAATGGATATATGATTACAATTTAATTTGAGGAAGGGTAAGAGCAGTACAATAATTGAGAGGTAAGGAAAGGCAACATGTGAGTTGAACCCTGAAAGTTTATAGCTATGGATTCTAAAAGGTAGAGATGAGGAGGGAGTGAATTACAAGCATGGGGAAAAGGACAGCCTCTGCAAAAGCCTGAAGAGTGAAAAGTGAAATGCCAAGTTCAAGGAAAAACAGAGCAGCTAGGTTGTCTAGAATGCAGAATATGAGGATATAAGAGGGATTAATTTAAAATAAACCTGGAAGTTAGTCTGGTGTCAGAATGTGAAAAACTTTAAATGCTAACTTGAGCGGCCTGTATTTTTATAGATTTTAAAGATGAGTCCATTTTGGACATGTTAAGTTTAAGACTTCTATGGAACATTCATTTTGAGATACTTATTAGATAGCTGGAGATGAGGCAGTGTAAGTCAACAGAGAGGTTAGGGCTGGATAAGTAAATTTGAGAATCATCAGTATTGAAATAATAATTAAATCCATAGGAACTGATGAGATCACGAAGGAAAACAGTAAAGATGTAGAAGTGAAGAGGGCCCAGGAAAGAGCCCTGTGGAACACTGACCACTAACGGACATGACTTGGATGAAGATCCAGCAAAGAAGACCAAGAAAGAGCCGTCATTAATGTAAGAGGAAGACCAGGAGAGAGCAGTATTCAAAAAACCTAGAGATAAGGAGTATTAAAGGAGAAAGTGTTTGACAATGTTGAAGGCTGTAGAGAGGTCAAGAAGGAAGAGCACTAAGAAAAGGTCATTGGCTTTGACAATTAAGAGATCTTTCTTAACTTTGAAAAAAACCATTTTTCCTGAATGGTGAGGTTGGAAGTCAGATTATAGAGAGTTAGGAAGACTCTTGGAGAGGTGAGAAAGTGGAGGCACTGATTGTAGATGGCTTTCTCAAAGAGTTTAGTCACAAAAGTCAGGAGAGGTATGGTAGGATGGTTAGTGGTAAGTGGAAGCTCCAGGTAGTAGGAAGAGGAACTTGCCTGTGTATCTTACTCTTGCCCAGAAGATGTGTGCTTTCACCCATATTTTGTATATGAGTCCATGTTGGTGGTATGCACCATCTCCCTCCATCCTAATTTACCTAGCTCAGCCAAGAATGAAGATTTAAATTTTGGGGACCACATCCCTGTGCTCCACTCCAGATCTTGGTTTTGGTGAGAATTTTCCAGAGTTTGAAGCTGAGTGCTAAAGAAGCAGAGAAGCTGGATTCATACTTCCTCACACCCTAGTGGAGCTTAGGAGCCTGAAGGGAGGATTGTAGATCCTCTGACATAGCCCACTTGTCTCCCCCAATTGGACCTTATGGTCTATAGTCCCTGTCCAACACAGAAGACATTGAGACTCCTCTCTTATCTCCCTGCCCCTATGCTATTTTTACCATCCTGTCCCATATCTGCTCAGCCATAATTCTACCCCATCCACACCATCAGACTCAGTTTCTACTTTATTCATCTAGGTTTAGGAGAATAAACTCTGTCAGTAGTTATTGAAATATTATATAGTCTTTTTAAAATCTCTGCTCATAAGGCAACGATACAGACTTGTGGGTCTGTTGGGGTGGGGTGGAAGACGAGGAGCCAATTCAACAGAAACTACCAACTGATCATCATATGTACTTATTTTAGGTTCCTAAAAATCCTGGTAAACTTCCTTTGAATGTGCTGCACCTTACCAATATCCTGTCTAAAATGTGGCTTTCAAAAGTGGGCAGAATTTTCCAGATGTGATCTGATCAAGGTATAGTACAGTCAGATTTAGGCAGCTAGGTGACACAATGGATAGAGCACCAGCCCTGGAATCAGGAGGACTTGAGTTCAAATCCAGCCTCAATCACTTAACCCTGTTTGCCTGAGTTCCTCATCTGAAAATGAACTGGAGAAGGAAATGGCAAACCACTCCAGTATCCTTGCCAAGAAAACCCCAAATAGGGTTATAGAGAGTTGGACATGACAAAAACCATTGAACAACGACAACAAATAGTCAAACTATCACTTCACTTTTATGATAAATACTAATACTAAACATATATAAATAAAAGGACAAAGAAAAACAATCACTGCCCTCGAGGAGGTTACATTCTACCAAAGAAAATCACATATAAAAGGAAACTGAAAATAGTGGGGGTAAGGGAGGGGAGCCAGAGGAAGGTGAGGAAGAAGGTACAGAGAGCTATCTCTTCAGATTTCATCACCATTCAGCATTATATAGTATACACCATCCCACTTCATTCAGCATCCTCTGCTCTCTGGAGGGTGGAGCACTAACCTCCTTCCAAAGCTTCCTTTTATAGAGGGCAGGATTTGGATTTTCAGCTCACTCCACCTTCCATCTGCAACTCTGCTCATTTTCATCATGGAACATGATGCCCCTTCTTTGGAATACCTGCTGGGTATCCCCCTCTCCAGCTTCCTTTTGTATGTTGTCTTCCCCATTAGACTGTAAGCTCTTGAAGGCAGAGACTGTCTTTTTCTTATTTGTATCCTCAGCTTTTAGCACAATGCTGGCATGTAGTGGGCACTCAATAAGTTAATTGAATTGCATTGAGAAGTTAGGAGGCATGTAGTCAGGAAGAATGAAGATATGATCCCTAAGTAAATGAAGTAAGAGAATGAAAAATTAAAATATGACTTCTTTAGATGAATGGGAAAGTTAATAATAAATGAACCCCAGTTTAGATGTATTCAGTGCAAATAAACTAGAATATTCAAATATATTTGATGTATTATTTTCTAGGTATTTATTCATCTGTTCATTCTACCAATTTAACAAATGAATCAAATTCATTCATTCATCTATCTATGCAACAATAAGTGTTTATTTATTGATTCTTGCAGGTTAACAGATTGTCCAGAGTTATTATATTAAGCCATTAGTTCTTATTATCTGGAGGTTGTTTATGACTGGAATTGTGCCTGAAGTCTGGATAAGAACCAATTTAGTACATATGTTTTCAACCTACAAAGATGACCCTATAGATTATATGCCTACAAACTTACCTCTTATACTTGAAAAGCAGGATAAGATATAATTAAAAATCAGTTTGCGCAAATGAATTGGATGCTGAATTATAACCTACATATATCAATAATAAAAACTTATGCCAAACTGATATGATATTTTTCTACGATCATATCATATTTGAGTTAGGCTAGTGATTTTGAGGCTGGGCTCTGGCCCCAGTGGAATCAGTGTTTTCTTTTTGACCCTTTTGGCCTCCATCTCAGAATTTTATTCTGGTAAACCTTCAAAATAAAGCTTAGGAATAGCTTGTGTCTAAGTTTCCCCAAATGTGAGTAACATGGTCTCCAATTCCAATACAGACGTTAATTATGCAATATTTATATCAGGTATGGGATAAACTTTATTTCATTTGCCATAGAAAATGCATAAGGCAGAAATGATTCCTAGGAACTTATTAAGTACAGAAACATGAAGCATGCAAATTAGTTCATTAAATTCTTACTGAAAGATAAATGCACTTGGGAGAAAGGAGCTGGTTGCAGGGGCGGACGTGGGGGTTGGAGGGAGATTCCAGAGAAATAATCCACGTTCGTGTTGAACTTGAACTACCCAGCAACTCATGGCAAAAGAGGAGTTTGCAAAGTCCACGTGATTTTAGTCCTTCAGATGTAGGACAAACCACTATATACTGTGCAACCTTTTCCTTCTCTAAGGAAGATACTGTTGAAATATTCTCCCTCTAGGAAGTCACTTCCCATATGATTGAATGCAAGAACTCTTGACATTCAAGACCTTGGGAACATACAAGTTAACTCATAATTTCTGGGAATTTCTGCTCTCAGGATCTCTTCTTTGGCCAATTTCATATCT
>CM053623.1:370682617-370709902 GCA_028646595.1 Phalanger gymnotis
CTTGCGATTTCGGACCATTCAAACATATACATAATTATATTTGAGATCATAAATTTGGCCTTCCTACTACACTGACTTATACTTAAAAAATGAAAAAAAAATTGCAAAAGGAGGTGATGAGGAACTGGAAATACAAAAAACTGCTCACCATATATGCCTACAAATCTCCATTATTGCTTTAAGGTGGGGAGAGAGGAAGAGAGAAATCCTTTGTTCCCCTTTGCTTCACTCTAGTCTGGAAGTCCAAGGAAAGTGTGAAAAAAGGAGAGGGTGGGGGAAACAAGCTGAGACACTTCATAGTTCATTTTCATAGACTATGAGAGAGTTAGCTCTTTCAACAATAACCCTGCTCCCAATATTCAGCTGACAATCCTGCTGGGGGCATTCCCAGTCACTGGGAATGAATTAGATGAATTCTGTCCTTCCTCTCAGAAAAGCACTAACACATATATCAACATCTGTAAGAGATGCCCAACAGACAAACATATAATCTTATAGTGTTATCAAAATACCTGGGGGTGGGGAATTCATAAAATTGACCAGGAATTCCACCAATTAATGCCCATTGTACATGTAAAACACTTGTTCTTTGGTATTTCAGTCCTGCAGGAAGGTAACGAGGCTGGTATTCTCTTTTACAAGTTATAATGATTGTTAATTATAGTTGTAGCAATTGTAAGTTGCTTCAAAGAAGCATTGCCGTCTCTCTTTGTGGTACCTGAAAACCCCACCTGGTGAGCCAAGTTGGTCTGTCTTTGATCTCTATTATGCCTTTTCATATTTCCAGTTCGTTGGTCACTAGTGGCTTCCAGGAGCTTGTCTTCATTGTTAGATATAATTCCAAATGCCTTTAACTTCTTTTCAGAGTGGCAGTATTGTCTATCTGTGAAGTAACCACCAGATGGTAATGAAGAGCAATCTGGCTCCCTGTCTTCCGAGAATTAAGAGTGTTAACACTTTGACGTATTTAGCCTTGCTGACCAGAAATTCAAGTTCAGCTCTCACAGCCAGGCTGTTCAGTTACATGGCAAATGAATGTGCACTTGAAGCATCCTGATTAACTGCGTTTATATATATAAACTGCCTTCACTATGGCGAAAGCATTATGAAGCTTTTTTTGAAGCAAATTATAAAGCAATATAAAGTCTTCCCCTCCATCTCCCCATGTTTCTCTGAAGGCTGGTATTTGAAAGGTTACAGAAGCATGCGAGATGTATCCCAGTATAGTGGAAAGGGTAGTGACCAAATATGTCACCAATTGGCTGTGAGACCTTCAGTAAGTTGTTTACTTCTCTGGATCCCTGAGTCTTCATCCCTAAGATAAGGAGGATGTGCTAGGCAACTTTTAAAATATTTCCCAGTTCAATGCGGGTGTGAATGCGTACCAATTTGTTAGAAAAATAATGCTTCCCTTTAGATTTAGGCAATTTGATAAAGATAGTCATAAATTTACAATAAAACGAATTCATCAATAGAGTTTATTTTACATGGTCTTCTCTCCTTATATCAATGACGCATGTGGGAATTCCTTCCACCAATTTAGAAGGAAATTTGTCTTAATTAACCACCAAGTTTTTAAGCCTTCGCTGCACACTAAGCTCTGTGTTAAGCCATGAGGATATGATGACAAAAAGGAAATCAACCTTGCTTCATTCAAAATGTTCCCATTTTCCTGGGGTGCAGAGGTTAATGACTTCACACAGATGAGAAGTGCCAGAAACAGGATTTGAAACAAAGTCTTCCTAGCTTTCCTTCTAGCACGCTAGCCATTACACTAAGCTGCTACATTTTTGTTCATTATATTTCTGTCAGATCTACTGAGTTTCCTCTTTTAAAATATTTGTCAATAAAGCTATGGTGTTAAATCTTCCTTGTTGCCTAGTGCTTTTTCCCAAATGGGAGTCTTTCTTGCCTTTTCCTTTAACTCTAGAAGTAACACAAAATCTCATGTTAGTATGACACCAAATATGATTTTTAATGTTTTCCCAACATATTGTTTTATACAAAGTTGTATTTAGAAAAACATGTTGAATAAAAGGATAACTGAGTAATTAGGACATCTCAAATTTATATTGTACCTTATTGATAACAAATGCCTTATATGTATCATGTCATTTGATCTTCACAACTACCCTATACAGTAGCTAGGGCAGGTATTTCCATTTAAGAGATGAGGAAAACTGAGACTCATATAAACTGAATAGTTTGCTCAAAATCACACAATTAGTAAGAGATGGACTCAAACCTTGGCCTTCAGAATCCAAGTCCTATGCGCTTTCTCTTAAGGAATTAATGAAAGTTAGGAAAGTCAGGGATCTTATAAAGTGAATTTTTTCTCTCCTTGGATATATGGAAGGTAGAAAAAAATTCAAGATACTGAAAAATTTTAAATCATTTCCTTTGGAATCCTCTATTACAGTGGAGAAATATTAGTACTTCTTTAGAAATAATGTTTGCTAGTGAAAAGAACATTAGACTGGGAGCCAGAGGGCCTGGGTTCTAGTACCAACTCTCTATCACTAACCACATTAGTTTACATTTGTAGTTGTAGTTGTCTGACCTTCAGAGAGTCATTTAATCTATAGGCATTTCCGTTTCCTCTTCTGTGAAATGGAAGACAAACTAGATTAGCTCTAAGATCTCTTCCAGTTCTGACATTCTGTAATTCAATAGATCTGCAGGTCCTGGAGTCAGGGGTGAGGGAGGGTAATAGCTTCTATAATTTGTGATAGCTAGAAGAATATTCTAGATGAATTATTTTTAATATATTAGAATTGAAAGCTGAGGACCTTAGAAATCATCTGGTCCGACCACATGATTTTACAGATGAGGATTCTAGGCCCTGGAGAGCAATAGTACATTTTCTAAGGTCTCTTCATGTTATATAGGAGTTAGAATTTGAACTCAGGTCTATATTAACTGGTAAGATTCTATTCTATTTCTAACGAGAACACTAATAAACCAATTGACTGATCTCCAGGTTAGCCAAGAAAACACAGTATTAAAACAATCGAGTACATTATTTAAAGATAGGAATGGTATTTTTTACTATTTGGGGCATGAAGTACATATGCATTACAGCCCAGATTTTTAGAATAGCAACTGTGGCTAGACTGAATTTAAAGAAGTTCTTGAGGCATTAAAATATCTGATAAGAAATTGATAAATAAGAAACAAAAGATAATGTATAATAACTTTCATTTAACTAATATTTCAGGATTATGAAATAATTCATATTTGTAATACCTGTTGCAATTCCCAGGCCTCATATGGAATTTTGTGGATAACCAATTATGCAGGCAAAGGTATGAGCTCCATCCAGTGCATTCTCTACCACTAAATCAGATAAGAAACAAGTAACTTGAATAACTAAAGCATTAAATTAAATCATGTTACAGTATAAATAACAGGGAAAGAAATCAAATAGAAAATCATTCTCTCTACTTACACACAAAAGGGTGTAACATACATGTAAATATCCTTTGAATTTAATAGCCACTTAAAAACATTTGCTGAGGTGCTGATCTAAGTTGCCATTTTTTTTTATTCCAAACTCCCTTTGGAACTATTTGAAAGCACCAAGGATGCCTGTCTGAATTAATGATCAATCTTCAGCATCATAAACCTAGATCTAATGGGCTCATGAAAATTTTGGATTAAAAATATTGTTAGTATTGTGATTGGAAAAATTGGGAGATGAAGCAGTGACAAGGTGAACTCAAGGGTCAAATTCATAATTTGGAGACAGAATTTAACATGAAAGATAACCTGTAAAAACCTAAAGACTTGAAATTAGCCTTTCCTTAATGCTGTCATCTATGCCCTCTACAATGCCACAAGATCGGTTTTCTATCCATTAAACATGGCATTCTTCCTCTTGTCTCTGCACCTTTTTACCAGTTTTCCCTCATGGTTGGAAGGCACTCCTCTCTTATGTCTATCTCTTTCATCCCTTGTTTCCTTCAAAACTCAACTTGAATGGCATCTTCTGCATCAATCCTTTCCTAATCCCCAGCTGTGCTTTCTCCACCCCACCACCTACACAAATTATTTTGTATTTATTTCTATTTTGTCTATAGTAATAAGCATGTACATATATATGTAATATGTATATTATACATACATACACACACATATATACACACGTCTCCTCCGATAGAATGTAAACTCTTTGAGGGTAAGGTGAGTTTCATTTTTCTCTTTGCATTCGTGGCATCTAGCATGGTACCTGACATATAACAGGCATTTAATAAATGCTTCTTGATTGCTTGATTATTGAAGGTAGTAAATACAGCACTGGACTTGGAGTCAGGAAGACCTTAGTTCAAATCCTCCTACTGACATTGTGTGACTTTGGGAATGTCATTGAATCTCTCTCAGCCTCAGTTTCTTTATCTTTAAATTTAGGATAATTTCTCAATGAGAATAAGCACCTTCCTCATGTGGTTGTTGTGAAAATCAGATGTTTCTTTCTTGAAAAAGTGCTTCATATATAACCTATATCAAATTGCTCATTATCTTAGGGAAGAAGAAATAAGGGAGGGAGGGAAAAACTTTGAACTCAATATTTTATTTTAAAAATGAATGTTAAAATTGTCTTTACATGTAATTGGAAAAAATAAAATACTATTTAAAAAGTTTAAAAAGTGCTCATTTCTTGATTGAATGCTCCTTAAGAGGGGAAACTGGAACTTAACCATTATCAAAGATATTTGAAAATATGTTTATAACATATAAATAGCATTAACTACTGACCCACATGCCAGATGCTACAGTGAATAATGATCCGGGTTTGGAGTCAGGAAGACCTGTGTTACAATCTAGCCTCAAACACTAAGTAGCTGTGTGACCCTGGGCAAGTCACTTCTGCTTATCCTGTCTCAGTTTCTTCATCTATAGAATTGGAACAATAATAGCACCTACCTCCCAGGGTTGTTTTGAGGATCCCATGACAGAACATTTTTGAAGTGTCTAGGATGTGATGCATTTAATAAATACTTGTTCCCTTCCCTCCCTAGAAGTGCTAGAAAATACACCTAGGAGAAGGAGGATTAGACAGAAGAGGGAGACTTGTCATGTAGCAAGGTGGAGGATAATTGATCAACAGCCAGAATGATTGATTTGTTGCCTATAGAACTTTAAGCTTACAGGAAGGCAGTGCATTTGGGTTATTCCTCTATGAAGAATTAACAGGACAAGAGTTACACAGGATAAGAAGGTATAGAGGGGTTTACAATCTATTCTACTGAAGAGAAAAGCAAGATTAATCAGAGAGAGTGAGTTGAGAGAAACAGAATTGTGTTTATGACCCTGTACCTTTCCTATTATATATGTTTAATTTTTAAAATTATCTTCATTAGTTAGAATATGGTAGTAATTAGGCTCAAATCATGGACTTTAGTTCAAAAGACTGCTTAGTTTTGGCCAGTTGCTAGGCAGTGCCGTAGCCAAGGTGAGGTGACTGGAATGTTTATTCAACGTGTGAAAAGGGAGAGAGTAGAGGTTGCTTCATTTCTGAGGTTGTCCTCTACATAAAGGGGGGAGGAGGAAAGAGGAGGGGAATTACAGGTGCAACAATTCATGGAGAGTAGTGCCTGGATGAGAAATAGGCATGGTTAGAATTCATTGGAATTTGTTACTCCAAAATCAGGTATAGTCTCAGGCAGAGGGGCACCACCAGGGATGAGCAGCAGACTGAAATGCAGTCTCTCATCCACTTTCTATTATTAGGCAGGGACCCTTTAGGGGCCTTAATTCCCTCAATGGGGTGGGGGTGGGGTCTATTTTCCTGAATCTTTCTTTCTTTTTTGGCTTCAGCTGAATTGTGGGAAAGAGGGAAAATGGTCCTCTGGGCTATAATTACTAACTCAACTGAATTTGCCCCAGTGTACTGGAATTCAGTGATGGCTCGGTTTTAAGTACACATTATCTATATCTCATCCCAAACCCTATGTAGTCAGCTCAGAAATTCATGATGTTTGTGGAGGGAACATGTGGATGGATCAGTGTCAACCTATAAATACTTATAAAAATAACTTACTAGAATGAGTCAATATCATCTTGATTATCCATGTAGTATTTCTTTTTTTTCTAAGGATCCCTTTCATTGTTAGTGCAAACACATTTTCACTGTATCTTGAATTAAAAACCCAGTAAATAACATTTAACTTGTGAACATAATTTACCTAGATTTTTAGCAAAGCTTCTGGTAAAATATCTCATGGTATTCTTATGAAAAAGATGGAGAAATATGGATTGGATGTAATATAATTAAATGGATCCAGAATTGGTTTGATGGTTGGACTTAAAAGAGTAGTTGTTAATGGTTCAGTGTCAATGTAGCAGGAAACTTCCAGGGGAATACTCAAGGGTTTTTTTTTCCCTAGGCTCTGTGTTGTTTGCCATTTTCATCAATGACTTGGAAAAAACAGGATGCTCAATAAGTTTATAGATGATAAAAATCGTGAGACATAGCTTAAAGAGAAGATGACAGAGTAAGAATCAAAAAAAGATTTTGGCAGGCTAGAACATTAGGCTAGATCCAATAAGATGAAATTCAGTAGGGCTAAATTTAAAGTCTTCTATTTGAGTGCAAAAAAATCAGCTCCCCAAGCATAAGATGGGAAATGCATAGTTGGAAAGCAAAAAATGAAAACAAAAATCCCAGAACAAAACAAAACCAAACAAAAAAAAAAAGCTACAAAAAAACACAAACAGGAAAAAAAAAACCAAATGGAGGTTTTATTGGAATGTAAGCTCAGTTTAAGTTTGTATTGCTATATGGGAGCTTTTAAAAAGCTGATTAGATATTGGGCTGCATTAAGAGTGAAA
The DNA here is from genome assembly GCA_028646595.1 of Phalanger gymnotis. Classification (NCBI taxonomy): domain Eukaryota; kingdom Metazoa; phylum Chordata; class Mammalia; order Diprotodontia; family Phalangeridae; genus Phalanger; species Phalanger gymnotis. Next base: position 370,689,449 of record CM053623.1, read on the forward strand.
ATAGCTTCCAGAAATAGGGAAGTGATAGTGTCCCCTGTCAGATCTTATCTGGAGTATCACATTCAATTCTTGGCACCATGATTTTAAAAGGACCTTGATTTCAGAGGCAACCAGGATAATGAATGGCCTTTAGTCAAGTGAGTATTGATTGAAAGAATTGAGCTGGTATGGCCTGGAGAAGACACATGCAGTACATGATAACTTCTTCAAGTATGTGAGTATCTTTCATGTGAAGGAGACATTTTGTTTGTTCTGTTTTGGCCCCAGAGAGCAGAACCTTCAGCAATTAGCGGAAATTGCAAAGAAGCTATTTTAGGCTGATGTCAGGGAAAACAAACAAAAACCTTGCAAACAATTTAAGCCCTCTTGAAGTGGAATGAGCTGCTTAGAGAGGTGTTGGGATTCTCCTTGGAGTCCTTCAAAAAGGCTGGACGGCCATTTGTCAGGTATGTTAGAGTGAGGATTCCTTTTGCATATGAGTTGGTTGAGATTGTTGCTAAGGTCCCTTTCAACTCTCACATTCTGTACTTTGTGATAGAGGCTCAAAAGAACAAAAGGAATATAGAAGAATTTAAGTGGATGAATGGAAAAGGCTTCTCAAAAGGTTTCATTTAGCGGTGACACCACATAGATTAACCATTAAAAAAACTAGCTCTTGCCCTCAAAGACATTTCTTAATTTCTCTAGTTTATTTTTCAGATAGCTTTCTGGATACAGGGGGCTTAGCAAAAATACATTAACATTTGGCTTGGTATAAAAGAAAATATTGAATAATATTTGGAGAAATCATGTAAAGTATAATCAGATTTCAAGCAGATGGCAATTCTGAACATTTCAGCCATGGAAATCTCTGAAGAAACTAACCAATATACAGTTCTTTTCTAGAGACAGTTTGACAACTAAGCTAGTACTTAAATTCTTATTCATTAGACTGGGTTTGAATTTCCACATTAAAATTCATCACTTCTATTAAACAAACATTTTTGCCTATTGTGTGCTAGAATCTATAAAATATATGACTTCTAGTAAAATCTGAAGGTGGGGTCAAGTGGGGTAGAGACCGATTGTTTGCACTGTATGCTCTCCACCCCAATGTGATGAAAGACCAGGCTCTAATTGAATATGTTTCTACATCTACCTGCAAAAGCCCCTTAAACAGGGCACACTAATTGGGGCATGATCCCAAAGACCTTGCATAATGAAAATTATTTGGGTCATCAAATCAGGCTTCACCTTAGGAAAACCAACACATGCATAGCCAAAAGAGTAAGCCACACGACCTCTTTTCCCCCTCTTTTTTTCTTGCTGTTCTTGGTGTTTAGCAAATCAGAGCAATTAACTATTTTATATAGATTTGGGTGGCAGTGCACTCTTTCTTTTTAGCACAGCAGCCACGGAGCCATTTAAACCGTCATGATTTGTCTATGACCTGTTCATTTCAGCTCCATATTTCCCCCCACCTGGTTTTAAATCAGAGAACAAACAGAATTAACACACTAGCAGGGCAGATATTCGTTTTATCTCCACTTTATTTTTAAACTTTCGAGAGCAGTTAGAATCTAGGCAAAGAACCTTCGTGTTTTTTTTTCTTTTTTAAAGAATAAAACTGAAGGGGAGATCTGAAAGCTAGTGTGCGTCATTCTGGGAGAGGGTTGCAAAGAAGTCAAAGTAATTTTCAGTGGGCGTCCACTTTCATCTTCCTCTAGAGGCTCCCAAGTCCTGGGGGTTGGAGTGGGGTGGTTAAAGTAATGGTGGGGGAGGGACATGAAAGATGGAAGGACGCAAGGACATATCGGTGGGGAGTTAAGGAGTACTAGTAAAGGAATTAAGTTTTATTAAAGCAGTTGTTTTAAATATGAATAGTGAAGCTCGAGCCTGTTTTCTAGTGACCTTATCACAGTCATAGGTTGCGGGTCCGTTCCGTGGAATTTAACCCCTTTACCACGAGCTGGCTCTCCCCTCTCCCCAAATTCTTGAAGGTGGTAGATCCGTGGTTTCTGCCCTTAAACCCTCTCAGTTGATTTGGTTCTTTGGGGTTGAAGCGGAGGAGGGGGAAGTAGAAGGACCCCGCCCCCTGCACCCCTTTTCTTGCCCGGAGAAAGAGGAGTCGTCAAACACCCTACATTTCATTGGCAAAATCAAAATCCATCCTTTGGGGGAAGAGGATTAATGGAGGTGTGTGTGGGTGGGGTGGGGGTGGGAATAAAGAAGGAGCTTTGGAATAGGGGGTGGGGGTGGAGAATGTTCCTCTTTTCCCTCCCCAGAGTTGAAGGTTCAGACAAACTTGCGCAGCCTGGACTGTAGGGAGAAGGCGTGGGAGGGGTGCCGAGGTGGGCACCTACCTCTCTACATTTAAGCTTTTCCTAGAAAAGGCTAGCGATTAAAATCAGGTCCTGCCTTCCCCTCCCACGCGCACACCAACCCCCCCACAGCACACACACTTGCTCATCCTGTGATGAGCGCGCTGGGTGAGTGTGTCCGAGTGTGAGTGTGAGCGCGAGTGTGCGTGTGTGCCCGCGCGGTTGCCAACCGCTGTGTGATCTCTCCGCTCTCTGGACTAGGCATTTGCGAGACGAAAAACGTGAATAGGCTTAAAGTATGGCATGTTGCAAAGATGGTTTCTACCAAGAAGGAGCCAGGAACCACGATGTCCTCCGGGGTCAGTTTTACCCTCTTGCACTTCCTGTGCCTGGCGGCTTGGTGAGTACTCCCCAGAGGCCTTGGGGGCATGGGGTTTAGGGTGGCCCAAGTCCCCCTCCTGTGCCCTGGGTAGTTCCCAGGGCACCCTCTCTGGGTTTTGGACTGTGGCTAAACCGAGGATGGGACCTGGTAAAGGGGAGAGAAGGAAAGGGATAGGGAGAAAAGAGCCTGTGTACATGTGTGTGCATTTGTGGTGGGTAGGGGGAGAGGAAAGAAGAGGGAGAGCGCCTTGTTTGACCATTCTTTTTTCTCTCCATCCCTCCCTTAATCAGTTTACTTCCTCTCTACTCCCTCCCCCCTCCCCCAGCCTCTTCCAGTGATGCTTCAGGTGAAAGGCTTTGACCCTTGAAAATCAATTCATCATTCCCTATATCTTTTGTTTATTATTTTCTGTCTTTCATACATTTTTGTTGTTTTTGTTGATTCTGTGGTGCAGTTTAAACGAACCCCCAGGAGATATCATAAAGGAGGAGAAATTGCGTCCAGAGAATTTCACCCACATCCTGGACAGTTTACTCGATGGTTATGACAACAGACTTCGTCCTGGATTTGGGGGTATGAATGATTTCAAACACGCAAGTGTGTCCTGTCCCTCCTGTCTGTCACTCTCTGCGTCTTCCTGTCTGTCTGTCTTTGGGGATCTCAGTAGGTATGCTTCTTATGCAAATATAAATCTGTCTCTGTCCCTGTCCTTGTCTCTGGCTCAGTCTCTGGCTCTTCAGTTTCTGTCAGTCTATGATAATAATGCTATAAATCCCACCCCCAACCTTTCCTGCCCTCTCCCACCTCACTTCTCCCTAGTTGCCTTTTCTTTCTTGCATAGCACCCAGGATGTCTTAATCTATGTGGGTGAGAGACTAGGGAATTTAAAAAAGAAGAAGGAGAAGAGTGCCACTGTATCTCAGTTCTAATACACTAAGGTAAAGAGTTTGCAGTTACTCTGTGCCTGAAACTGAATGAGGACACATGTTCCTATACCTGAACACTTTGGGTGTTTCATGAGAAGCTTCACCTGTTGTCTTTCCATTAGAACATAATAAGTGGGTGAGTTCCACACTGGTCAGATATGAAGGGAAACATAAGCACTTGCTTTTTTCAGTTCTTCAGTTAGTTTGGTGGTTTCTTTCTTCTTAGTGTATTTGCTTCTCTTCTATGGTTTTAGGAGTCTTCTAGGTTTCATAATTAATGTATTCACCCAATTTATTGAGTACTTAAGATGCACAATGTGCTTTGTTAGATTCTATGCAAGTCATAAAGTTGGCTAAGACAGTTTCCCTACTTTCAAGCTAGTAGAAAAAAAAGGCTTGATAAGAACATTGCTAATTAAGTATTTTAAGAATTGAGAGTAGGGAGAGAATATTTCCATGTAGGATGATCAGAGAGGTTATTATAGAAGAACTATAGAATCTCAGTGTTGAGAGATACTTCGGAAACCACATTATTCAATCCATACTTGAGCAAGAATCACCACTTTAATATACTCAACAAGTGGTCACCTAGCCTTTTCTGGAAGTTATCTAGTGATGAGAGAACATTGAAATGTCCCATTTAACTTCTGCTTAGCTCTAATTATAAGGACATTCTTTCTTATATCAAACCTAAATTTGCATCCTTTTAACTTCTACCCATTGCTCCTAATCCTGATCTCCAGAGCCAAGCAGCATATCTAATCCCATTTCTACATGATAGACCTTCAAATATTGGGGATAGCTGTCATTTCCCATTAGGTCTTCTTTTCTCTGGGCTAAAGTCCCTCAATTTTTTCAACTGATTAACCCAGTTTTATATTAAGAATCTTCCCTTTCCTAAATCTTTCCTAAATGTGGTCTCTAGAATTGAACACAACACTCCAGATGGGGTTTGATCAGGTCAGATTACAGCAATTTTTCAATGTCTTCTACAAGCTTATTAGTTTTGTAGACTGTCAAATCATACTGTTGACTCTAATTAAGTTTGTAGTTCACTAAAACCCCTACAACATTTTCATAAGAATTGGAATGTAACTACTTTGTATTTGTGACATTGATTTTTTGAACCTAAGGTGATACTTTACATTTACCCCCTTTTAAATTCTAATTCAATTCAGCTCAACTTTCAATTCTTTTGAGAGCCAGGGATGGGTTAGAATGGGCAGAGGGGTAGGGCTTTATGAATACTTTCAGGAACTGCTAATAGTCCAGTTGGGTTGAAACATAGAGATCGTGATGAAGAGTAATATGAAATAATGCTGGAAAAGTAGGTTGAAGGTATCATTTGAGCTAGGCTTTAAAGGTAGCAATTTGAGAGTTGAAGCCTAGAAATAAGGAAAACAGTGAGAGGAAAGATGGTCCTAGGCAGTGAAAATAACAATAACAAGAGTCAGAGAGTGATCTGTATTGGTTAGAATTTTAATTCATGTTAATGCATATTTGGGAGATAAGGAAAGGCAGGCTGAGATTAGGAGTATGAACTTTCAGGCAATAGGGAACCGCTTAACATTTTTTATAAAGGGTTTTTTTTCTTGCCAAGTCCAAAGGCTGTTACTTTATTAAAGTCCATGCGAAAGTATTTATCATAGAATCATGACTCTAGTGCTACAAGGGACCTAAGAAATCATATAGTCAAATTGCATTTTACAAATGAGGACACTGAGGTCAAAGGAAGTTAAGTGACTTGTCCAAGGTCACATAAGTAGAAAGCATCAAAAGGGAAATTTGAACCCAGGTCCTCTGACTCCAGAGCCAATGCTGTTTTCTTAACTGAGATGACTTATACCAGTTAGCTCCCCTAGGGAAACAAAGAAACAAAAGCAAGTGTATTTGAGTGCTATGACTTTTTCAACAGAGATATATTTCCCTGAACAGTGAGTACCTTGGTTTTATGTACAATCATTGAATGTTGGAGTGGGAAGGAACCTTTGAAACAATCTTTTACAACCCCCTCATTTTATAAATGAAGAAACTGAAATCCTTAGAGGTGAAGTAACTTGCCAAATGTCATGTAGGTAGAAAGTAGCATACTTAGGATTTGAGGGCAGCCACTCAAACTCAACTTATATGCTTTTTTCACCAAATTACAATGAAAAGTTAGTAATTAGCTAGGAACAGATTTTTAAAAATCATTTGATCTATTAAGAGTTTTGCAAAGTTCCTGAGTAATTCTAATGTCAGTGCAAAAGTAGCATGCAAGGAGAATCAGGATGCTATTTGATCATCTTAGATGATCATATCAATAAAGGAGGGTTTTATTTGGCAATATTTTAAATATGAAATTTAAAGTGAATAAAGCAATTATGATTATAAATTACATGTTGATAAATTACGAATTACATGAAATTGTAAATTTCAATGTTGGTTAGGGTTTAGCTTAAATCAGTGAGATTATGAGACTGAGGAATAGTGACTGAAAGTATTAAATTATTATTAAATAATCATGAGTAAAATATTAATATATCTTCAGCTGACTACTGATACATTTGGCTATATTATCATCGGTTTGGATGCTTTAGACAACTTATATTGCGAGTACATGCGTAGGTGTGAAGGAGGAACCCAGTATTGAGTTCACAGTCATTTTACTTCAGATTTCTCTCTCTGAAGTCAGTAAACTGTTAGTAATTCAAATGAACAATGAGCTTTAAGACTGCTTAAGTTGTTCTGGGGATGGAAAACGTGGCTAACTGCAATACCGTTATAATTCTAAAGGGTATATATACTTAGTTACCTTAATACCCTAATAAAGGGTATACTTGGTTACCATTGTTGACTTTGAGTTAATGTAGTCTAGCATCCATTCTCTGAAAACTTTATAGGATGGAATTTCCTTCACCCTACTTAGAATATTGGCAATTGATTAATCATTAAAATATTTGCTATACAAATCAAATTGTCCTCTTTGTCTTCTGGTCTACGCTAATAGGTATTTATTACATGAAGTGATTCATAATTTGAAAGTAAGCTGCCCATTGGTATATGGAGAATACTCTAGCTGTCACAGAGGATAATAATTCATGCCAAAAGAAAACATATAGGCTTTTGTGTTGTTAATGTTGTATGTCTCTGAAAATCAAGAGAAAATTCAGTATTAAAGTCAAGTCTTCAAGTTTGTTTTCTTCTCTCAAACACACTACTTTAAGGGAAGTTTTGGCTTTTTTAAGGTGAAATACAAAATACTTGGCTTTTGCTAATACACAAAAAAGCCATAATGAAAGATTTACTTTCTGGTTCTGCCAACTCTCTAACAGATAAATCATTTTTATGTCTTTGCTTAAACATTTTATTATGTTCTTTTTAAAATAAAAGTTAAAATGGAAAATTAATCAATCAGCAAGCATTTAATTTGGATCTTGGTTGACAGCTTGCTCATTAGACTAGGCAGGGGTTTGAATAGATTTGGAACCTAAATAGTCTGGTTTTGTTTGTGGAGGGAAAAGGGATATTTTTTACCACCTCTGTCATCTTGCCTTAATTCCTAACTTTCCATGTTTTCACCTTTCTCTCCTTACCCCAATCATTTTTGGAATAGAAGTATTTTCTTGAGTGGGGGGAGGAAATTAAGGAAAAAATACCCTCAGAAGAAAGTATGGGAGGGGCCTTGGTGAGTATTCTGAACAGGTTTTCATCTGCTCTACAGCTGAATAAAATTAAAGTTTCTAAAAAAAATTAAGAGAGACTCTGTACCTTATTCCACCTATACCACAAGCCCTGATTTAGAAACTACTTGTGTGCCCTGAAGGAAGCTTGGCTTGTAATTATCCAATCACCTACTAGATGATACAATAAATGAAATATGACCTAAAATATCTGGATCCTTTGGGACCAGATGTGACTGGGATATAGGAAATCATTCAGAGTGTTTTGGTGGAAAGAATGCTGGATCTGGTAGCAGAGACCCTGGATTTAAATCTTATCTCTGCTCTTTACTTTGTGATCCTGGACAAATTACTTTGCCTCTCTGGGCCTCAGCTTCATCTCTAAAATGAGGTTGTTGCACTAGATGACTCTTAAGATCCCTTTCAATTTTCTGATTCCGTGATCCCACGATTTCATTGCTCTGGGCAATCTACTACAGCTCCTTTGAATTAGGGAAGGAGGTGCCAGTTTTCAAGCAGACATAGGAAAGTGTTTTAGATTCTAGATAAACTCCTGGAGACCAGGAGAAAAAATCTAACTTCACATAATTCCCAAGGCTGTTTATATGGATTGCCAAACCCATTTGAACAAATCTTATTGCTACTGATTGAAGTTGCCCATTTAAGATGGCAAAAAATTCACAAGTTTCATCAAAATGAATCATGATGTAAGCGATATGATTGCTCATTTCTGCAAGTTTAAAAGACTCAGCAACAAGCCATAAAACTTCAAAAAGGTAACACTTGCTGGTATTTTTCAAGTGCATCAAAATCTTATCCCCTACACCAAAAATCTTGAAACTATTCACAATTCGGTTGAGAAAAAGTATTGTTTCAGTATTTAGTGTATTATTTCTTATAACAATAGCTATCATTTATAGAGTGCTTTGAGGTTTGCAGAGGACTGTACAAATTTTAGCTCATTTTATGTTCATGACAACCTTGGGAGGTAGGAGTAATTATTTTACAGATATTTTACAGATGAAGAACTGAGCTAACAGAGATTAAGTGACTTGCCCAGGGCGACATAGGTATTTAGTATCTGAGGGTGGATTTAAACTCAAGTTTTCCTGAATCCCAATTTAATTTGTTGTCCATAACACCTTTTAGCTGTGGGGTGTGTGTGTGTGTGTGTGTGTGTATGTGTGTGTGTGTGTGTGTGTGTGTATAAAATATTTAAAGCTTCAGTCTTTATTTCCTTCTGATTATTGTAGACATTAATTGTCCTGATTTTTCTTTAAGTCGGACCTGGTAATACCCTGTCTAATATTGGTGAAGTTAGATATATGAAAACTTTCAATAGTTTGTAAGTTACCTATAGATGAAGGGTATGTATATTTCATCCATCATGGAATTGCTCTAGAAAATGTGGTTAAATACTATTGGTAGTTTCATTATTAGACACTTACTAAATGAGATACTTCCTTACCGGGCCCATTAGACTCTTCAATCTGAATTCATGTACCATTAAACCTAATGGTTCTTTTATTTGTTTTAGGGAGTTTGAAAATTTAAAGAGAATTTCTCTTCATAAGGAATACAAAGAGCAAATTTATTACTGTTACCTAATCTTACTTTCTACCTAGTCCTGACACCCAAACAAAACCCCCTGAAAATGTTATATTTGCATACAAGAATTCCATAAATATTTGTAAGCTTTGGTGTAATTCTACCTAAATAGACCTTATACTTCAGGATTCTAAGCCATGCATTCTTTTGCAACTAACAACAGGTAAGGAGCCCTTTATGGAAAATTTTCCTTGTATACCTAGGGGGTTCAGTCTTTGAACTAGTTCTAATAGGTGAACCTCTGGATTGTGGGACTACTTAAGCTTAAATACCTCAAGAAAGTTGTACGTTAGAGATATAGCCAAAAGATTTTTGAGACAAAGCTAAGCGTTCAGGTGCCCTGGTTGGGAAAGGGAGTTTCTAGAGGCCTGAAAGAGAGCTTGAGCTTTCTGAATTTCTCCTTTTTTTAAAAATTAGGAACAAATTTTGGACCAGCATTCATTATGGTTTGTAACATCAGTTGAGACAATTCTGTCCTCCAATTTTTGATAATAAGGGCATCAGACACTGAGCTTGGGAAAGACCCTCAAAAAGATATTTTGCCACTTCTGAGGGCCAAAATAAAATAGCTGATTGTCAGGTGTCTGAGAAATGGACATAGCATCATTGTTTATACAAGCGATGTATAACTCAAATAGAAATGGATAGACAGCATATTGACTTAGAAAACCACAAATTAACACTATGTTGCATTATATTTTTATTTATTTTGTTAAACATTTCCCCATTACATTTTAATATGCCACTTAGGGAGCTGACCCTCTTGAGTTTGACACCTATGGTTTACACTGTTCATAGTCACCTGTAAGTTTATAGGTTTCTTCTTCCTATTGTAATTTATGATTGTTTGCTTTTGAGAGTAGTCCTCCCTACCCCACCCCCTCTTTTTAATGGCTAATATGGTAAAATAGAAAGCACAATGGCTTGTGAAGTCAGAAAACATGGGTTTAGTCTGAGTTCTATCATTTGCTTCTTACATGAGTGGGCTAGTTACTGAATCTCTAGGCCTATGAGAGAGGCCACACCTAGAACTTGTTATTCATCATTACATCAGACTATAATCACTCTTCCTTTATTCACTGAATATGTTTGGGAAGCTGAGGAATCTGGAAGTGGAACAGTTTTTGTACAGAGCAGTGCAGTCCCACTAAGTCAGGAATACTTGTTCTTCCAATGTCAATGTCATGAAAAGAGAGATTTTGGTCTACAAGACTGCATAGCAGATAGAGGCTTCTAGCCTGAGAGATTCCAGGAAAGGGACATGGTTCTAGACAGGGGAAGAGGATATGACTAGCTGAGAAAAAGGCTATCTGAGAAAGACTAGGAATGGAAAAACCAGAGTCCTTTCTCGGCTACTACATATACCACTAAATTTTCACCTGGTTTTGGAGTGAAAACATTGTTTCTTTGTAGGAGATATGCGTTTCTGAAGCAATATGCTATACGAAAGGCTGTTTTTATGCCCCAGTACAGAAAACTGTGGAAATTGCATTAAACATCAGATTTTATTGATCTTATTCACTGTTTATTGATTGGTTTCCTGTTTCTATTTTCTCTGTCTCAAAAATGAGAGTCCTAGAAGTTCTTAAACAGTAAACATAGAATGTCATAGTGTAAAGACCATTGCATGATGCATATTCTTTCACTGTGTTCCTTCAACACAATTAAGTGGTTATTGTGTTTAAGGCACTATGCCAAATCACTTTTGGAGGCATAAAGTAAAAGGTACAGTTCCTTTTCTTAAAGAATTTATAACCTAGTAGGAGAATATTATTCTTAGCTCTGTTGGGACAATGGATTAATTCATAACTTGTGTCTATTGGAGGAAGTGTAGCATAGTAAATTCTCTTCTGAGGTTGGAGTCAGAAAGGCATGAAATAAAAATCTGCCTCTGACAATACTGTGTGACCCATGACAAGACCCTTAACCTTTTTATGACTCAGGTAAGTCTTTAGGATTGACATAGGATATAGGTAGTTCAAAGTGTCCTATTGGCGGAAGAATTTTCTACACTAATTGAATCTTGCATATATTACAAAATTTAAACTAATTTAAATATGAGTTATTATTACTATTTTTTAATTCATACTTAATATAATGTTACGGATAAAGTGATCTGATAGTTATAAAATCATTTTAGAATCCTAGAAGGCATAAAAATGATAAAGTTTAAGAACTCAATATGTACCATTAGACATTTAGAAATTCCCATGCTTCCTTGAAATGTTTAATGGATAATACAGTCATAGATTATTTGAGCTGGAAGAGACCTTGGAAAGATCAGAGGTTCAAGCTATCATTTATTGGGCAGGGTGGTGCATTCAGGAGAGGGGGTATAGTAGGAAAAGCTTCAGTCCCTTTCCCCTACCAACACACATATACTTGACCTGCCCCTCCCATTCATGTTTGCTTAGAATTACATGAAAACAGAAAATTCCATGAGACACCAAATTCATATATATACACATAACTATATATGCGTGAATTATATATACACACATACATTTATATACATGTATATTCATATATGTATGTGTGTGTGTATACACACACGTACATACGTATATATTTCTCTCAGGCCCAGAAGCAACCAAAATCTCAGCTTCATAAGAAAGCCAATTGCTACCAAGTTAAAATCGTATATATACATATATATGATGTATATGTATATGAGTATATATATATGTATGTATATATGCATATATATACACACACATATATCAGAGTAAATTTTTAATAAGAGAATTTCAGTAAAAAAATGAAGAGCTCAGCATTCTGTAGGCTAATTTGAACCAGAGGTGAACATAACTAAATCTTTCTGAGCTTCATCCTGGTTTACACTGAAGCAATTACTGCTGAAAAATACATTGTTTAGACTAGACTCATAATTAAGTATGTGGAGTTACAGATGCAGCTCAATGATTCAATTGTTTCGGCTTCATTTGTACCCATAGTTGTATAAGTTAAGCTCTCATGTAGGGGGGGCATTACACAAAGGAGACTCAACCACGGCAATTCTCCTCTTGTCATCCAAAAGTTGGGGATTGTACCTGATCATAGTGGGGTTTTTAATAGTGCATTTACAGTGTATTTCGAAGGTCTGTGTTCGCCATACCTTAGTAGGATGCCCCAAGTATACATCAAAAGGCAATCTATTTGATAAGTGTAATTCCAAGAATATTTCTATTTCCATCAGACCTGTGGACAGCTAAGTTTTATGAAGACTCATTCTGTTCTCACAAAGAACAGCATTCTGTTTGGATTTTAAGGTCTTTGAGGAGCTTAAAAGGTGGGTTTTAATAGCATTGTCTTTGATAACTCACAAGATCGATAATTATAAACCTCTAAGACCAGATTTTTATCAATGACCCACTGAGAGCACTCCCAGCTTAGGTGGAAGGAAAGGAAAAGTGTTCTTAGTAGAAAACAACATGGTAACATGTAGAGTCTATCATGTTAATTTTTGTGTTGATTGTTGTTTGTTACCACCTCATACTATGGAATCGTACTGAACTTGGGGTCCAATAAAACCCCCGGATCATAAAATCAGAGATCTAGAGCAGGAAGAGAGGTCATTTAGTCCAATCCCTTCATTTTACAGATGAGGAAATTTGAAGCACAGGGAAGTTAAGTGACTTGTCCAAAGTCATGCATATAGTAAGCATCCAAAGTGGGGATGGTTTTCAGACTGTGAACTTGTGAAATTCACTTTTTCAATCCAGATGTGAGAGTCTATAAGAAATTTCATTTTTTTGTATTTATAGCTTTAGAAATAAGCACAGTACCTGTCCTATGGTAGGCATTTATTTAATAAATACTTCTGATCGAATGAGTGATTGATTCTTAGTTGTAAATCTCTTTCTGACCAGGATCTTTTTGGATCCTAACCTTGCTGTGAATGGTATTATCTGTCTCTCCTAGCTTTATGACACCTACAAATTTGATGAGCATGCCATCTATGCTTTTATCCAAATCACAAATAAAATGTTAACTAGCCGAGGGCCTAGAGCAGATCCCTGGGAGATTCCATTGAAGACATCCAGCCATGTTGATACTGAATCATTTAATAACTTTTTTAGATGTATCCATTTAGTTCTGAATCAGTAACATAATATGATCATCTAGTAAACATCTCTACATACCAGCTAATGAACTAATTCAGAACATAAAATTCGCTAGTCACTCGATAGTTGCAACTGTATATTTCATTTTGTGTACAAAATTGACTTCATGTCTCTGTATTGATACACATCAAAATCCCCAAACTGATTCAATAATACTCAGATAGCTACATAAAGCCTTTGGAATGAATTCTATGTGGCTAAACATAGCTTTTTGAGTTGTCACTTACTGTGACTCAGCTAGCAACACAAGGCTTGATTTTAAATTGTGCTTATTCCATATCTCATAATTTAGATCAAATGAGATAACATTTGTAAAGTGCTTAGCACAGGCCTAGCACATAGTGGGTGCTTATTCTCTTCCTCTTCCTCCTGCCTCGAGAGGCAGCCCCATGTAACACTAGGACTATGGTCTAAGGTGTCAGAGCTCTTCTGTTCCTAATTCTTCCATATACTACATGTGACCTTGGGCTAATTGTTTGGCATCCATAAGTCTTAGTCCCCTTGCTGGTAAAATAGGACAATAAAACTTCCCTTGCCTATCTAAATCTATGATCCTGTGACCCAACTTCAACAAGGTCATTGTGAGGATCATGTGGGATGATGTAGGTGGAAATGTTTTGAAAATTGTAAAGTTTAATATAAATAAAAGTCATGGTGATATCATCATTTAGGCATATTCTCTTGTCACTAGCCTGTTTTTCTAAAGGAGCAGGTTATGATATTTTGGTCTCAGTCTTGCTTCAAGCTGCTAGACTATATTTGAAATCATCTTTAGGTCACATTTGATTCCCTTTTGAAAGTTAGTCATTTTGAAGAGAGAAAAATCCCTTTCAACTTCTAGACTGATGTGAAGGCAGAGGCCCAGGTGGGAACATAGAGGAAGTCTGGAAAGGGGAGAGGTTGCAACTAAAGGCCAAAGGTAGTAAGATGAGCGATACCAAAGACCTTTTAACCTACTTTTGATAGTTGGAAAACCTGATTTTTCTTAAGGAGATAGGAATTTTGTATTGATGTTAATTTGTCATGTTTTCATAGTTATGTGTTTATTATAGGTAGAGGGTGTGAGAAAGTTGCTTTGTCATTTTACAAACTGCCCTATGAAGAGGAAAATACTGATCGTTATATTTGATAATTTAGATGTGGGGATACTTGACAAATTATGTAGCTTATTAGAACATTCATGTGCTTTATAGCTTGAATATGCTATGTGTGAAACACGACAGATTTTTTATTTTTTTGTTTTATCTCTGTTTTATTTACAAGTATACCCTCACCTTGACTCCCCAGAAGCCATTTCTTATAACAATGAATTAAAAAAGAAGAGGAGAGAAAAAAAGCAGTTTAGTAGAATAATAATGCTAGCTTTTACATAGCACTTCAAAGATGTGATTTCATTTTGTCCTCACAATAGTGAATTTTTTTCTCTCTCCTTCAGTGCTGAGCTTGATTATGGTAATTGCACAATTCTTCTCCCATCTTCACCCCTGGTTCCCCACCTCCACATCCCCTTTTTGGTTGTACTTTACACATTTACTGTGTAGTAGTCATTGCATATTTTATTTTCTTGGTTCTTCTTAGTTCACTTTGTGCCTGGTAATAAGAAATCTTCCTATGCTTCTCAGTGTTGAAATGAATGGATGAATAAAGCATTTATTAAGTGCTCACAATATCCAAAGCACTCTTCTAAGCACAGGGGATGCCCATACCAAGCAAAGAAGTCTTTGCCCTCAAGGTGCTCACATTCTAATGAGGGAGTTGGCACGTTTGGAAGGCTTCAGCTGCAGTTCAAATGGAGAGGTCCCTTGTACCTTAGGGTGCAACAGCAAAACACATGGTAATGCTTCTTTTTAAATGTCATTTCCTCTGATAAAGATCATAAAAGCTGCTGATGTTGATCTCTTTGCCAGCGCCAAGGACTTTGGCGGCAAGAATGTTCTTTCCTGGGTCCTTAGTAGCTGTGGCTGTAGCACCTGCAGGAGCAGTTGCCAGACTGCATCTCCGCAGGATGATGGCTATAGGAAAGAGTGTGGAGACATTTCTATTCCCAAAACTCTGGGTTGTCTGCATCAGCATCTGCGAGATGTTTTGCAAAGTGATGGGGCAAGGAGACTCGCCTGGCCCATGTTGTCTCCTGTTTCACTTTTTGGGGGCCTTGATACTCTTTTCTTTCCATTTGTCTTTTTTATAGTGCACTAAAACTTCATATTAATGCATGAGAGTTTAATTAGCCCTTCCTAATTAATGAGCATTTACATTGTTCATAGTTCTTTGCTAGTACCACAAGTGTTGTAAGAAATATTTTGGTGTTTATTGGATTTTTTAAAAACTATCTTTGACTTCCTAGGACTGTATGTCTAGCAGTGGGATCTTTAGGGTACGGACATTCTAGTTAATTGCTTTCTGGGATGGCTCAATCAATTCACAGTTCTGCCAACAGTATATATGTGTTCCTGTCTTTTCACAACCCCCTCACCATGTATTCCTAGCCGTTGTTATCTTTGACAGTTTGCTGAGTGGGAGATGAAACCTTGGATTAAAAACAAAACAAAAGAAAAGAAAACAAGAAACAAAAAGCAGTCATTTCAAGCAATCTTTCATGTGGTTGTATAAAGTTTGTGATTTTGCCTTTGAGACCATTTGTTTATATTCTTTCACCAGTTATTCATTGGTGAATGGCTTTTTATCATGTATTTGTGTTAGTTCCCTATATATTTTCGATATTAACTCCTTGTTAGAAATATTGTATGCAAATAATTTTCCCAAATGAACAGATTACCTTCTTATCATAACTTGTCATATTATTTTTTTCATGCAAAAACTTTTCAATTTCAGATAATTAAAATTATCTTTTTTTTTTCTTTTGAGGTAAACTTGATCTTTTATTTGGTCAAGAATTCTCCCCCATCCCTAAATGTAAATGGTACCTGCTCTGGTTCTCTCTTAAATTTTTTAATAGCGAGGCATTTAACATTCAAATTGTGTACCTATTTTGAATTTATTGTGGTATAATTATATATGGTATCAAGTGCTTGTCTAAACCTAATTTGTACCAAATTACTTGATAGTTATTCCATTGGTTCTTTTTCAAATAGGGAGTTGTTTCCTAAGTAATGTATTCACTGATTTAGCAAACCCTAGGTTGTTAATGAGTTAAGTTATTTCTGATTCTTTTTTATATATGGTGTTCCACTGATTTACTTTTATACTATTCTACTCAGTACCAAATAGTTTTGATGATAACTGCTTTCTGATATCATTTGCAGTCTGGAAGCAATTTTTTCCCTTCATTGATACATTTTTAACTATTTCCATTGTAAATCTAGATTTTTTATGCTTTCAAATGAATTTTATTACTTTAACTCTATAAAGTATTCTCTTGGTATTTTAATTGGTATGGCATTAAATATGAAAATTAATTTAGGAGGATCATCATTTTTATTATGTTGGCATGGCCCAGCCATGAGCAATGAATAACTCTCCAGTCAGTCAGACATTTATTAATCACCTACTATGTGCCAAGGACTATGCTAAATGTTGTTATTTAAGTTAACAACTTAACTAACTTAAAATGCCTTATAATCATTTCTATAAAAGTCTTCTATATAAGCCTTGAACATGCTTTGCTAGATTGACTCCTGGATGTTTTTATGCATTTTATAGTTATTTTGAAGCATGACAAAAATGAGAAGCCTGAATAGTTTTTCCCTTATGTAACCAAGGTCTGATGCATGTGCATATCCCAGCATTTTGCTTAACTTATACAACTTTTCACTGTGGAGAAGCTGAAAAGAATCCTTGTGGGAGACTTATGTAGGAGGGAAGTGCCTTGGGGAGACTGTGGAGTATGAGTAGACATTTCATTACTAGTTCCAGTCGGCTAATCAATTGATGCAGAGGAGGCTCTTTGGTTGGCAGCAGAAACACTCCAAGAGGCCTTCATTGAGTCACTCCTTAAGTCGTAGCATCTATTGAGGGTTGATGCTCCAAGGGTAAAGGTCTTAAGGCTTTCTTCTCCTTTGAAGCCGTACAGCCCAAGAACTGGTCTCTGGTTCTTGCCTCTGAGTTTTTTCTCCCACTCTAAGTAAAGAGAGTAGACCTTCTATGACTTTTTTAGTTTCAGAAATTCAGAGGGCAACTCAGCATCCCAATGTTTCAGAGCACAGAGTGACTTCAGTGTCCTGGTGTTACAGGGCTGTTTTTGCAGCTATCCCAGCATTGATGCTTTAAGGAGCAAGGAGTGACCTTCTAGACCATGGGTGGGGAACCTGAGGCCTCAAGGCCACCTGTGACTCTCTAGCTACTCAAATTCAGCCCTTTGACTGAATCCAAACTTCACAGAATAAACCCCTTTAATAAAAGGATTTGTTCTATAAAACTTAGACTCAGTCAAAAGGTTGCACCCAAACTGTGGAAGTTTGGATTCAATCAAAGGGCCTCACTTGAGGACCTAGAGGGCTACATGAGGCCTCAAGGCCACAGGTTCCCCATCCCTGTTCTAGACCCAACCCAAGTCTGGACTTGAATTTGATGGGAACAATAATATGCAGGAAATGAACTGTTACCTCTACAACATCTGAACTCCTCCAGAGAAGAAGTTGCACAGGGGAGGACATAACCCTGAGATATTGGGGAAAATGCATGTACTTTGTTCTTGTTATTCCTTTGCTAAGTGGTTAAATGTCCCCTGACAATGAGAGAAACAGAGCTGGCAGGGGCTCAAACCGATATCACTAGAGAAAAGACAACTTTCCCTTCCTTCTCCTCATCCCCCCCCCGGAAAACAACAACTAACACCAATAACAATCCAAGCCTTCAGGATGTCCCAGAATCCCTAGGGGCCGGTGTAACCAGCTTGGCTCTGGTAGGGATGGCCAGAGCACACGAACTGCTTTTATCACGAGTGTTTCTTCTTTACTCAGTTTTGTTTTCAAATTGGAATGAGATCAAGATGAATTTTTCTCCATTGCTAGGAAAACACACGTATGTATACATGCATATCAATATCTACATCTGTCTGTCTTTCTATCTATTTATCTACATCCCTGCCATCAGTTATAGTAGCCAATAATCTCATGCTAGATGATACATTTTGGATGCTTAATAAATGCTTCTTTGATCTTTTCCATCATATGTAACTATTGGCCTGTAAACATGTTCATCTTAAAGAAATTGCTTCCTTCAAGTAGCATAAAAATAATTCATCCTAAAAATTTGTTCGTATTCCAGTAAAAGAGAGATTAGCCGACTATTTGGTCCTATTTCTCACTTTCCTCATTTCTTAGCAGAGATTGTGATAAAACCTTTTGTGCAGTACTTATGAACAAAATAGAGGAAATGTGACGATCTACTCATGGTTGGATTTGGAACTATTCGAATGCAACACAGGGGAATGTCTCTAGTGAAGTCCCGTAGGCATCCTTTCTTGGCCTTACTGTTCAGCTTTCTTTTTCTAAGATAGTACAGGTGACATGCTTACTAAATCTGTAGATAATTTAAGGCTTTGAAGGATAGCTAATCGATTAGTTATTAGAAGGGAGGTTAATCATTCAGTCAACAAGCATTTATTAATCAGTTGATATGTACCATCCACTGTGCTAGGAACTGGGGATACAACATAGTACCCACACTCAAAAAGCTTATATTCTAATGGAAGAGATAACATATAAACAGTTAACTTCATATAAGATACAGGGTAGATCGAAGTTAATGTGAAAGGTAGGCATTAGCAGCTGGGGCCCTGAGAAATGCCTCCTTCAGAAGATGGGTTTTGAACTGACATTTAAATAAAGAAGCCAGGGAAATTCACAGGCAGAGGTGAGAGGATAGACTATTCCAGGGGACAGCCATTGCAAAAGCATGTAGACAGGCAATGGAGTGACGTGCTCAAGGAGCAGCAAATAGGCCAATGTCACTATTTGATAGCAGGGGTGAGGAAGCTGCATCCTCGAGCCCACATGTGGACCTCTAGGTCCTCAAGTGCAGCCTTTTGACTGAATCCAAATTCGCAGAACAAATCCCCTTAATAAAAGGATTTGTTCTGTAAAACTTGGACTTGGTCAAAAGGCCATACCCAAGAACCTAGAAGGCCACATGTGGCCTCGAGGCCACAGATTCTCCACTCCCGTCATGAGAGTGTGTGGAAAGGAGTAAGGTATAAGAAGAATGGAAAAATTGGAAAGGAGCAGGTTATAAAGAACTTTAGATGACAAGTGGTGGAGTTTATATTGATCTAAGAAATAATAGAGAGCCACTGGCACTCATTGAGCAGGGGGAAGACTTGTTCAGACCTATACATTTGAAAAATCACCTTGGTAACTTAGTGGAGGATGAATCAGTGTGAGTTGAGACAAGGAGACCAGGTAGGTGAGTATTGCAGTAGTCTAGGTACAAAGTGATGGAGATCTGAACAAACCCATGTATGGGTGAAGAAAAGGGAATGTTTATGAGCAATGCAAAGGTAGAAATGTTGAGACTTGGCATTGCATTGGGTATGGGGTGAGTGGAGCGGGCTGAATGAGAATAAAGAATTGAGGATGACACCACGGTTGTAAACCGAGGTGTCTGAGAAGATGATGGTACACCTGATAGTGATAGTGAAGTTCAGAATGGAGTGGGGTTTGGAGGGAAATAAGGAGTTCTTTTTTGGACATGTTGATTTTAAGATGCCTGTGGGAATTCAAGTTTGAGATATATAAAAGGCAGTTAGAGATGTATGGCTGTAACTCAGTAGAGAGACTGGTCCTGGATATATAGATATGGCAATTATCTGTATAGAGATTATAATTCAACCCATGGAAACTGATGGAATCACCAAACGAGAGAATCAGGATTCAAAGGGTTCCTTATAGGCTAGGGGACTGGGCAAAAACCAGTAAGGTAAAATGTAATTGTGGTGAAAATAAAACCTTATTCTCTCAAGTACAGCATGCAAGAGGTGTGGCTGGACAGCAGTTCATAAGAAAAAATATCTAGAGATTTTTTTAAAATAATTTTTTAATTTGTTTATTTTTTAAAAAGTATTTTTAGTTTTCAGCATTAATTTTCACAAGAGTTTGAATTACAAATTTTCTCCCCATTTCTACCCTCCTCCCCACTCCAATGTGGCATATATTCTGATTGCCCGGTTCCCCAGTCAGTCCTCCCTTCTGTCACCCCAATCCCCCACCCCATACCCTTTTCCCTTACTTTCTTGTAAGGCAAGATAGATGTTTATGCCCCATTGCCTGTATATCTTATTTTCTAGTTGCATGCAAAAACTTTTTTTTAACATCTTCTTTTAAAACTTTGAGTTCCAAATTCTCTCCCCTTTTCCCTCCCAACCCACCTTCCCTAAGAAGGCTAGCAATTCAGCATAGGCCACATGCGTATCATTATGTAAAACCCTTCCACAGTACTCATGTTGTGAAAGACTAACTATATTTTGCTCCTTCCTATCCTATGCCCCTTTATCCA